>CM067858.1:1220000-1747500 GCA_034642435.1 Megalocaria dilatata | reverse complement strand
TTGCTAATATGTAACACTACAGATCAAAGGGAGAAGTATAGAGCCTATTAAACATTTATTTTTTATTTTCATGAGATTTTCCAAATAGTCCTAAAAATGTTAAAAACGAAGTGTATTTCACTTTTGGATGACAGAACACAGATTTCTGTGTTTTTATTCAACATATGTAGCTTTTTGAAGAAGTAATTCACAGATTTGAAATTTTCAGGAGAAATGGACAAGTACGCAAAAGTTCCGACTTCTCCTTAATACATTTCACCATTTTTTATTCATAAACAAATCTATATTATGAGATGCTATTTCAAACTTTTTTAACATTCTTCCTAATCTTCAAAATTGCAAAATATAGTTCAAACAATGAACAGATATTACATCTTCTACCTTCCCCCAATTTAAGATTTCAATCTTTAAAAAAATATATGTCACTGGAAAAATATTTGATATTAACTCAAATTTTCATTTTTATTAAAACCTTTTGATACTAACCTGTATCCATTAAGAGATGTATAGAACCCAGGACTATAATGCATTATTCTATTATCATTTCTCATTAAACCAAGTTTAATCCTGAAATCACTGAAATACCACAAGTAACAACCGTTGCAATGCCTTAGGGACATTTTTGATAGAGCCAACGCCTGAGATTGTACTTGTTCAGACATATTAGCAATTATTATATCTTGTTCCCTGCACTTCTGCTCCAAGATAACGTGTTTTTCATATAGAGCTCTAGAAAATTACAAGGATAAAAGATTAATCCTTAAGTTTTGAATATCAAAACAAATTGAAATATGTTTATCTTCTACAATTTTAATTTCCAAAAGAATTTTTTATTCAAAAAACTTTTAGAATTAAATTAATGTCTAAAACAAGCACCGCTCACATTTAATAGACGTTTATAATCAAAACTCAATATACAATGTCAAATGAAATAAATAACCCAACAGATATACGAAAGTAATTAAAATTAATAAATAAATATTCAAAGGAGACAAAATTTTGTTTCTGGTTTTATCTTTAAAAAATACTACTTGCCTTATAAAAACATGAACACACTTAAAGTGAGTTATTTTAAGGTTTACTTAAATTCATTGACATCCTATAATGAGATTTATTGAAGCCAAAATATAATTATATATTATATATAAAATAAAATAGAAAGGCTTTTTACTTGATAGAAGAAATATAACAAAATTTGAATATCAAAACAAATTGAAATATGTTTATCTTCTACAATTTTAATTTCCAAAAGAATTTTTTATTCAAAAGCTTAAGTCTTTTAACACGTGAGTGATGTAGGTTATGTTTTTGATTTTGATATTTGTAATATTGAAAAAGGGCTGAAGACGGGATTATCTAGAATTATATTTGTTTTTTGAAGATATAGTGCACATTTTTTAGAGATTTTTGAAATAATTTGTTCGAATATTTAAATATATTAAATATTTCAAATAAATTATATTCTTTGGGAAGTCCTTTAAGTGTGTTCATGTTTTTATAAGGCAAGTAGTATTTTTTAAAGATAAAACCAGAAACAAAATTTTGTCTCCTTTGAATATTTATTTATTAATTTTAATTACTTTCGTATATCTGTTGGGTTATTTATTTCATTTGACATTGTATATTGAGTTTTGATTATAAACGTCTATTAAATGTGAGCGGTGCTTGTTTTAGACATTAATTTAATTCTAAAAGTTTTTTGAATAAAAAATTCTTTTGGAAATTAAAATTGTAGAAGATGAACATATTTCAATTTGTTTTGATATTCAAATTTTGTTATATTTCTTCTATCAAGTAAAAAGCCTTTCTATTTTAATCCTTAAGTTATAAATGATCTGTTTTAGAAAAAAAATAAATAACTAAGAATATGACTCAGTGATTTATCCACAAATCAACATAATTTTTACAAGAAGTTAATATAACTCTTTAATCAACTAGTTCATCTAGTTTTCTAATTAAAGCGATGAATGATTGAGATGTTTTAAGATACTCGTTCCAGTCACATATTAATGTTGGAGATCATTAATTGCTAGATTAACATACAAGTTAATTACAAAATTTTTTGAAACAGTTCGAGAATTTCATGGAGGGAACAGATGGATGAACTATCAGTATATATATATGATATATATATCATATATATATATATATATATATATATATATATATATATATATATATATATATATATATGAGGGTAATATATCACAATATTCTTAGAAATGAACTAATAGTTCATCCATCTGTTCCTTTTATAAAATTCTCGAACTCTTTCAAAAAAATTTTGTAATCAACTTGTATATTAATCTAGCGATTAATGATCTCTATGGTATGGTAAAATTATCTTTTGTTGTAAAGTTATTCATGATTCTACTATTTTGTAACGTTTCACAATTTTTTCACTAAAAACATAGCATAACTTGAAAACTATTATCTTGATCCTAATTCAATGTACACCACCATTGGAAAGAGTGGAAAATTCTCCTTGGTTTCATGAAGACTTTTATAAAATACTCACATATTTTAGGACAGTTAAGAAAAAAATGATTATAAAATTTTCTTCAGCCATAATCTTTGGTCAAAGTTTTCTCTAAATTCCGCCCCGTAAATCCGAATGGAAATTATTTGCCAAAAATGCCTTATTTATAAAGCATTCTATATATATATATATATATATATATATATATACAAAATATATATATATATATATATATATATATATATATATATATTTGAGGAAAAATTATCATTTATGACATTCTTTATTATTCATACAAGTTTAAAACTTATCACAAAAAAAATTGGAAATGGATAGAATTCAGAGCTTTCCACAACTGCCCCTGTCATTGTCTTAGCATAGTGCAGTAGTTATGTATCCCTACTTAATCCCTACTATCCCTACTATATCCCTACTAATATTATAAATGCGAATGTAAGTTTGTTTGTTACGCTTTCACGCAAAAACTACTGAACCGATCATCATGAAACTTTGTACATATACTCTTGAAGGTATTAGAAGTAACATAGGGTACTTTATATTTAAAAAAAAAAAATTTTTTTACGAAAGATAAAACAATTGTTTGTCAAAAAATCGTCAAATTTAGCTACTTCAGTAATGAAGTTTTACTATTATTATACCCTTACCCTTTATCTTTCATACTTATTTAATGACTCCACTGCGGGCGAAGCCGCGGGTAAAAAGCTATCCCTATCCCTACTTCCCTACTATCCCTATCCCTATCCCTATATCCCTATCCCTACTATAATAATATAATAATATAATAATATAATAATAATAATATAATAATATAATAATAATAATAATAATCCCTACTATCCCTACTATAATATTATAAATGCGAATGTAAGTTTGTTTGTTACGCTTTCACGCAAAAACTACTGAACCGATCATCATGAAACTTTGTACATATACTATTGAAGGTATTAGAAGTAACATAGGGTACTTTATATTAAAAAAAAAAAATTTTTTACGAAAGATAAAACAATTGTTTCTCAAAAAATCGTCAAATTTAGCTACTTCAGTAATGAAGTTTTACTATTATTATACCCTTACCCTTTATCATTCATACTTATTTAATGACTCCACTGCGGGCGAAGCCGCGGGTAAAAAGCTAGTAATATTATAAATGCGAATGTAAGTTTGTTTGTTACGCTTTCACGCAAAAACTACTGAACCGATCATCATGAAACTTTGTACATATACTCTTGAAGGTATTAGAAGTAACATAGGGTACTTTATATTTAAAAAAAAAAAATTTTTTACGAAAGATAAAACAATTGTTTGTCAAAAAATCGTCAAATTTAGCTACTTCAGTAATGAAGTTTTACTATTATTATACCCTTACCCTTTATCTTTCATACTTATTTAATGACTCCACTGCGGGCGAAGCCGCGGGTAAAAAGCTAGTAATATTATAAATGCGAATGTAAGTTTGTTTGTTACGCTTTCACGCAAAAACTACTGAACCGATCATCATGAAACTTTGTACATATACTCTTGAAGGTATTAGAAGTAACATAGGGTACTTTATATTAAAAAAAAAAAAATTTTTTTACGAAAGATAAAACAATTGTTTGTCAAAAAATCGTCAAATTTAGCTACTTCAGTAATGAAGTTTTACTATTATTATACCCTTACCCTTTATCTTTCATACTTATTTAATGACTCCACTGCGGGCGAAGCCGCGGGTAAAAAGCTAGTATAATATTATAAATGCGAATGTAAGTTTGTTACGCTTTCACGCAAAAACTACTGAACCGATCATCATGAAACTTTGTACATATACTCTTGAAGGTATTAGAAGTAACATAGGGTACTTTATATTTAAAAAAAAAAATTTTTTTACGAAAGGTAAAACAATTGTTTGTCAAAAAATCGTCAAATTTAGCTACTTCAGTAATGAAGTTTTACTATTATTATACCCTTACCCTTTATCTTTCATACTTATTTAATGACTCCACTGCGGGCGAAGCCGCGGGTAAAAAGCTAGTCCCTACTTCCCTACTTATATATATATATATATAATATTATAAATGCGAATGTAAGTTTGTTTGTTACGCTTTCACGCAAAAACTACTGAACCGATCATCATGAAACTTTGTACATATACTCTTGAAGGTATTAGAGGTAACATAGGGTACTTTATATTTAAAAAAAAAAAATTTTTTTACGAAAGATAAAACAATTGTTTGTCAAAAAATCGTCAAATTTAGCTACTTCAGTAATGAAGTTTTACTATTATTATACCCTTACCCTTTATCTTTCATACTTATTTAATGACTCCACTGCGGGCGAAGCCGCGGGTAAAAAGCTAGTTCTTTCGATAAGTTGGTCCCAAGTATGAATTGGGGTAGTATACACCATATCTTTCAAAATATCCCAAAGAAAGAAGACCATAGATGTAAGGTTGGGACTTCGAGAAGGCCTAAAAACTATATTTGAGGCCGTTGGTTCAGACAAGTCTTACAATAAATTAAAAATTTCATTTTCCAACAGATTTCTGAAAGTGAATTCAAACGCCCAAAAATTTCATATCTTGTTGTGGCTAGCCATACCATAACCCTGAACTTGTATTGGTAATGAGTGGTAACAGTTGCGTCTAGATTATTTGGGCCCTTACATGGGAATTGTGGAAATTAAATATTCTAGAAGTAAAGGTTGCCTTGTCGGTCCAGAATATTTGGTTACGTCCCCGATTTAGGCACCATCTACAAAATTGAACTCTGCATTCATAATCTGGTTCTAGCAGATCTTGGACAGGGATAAGATGGAATGGCTGAAGACGATTCCTTTTCAGAATTATATGAATACTTTTACCCTATTGTCTAGCTACTCGTTTTTGATGCTGGTCCTTGGATTTGAATCAAAATTCGAAATGTCGATTTACACATTTTGTGTTACTTTGTAGATTTCCCGTTCTGCCAGCTCTTGCTTCACTAAAAGTTTACCTATTTGTTAATCCTTGGTTAAGAAATTATGGCATGGCATATTCTCGCCTAGCTTTATGAGCATTTCCACTCGCAAAACTATTAACTATAAATAAATAAAATATCGAGATACTCTTCATTAGAAAACATTTTGAGGAATAGTAATGACGTGCAAAAATACAATTGAAATTTACAATCTGTTCTAACGCAAAAAAAGATCGAGACAAGTGACTATGAAGTTAGGCGTCCACCTAGACGTAATGGAAAAGTTATGGCTTTAATGAAAAAGAGGAATATCAAATTAGGTCAGGCATTTGACAGAGTTAGTAAAAACGTCTGACAAAGATCTCATACACAGAACTAACATAAATTTGCGAATATTTTACTACTATATCCATTAAAACAAACTTTTAATTAGAAGCAAAAAATTTTCATGGTTTCTGGCATTATTTCGTTAATTTCTCGATAAAAATAAAGCTTTTCTACAATGTATTATACGTCGTTGAAAAGCTTTATAAATAAGGTAATTTTTGCTCATTATTTCCATGGGCGCAATTTGGAATCAACTTGGACCAAAGATTATAGCTGAAGAAAATTTTATAATAATTTTTTTCTACTATATAGAATATTTTTTAATTGGAACACCCCGTATATTTCTACATATTTCGATAGAGCTTGAAATCACCATTCCAAAAATATAGCTTACTTGATATTTTCCTGAAGTCATGTTCGATATATTGAATTTTCTAATTTTATCTCTTGGTTAAGTAGGCTTTGGAGGATGAGATGATGAACGAAACCATGGAAATGATAGTTGTCAAACGTTTATTGAAACAGTAAAAGTTCTGTTTAATTCGCAACTTCTGTTCAACTTTCTGCAATGAATTACGAAAATTATGAAAAGTGGGACAATTTAGTCTGCTACAAACCAGAGAAAATGCAGAGGCAGCAAGTGATTTTTATCCCGAAAATTATCCCGAAAGAGGACAACTGTTCAAAGATATTTTGGCACGATTGCGTCACAACTTAATAAATGAAGATCATTTTGAAAAGAAAAGACTGAATAGATATCTTTAAAATGCAGATTTAAAAGAAGTTGTCTCTTTAGGAGCTGTTGAAATAAATCTTAGAACATCGACTCGTATTATAGAAGAATTTACAGGAGTACCAAGAACGAATGTCAGAAGGATTTTGGAAAAACATCAATTCCTCCCTTATAGAGCCAAAAGAGTTCATCACCTCATGCTTGTAGATTTCGAACGCCGTATTGAGTTTCAGTTCATTCAGTTATGGGGCAGAGAAATCAAGGAAAATTCAGGTTTAGTATATGGGCATGCGTTTATAGGGGCAGAATTATAGGCCCGTTAATTTGTAATAACCTCACATCACAGAATTATTTACAGATCTCAAGGCAACAAATAAAACCGATTGTTGAAGATATGCCGCTCTCTAAACTCCGGAATATTTACTTCCAACAAGCTAGCGCTCCTCACAACGGGAATTTTTTAATAGCAAATTTGGGCAACTATTGGATTTGCAACCAAGGTCCCAACCGGTGGCCAGCTAGGTCGCTTGACCTAACGACTAAAACCTTTGGGGAAGATTAAAAGATATAATCTATAAAAAGCTGATCAACTCTAGAGAAGTACTGGAAATAGGGGTAGTTCATGGTTTCGCTTCTCTTATTACCATTGAACTTATCAATTCAGCAAAAAATATTCAGAAAAGGTGCCGCATGTGCCTGAACAAAAATGGTTAACACTTTGAACACCTCATTTGATAAAAGTCTTCGTTTATTGTTATTTTTAAATAAAGTTCGAAATGTTATGTTCTTTAAAAAGACTATGGGTTTTCTTCAAACTATTAACATTTTGAATCAAACTTTGACAGCCAACAATTCTCATTATTTTATTTTCACCGCTGCACAGTCTAAAGCCTACTTATCCAAGAGATGAAACTTGATAATTCAATGTCGAACATGACTTAAAAAAAATATCAAGTATGCTATATTTTTTGGAATGGAATTTAAAGCTCTATCGAAACATGTGGAAATATTCAGGATATCCCATTTGAAAAAAATATTTTCATAGGGATATCTCATAAAATATCAGTTTGTAGAAAATTCAATTAACGTCATAGAATTCTACGTAAGAATTTGCTACTGGAATGTTTTTACATAAATAAAAAATTTTCAAAAGAAGAGAAGTTACAGCAATATTTTGAAAATGAACATTTTCGGGAAACACCTTGTTACAATGTAACAGTGATAGATATTGACATGCGGTTTTCACTAATGAGTTTCTTAAGAAAATTGGTCCTCAGACACCGACGTCAGTTTTCGTCCATCTAGTACAGAAATAGGACTTTCCTTCAAAAGTGTCCAATTTGGCCTACCCTGCACACTGAATTTTAATTAAGGTGATAGTTTTTAATTCGTGCTATGTTTTCAGTGAAAAAATTGTGAAACATTACAAAATGGTAGAATCTTGAATAGGGTTACAACGAAAGATGATTGGACCATACTCGATAGAAACTTTTTTGTAGCAAATTGCCTGTAGAATCACCATGTGAAATTTGGCCAGGGACAACTTGGGCACATAATATAATACATAATATAAAGTATTATTGCAAGGCAATAATAATATTAATAAAGTGAGGTAGTGGCAGATATACAGCCCAAATATCTGGAAAGTTTCTATAGTTAGTAATTGTAAAAGTAATCGAAAATACAGTTCACAACTTGAATTAGCTAGTGGGAAATACTGTGATGTGTATTCACATGTATGGATGGTGGTGGTTGGTAAAACTTCTATCATTCCTATAAGGGATTAATATAGCTACTCATCTTCGTTGCATTCCTTGAGCATTAGAAGTGACACTGATGATGAATACAACAAGATTCGAAACATGCATGTCTGCTGCTTATGACTAGACAATCATCTTTTGAATTGAATTGAGTTGTGAACCATGTATAGATTGTATGTTATATTATCCCGATTCAAAGAATCTTCTATTGGCCATAACTTGATATCAGATAATAAAATTATTATCATATTGTGATAATACTATTATTCAAAAGCACTTTTGGATCGGAAATTGCAACAAACATAACACGTTATCTGAAAGTTTTCCAATAGCAGTCAGATAGGGTGTTCAAAAGTAGTTGGTGTACAAAAAATATTGGGAAAGATATAATATGCTACTTGAGGAACATCAACATGAATTTACATATACTGTGCGAATTGGGACAAAGAAATATTGAAAAAATTCAATTCCAGTGCTTTAAAAGTATTTGGATATTTATCAAACTTCATTTTCAAACTGAAATCTATATATTTTTCATCCGTTTATTATTGTTTTGCATTATTATTTTCAAATCTACATTCTTTTATATGATTTTTCAGTATTAAATATAAGTCATTTCTACATATTATTGAAATTTAAAATATGAGACAAAAATTTTGCCATTTCGAAATAAATGGAAAAAGATAAAAATATCCTAATCACTCTCTCCAGCCAGAGAGTTTGAATAATTGTTAAACTTACCTGAGCAATTCATCGACACTGCTTGTGTCAGAGCCAGAAGGTTGTTCAGATTTTGAAGGAGCATCCCAAAACTTTGCCTCCTGAGCTATTACACAATTTGCAGACTGATTAATAGTCAGTTTATTACAAGCACCAAGTACCATCTACAAAAAAAAAAATTTATTTGTTTTTTTTTGGGTCAATCTTCTACTCCATACCATGAATGTATATTTCCAGATTTTTTCAAGATATTAAAAATTTCTTGAAATGAATTTTTTAGTTCCCAGTGGTATGAACTTGACCAAATTTTGTATCAATAATTAAATCCTTCCTGGTCCCATGGGAGTATTTTGCTCATGAACTAACTTGATTTACCTATTTGAAATAAAATCCTACCATGAAATTCAGAAGTCTTTTCTAATTTGTTGTGAAAGTTATAGTATTTTCAAAGGATGTTTTGGTATTAAACAAGAAAATTTCTGTTCCCTTAGACAATTTTCAATTTTTTATTTTATCAATGTATAACAACTGTACATTGTTATT
The DNA here is from genome assembly GCA_034642435.1 of Megalocaria dilatata. Lineage (NCBI taxonomy): Eukaryota > Metazoa > Arthropoda > Insecta > Coleoptera > Coccinellidae > Megalocaria > Megalocaria dilatata. Next base: position 1,737,984 of record CM067858.1, on the reverse strand, counting down.
ATTATTATCCTGATACTCCTAGATCATCAGAAGCTTATTCATCTTGTGCAAGTTAGGAGTTCAGTTGTGTTCTGGGTAGGCTTTGTTCCTGCAATCTTGCGCCACTTAAGGTCGCAGCACTGTTAATTTTTGACCCAACAGTGAAATGGTGGCAGACATCCATCCAACTAGAAAATTTATATTCCACCTGAACAGGATTCGAACCCGGACCTTCCAGTCACGACCCCAATGCTCTACTACTGAGCTTTTCACACTCATATTTCAACTAGCATTGGGCTAAGGCATTAATAATAATCAAATTATTAATATTGCTAAAATGATGACAACTGACTTGATAATAGTGACAAAAAAGTAAGTAAAATAAATATTGTCTCATACAAGCTAAAATAATTATAAAGAAATATTTGAACTTCACCTGCTCACTATCATGTACGTAGATGCTAAGTAGAGTTAGTTCAGAAACAATTTTATTTTTTTCTTTGCTTTGATTCTTAATATTATAAGTTACTGTGAATTTTGCAGATTTTTTTTACTGACGGTAACTAGCTTCTTAAGTGTTTAAAAAATGCTGCTATGGCATCCCCCATATAGTTAGAAAAATAATCGATATTGAAAGTATGTCAAACTTAACTTATATGCCTAATAACTTACATTCAAATGTTTATGAATCTGTTGCTTCAAATGATTCTCTAATTCCACTTCATCTTCAAATTTCTCTTCACAACCCAAATGTACAAAAGAACATCTCAATTTCTCATTCTCTGGAAGTTCTGGCAGTTTAAACTGACAAATTAATAAGTGGCTTTCAACATCTAAAGGATTCAGCTGTTCTAAACATCCTCTTACAATGTTTGGACATTTAGTTCGTTGCTGATTGATTTCTCTCCTAGTAAAGTTGTCAGGAAAAATATCATCTTTCGTCAGTTTCATATTATCTACAGGGCAACAAGGATTTTCACGTCTGAAATAATATACAGAATCAAATGTGATATTGTATAATTCTAGCAATCCTCTAGTTGAGTTAGAATCTGGATTTCATACATTTAACAGACTCAGTGTTCTTCTCCCCTTATTTTTTGTGGTTTAGGCTCAAATTTATACTGAACAAAACTTTTACTTACTGTAACCATAATTCAATACATCTTCTGCAGAATCTATGTCCACATGAAGTGAGAAGTGGATCTCTCAACCATGCCAAACAAATAGGACACTCAAATCTGGCCTCAGGGGCAAGATACGAGTCATTTATTGAACTTTCTTGAGCTAAAGATTTCTCCGTAAAAGAATTAGAGGTAGCCATTCTATAGATGCACTTAGAGCAATTGAATGTGAAGAGTGATGATAAATTATGTTCTTAAAAATTGTGGAGGAAAAATTCCAATAATTCCATCAAAAAAATATTATATTCCAGATAACTTTTTCCAATCTTAATATAAGAAAAAACCACCTCGATGTCTTGTAATGTTGTCACTCGAGTGATTGAATAATTTCGAATAAAAAATGCCTCAGTTTCTAATAGTTAAAACAATAATGACTTTATTTATAATAATTTATTATAATCATGTTATGATTTTTTTCGCTAGAGGAAATCAAAGTCACAGAAATAGATCCACACTTTTAGTGTGTCTATGGTCACAGATTACAGAAGGCTAATAGTCACTTTAGACATTCATTCATTCATATTCTCTTTTATGGCCTCAACTCTCAGGTTACTAATTTTTGTATGTTTCAATTAATCTTTCACTGTCATTCATTCATGGTGAGCTATCCCGTCCTTTAAGGAGAACTCTAAAATATCCGGGATTTTACGGAGTACACTAAGTTGTCTGGGATTATCAGTGGCGTAACTACACCGTCAGAGGCCCGTCGAAAATTCTTCAGATGGGACCTCCCCATTAAAAATCATTAGGTTGTTTAGTCCAATTTTAATAAACCACTTATGTGGTCACAAAACAGTAGAAAAATCAAGGTGTAAATTCAATTTATTATCTTTCTGATTGTCTCGGTCTTTACTTGACGGAAATTCATCTTCAATATAAGAAAAACAAATGTTAACTTCCGCTATTATATATATAGCGGAAGTTAACATTTGTTTTTTTTATATTGAATTTAATATCTGATGAATAAATGTTAGTCATAAAATCACAGGTACTAAATAATTAGGAAAAAATAACAATTTAACTTTAACAAAATATGTATTTCTAAAATTCTTTCCTCCGAGATTTCTCTTCTGCAAAAGTATCAATTAAGTCATCGAAGTTCAAAGATCGGGCCATAGAATTTTCAATAGACAGAATAGGTAAGTTACCCAGTCTATCTTGTCCCATGGAATTTCTTAAATAGGTTTTTATTAGTTTAAATTTCGAAAATGATCTTTCAGCACTAGCTGTAGTCACAGAGATTGTGACAAACAACATTAATGCAGTACATACTTCAGGAAAGCTGCAGGAAAATGATTCTTTATTAATAATAAATCAGCAAGATCTCTAATACACAAAGACTTTTCTATTTCATCTCTGAAAGTGGGTCGAAAACTGAGAATTTCCTTGGCAAATGATGAAGATATGTCATTTCCATGTATATTTACAAATTCTAGAGCTTTTTTCAAAAGTTCAGTATCATTTAAATTATGCAAATTGGCAGGTTGCAAAACACTGAAATTCGAAACAAACAATTTCATTCAATGGAAGGAAAAGTGCTTGCAGCTGATTAATGATGATATCCAAAACTCGATAAAATATGTTCAGTCTGAATAAACTTTCCTAGTCTTGGAGACGCTCCTCTTCGCAAAGTTCGTCAAAATGGCGTTTCACTATTCTTTGAGGAGTTTTAGGAAATTCAGGGTTGATAGACCCCTTTTCGGCTACACTATAAACTTTCTTTTTTCAAAAATTCAAATTCAAACCGGTTCTTTTCCAATTCATCAAACAAATTTTCAAACGTTTTAATGCGTTCGAAATATTGGTGGTTTTGGACTGAAGTGCTTTAGATGCAGCATCGACAGTTTGTAGAATTTTGCAGTGGAAAACCAATAGCACAATAAAATTTTAGTTTTCGATTTTCTTCTTGAGTGAAATAGCTTAATTTTTTTCATCTGGTCTAGAGTTTAACAGAATTGTTTTCGTTAGTGCTTTTTGAACTTCAACAAATCTAACTTTTAGGGCAAAAATAGCATCATAACGTCTTGCTCATCTGGTAGGGTTCAATGTTTTTAATGTTATTGATGTTGAAGAGTCCTTTTCTTTATCGGATATTAAACTGGACAGAATATTCCACCTTTTGATGCGATGCCCAAAAAAATTATAAATTTGTTGAACAGTATCAAAAATATTTTGCATTTCAATAACTACCTTACTGCATCATTTAGAACCAGATTCAAATTATGAGCAGCACAGTGAACATACACCGCATTTAGTTCGATATTTTTTATGAGTCTTTGAACTCCATCATAGGTGCCTTTTATTGTGTTAGCACCGTCATATCCTTGTCCTCGACACTTATTTAGAGGTATATTTTTGTCATTTATGGATTTTAGTATTTGTTTGGACATTGCTGAGCCAGTTTAGTCTTAAATCTCATGAAATCCTAAAAATGACTAATTAATGACCAACGCTTTTGGGATTCCATTTTCGTCTCTCTCGATCATACAGTAACGGTAAAGTTCACACATTTGATCCGTTTATGAGATATCTTGGGTCGTATCGAATGATTGAGTAAAAAGGTGCGGTATTTATTTCATTTATTAGGGAATTTTTGAATTTTAAAACCAGAACAGAAATCAGCTCATTTTGTATTTTATGTGGCCCTTTGGTTTATTTAATAATTCTTTCAAAATCGGATTGTATTTCGCTAATAACTCAACAATACTCAAAAAGTTTCCCCTAGAACTTGGTTCATTGCTATCTGCATTTTCTCTGTGGCCACGAAAGGCTAAATCACACGTTGAAAGTGTCAGCGTAACATCTAGGAGTCTAGGCAATACTTGGCGCCAAAAAGATTTTTCTTTCTTGACCATGGACTCTTGCTCTTCATCTAGTGTTCCATGTAACCGCCATTGTTGATACGTTAGACAAGAATCCAGGTCGATTTATCAGCCGATGTTCTTGTTGAACCGTCATGGCGGGCGGTTCAGCATCGGATACTAATGAGAAGAAATGTCGATTTTGTTCTAAATTTGCTGGTTCGAGTGATATAAAGCGTAAGGCTGAAGGCTGTGACATTGTTGTTCATAATAAGTACTTAGATGCTATTGGCAGGATCATTTTTTGTGGACAAAAATAATTTCCTCTGTCCACGTTGTACCGAATCGAAGGAAAATATCAGTGATTCATGTTCTAATACTGAGTGCATACGTAGTTCTGAAGAAAGAAGCTGAATGTTTGACTCGTGAGAAAATTCTTTTGGAAAAGTATGTATCTGAACTAGAATTCACAAATAATATTCTGAAAACTTCGAAAGATATCTATCGTGAAAATGCTTCAAGGTCACCTATAAATCAATTGCGCACGGGAATGGATGAGTCCTTAGACTTATTATCCTAATACGTCTATGGATGAGTCAGAGCGACCGACGTATGCTGTTAATAAAGATCTGGATTCCCAGGTGCTATTAGTGAAGACAAACGATAAAAATGTAAACAATACTGCGATCGAAAATGAAATTAAATCGAGAGTAAATCCGTCTTCTGCTTACGCATTGGTTTTAGGAACTAGGGGAATTAAGGATGAAATAATGATATCTTGTAGCGACAATAATTCTCTAGAAAAAAAGAGATCGCTTATTAATGAGGAAATTAAGAGTGCATACAATGTTACTGTCCCAAAGAAGTTGGGGCCTCGAATTATGGTTTATGGCGTTGATTCACACACTGTAAGCCAGCCTAATTTTCTAGAAAATATAATCCATACCAACAATTTGAACTGCTCCGTTGATATAAAGTTCATTACCAAAATTGAATACAAAAATAGCTTCAATGTTGTACTTGAGGTGACTTCTTTTCTATTCAGAGACATTGTCAAGGAGGGATTTCTTTATCTGGGTTGGTCTAACTGCCCCATCAGGGAACATTTTAGTTTAATAAGGTGTTTTAAATGCTGGAAGTTCGGCCATTTCCGCCGTCAATGTAAGAGCGATTGTGAAGTATGTCCCACATGCTCAGGTGTCCATGAAAAATTGTGAATCCGGTGATCTATGCTGTGTAAACTGCAAGTTTATTAATTTAAAGTTCAAAGCAGCTTACGATGTAGGCCACAGCGCTAACAGCTATAAATGTGGTTACTTTTTGCCTCATATAGATAAATTGAAGTGTAGAATTGCTTATGCAGAGTAGATCTAATAAGTACTACTCTGTCAAGAAAGTACCGGAAATTTTCAATTAAAACAACATTTTTACATTTATTCGTCAAAATTTATTGGGTCGCCTTCAAAATAGGCTCCATTTGCTCCAATACATCTATGCCAACGGCACTTCCAATTATCGAAACATTTTTTATAGGCGCTTTCCGGGATGGACTTTAGCTCTCGCGCCGAATTTTGTTTTATGGCTTCAATCGACTCAAAACGGGTGCCACGAAGGGGCAATTTTAGTTTTGGGAAGAAGAAAAAGTCGCAGGGAGCCAAATCCGGCGAATACGGTGGTTGCTGAAGCACGTTTGTTGAGTTTTTGGCGAGAAAGTCAGTCACAATCGTAGCTCGGTGAGAAGGCGCGTTATCGTCATGCAAAATCCATGAGTTGTTCGCCCACAAATTTGGCCGCTTCTTACGGATACGCTCACGCAAACGTTTCATAACGCCTAGGTAATACTCCTTGTTTACCGTCTGACCCTCTGGAATGAATTCGTAGTGCACCACGCCACGGATATCGAAGAAAACAATGAGCATCACCTTCATTTTCGAGCGGCTTTGGCGTGGTTTTTTCGGTTTCGGCTCTTTTTTTGCCACCCATTCCGATGATTGCTGCCTTGTTTGCATATCGTACTCGTAGACCCAGGTCTCATAACCAGTTATAATGCGTTCCATGAATGTAGAATCGGAATTACAGCGATCCAGCATGTCTGAAGCAACCTGTTCGCGATGACGTTTTTGAAGAAAATTCAGGTCTTTCGGTACGAGTCGTGCGGCCACCTTTCTCATGCCCAAATATCAAACAAAATCGTACGTGCGGACTCGTGGGATATCTTAAGATCATGTGCTATCTCTCTCAAGCTGGTACGACGGTTTTCCAGCACCCTTTCCTTAATTTTATCGACGTTATCTTCGATCGAAGCCGTCGATGGGCGACCACTTCACGACCGTCCTTGAAGGCTCTGTACCACTGATATGCACGAGTTTTCGATAGAGCATTATCACCAAAGGCCTTTTGCAACATTTTCAATGCATCGGCACACGAAAATTCATTTGCAACACAAAACTTCAAACAAATTCTTTGCTCAACGTAATCACCCATAGTAAAAATTGGCACGCACTCTGACATCGACTGACTTAATCAGCTGTTGCAAACACACTAGTTGACAGATCCCGCTCAAGCTTGGCATAGTAATTAAGGACAGTGGTACCAACCTAGGAAAAAAAAATTTACCTGCCTCATTGCCCCGCCAGATTTAAATCGATAATTCCCGGTACTTTCTCGACAGAAGTATTTAAAAATTGCCCATTTTAATGTCTGTTCTTCATTTCCTAAATTTGATGAATTTTTTAATCTTAGATCTGCTGAAAGTGTTGACATTATTTTTTCAACTGAAACGTGGCTGAACCAATATATTTCGGATGAAAGTATTTCTATTTCAGGTTTCCAGATTTTTCGAGGTGATCGTGTCGGACGTGCTGGGGGCGGAGTTGGTTTTTATACAAGGGATTCCCTATCATCAAGTAGACTATTCGTTGACTTTGACCCGCCCGATGGCGTGGAACATATTTGGATTGAGGTAAGGTTTGGTAGGGATACTATTCTGTTGGGTTGAATTCAAAGAACATCCACGTGTAATGCAGACCCGAACTGGTGATCGATCCTGGTATTATTGATCATTCAATATCTGATCACAGGGGTGTGTTTTGCAGGAGAAATTTAAAGAGAAAAATAAATACCCCGAAGATTATTAGTTATTGTGATTTTCGTTGGTTTGCCCTTCAGGACTTTTTATCGGACCTTCCTAGTGCGTCATTTGATAGAGTTTTTTATGTTAGTGATATTGATTTGAAGATCTTAATTTTTTTGTCAATACCTCACTGATATAATATATTTGACAAGCATGCCCCTTACGTTGAATCGAGAGTTACTAAAATATTTTACCCGTGGATAACTCCTACAATAAAAAGCATGATGAAGTTGAGAAATGCTGCTCTATCTAGATATAAGCTTACGAAGAACTTAGCTGATTACAGTTATTATACTCATCTGCGAAATGTTGTTATTTCTGCTGTGCGAAGGGAAAAATGCGGTTTCATGTCCCAGGCTAGATCTCTGGTTCCAAATTTTGTTGGAAATCCTTCAGGTCATTGCATCCTTGTTCATAGAATGTTGTGCCTGAACGCTTTTCTAACCCTCATGAATTCAATGACTATGCTCGGTCGGTTTTAAGTCCTTCCAATTCTTGCTCGGAGAGAACCAGTTATTATAGCTCGAACAGATTTGATGCAAATAAAAAATTTTCGATCAGGTTTGCGACTACAGACGAGATAAGATCAGTTGTTTTGGATGTTCGTTCAAACGCTCTGGGGATTGATAGTATATCTGCCAGAATGCTTAAATTATCCCTCAGTGTTACTCTGCTCTTCTTGACGCACATTGTTAATGTTTGCATTGAGTATGGTTATTTTCCGTATGATCGGGAGTACTCTATTTTGAATCCTTTACCCAAGATCCCTAGTCCTGAGAGCTTATCCGATTTTCGCCCGATAACTGTACTACCAGCTTTGTTAAAGGTTCTGGAGAGGATATTGTTTCTTCAGGTTTATAAATACGTCACCGACAATGGAATTCTCACTGCGATGCAGTCGGTTTTCAGGGGGGGGTTACAGTACTACCACTCTTCTGCTGAACATCACTGATGATATTTTGCGATCTTTAGATGGGGGACGTGCCTCAATTCTCACCTTATTGGATTTCGCAAAGGCATTCGATATTCTGGACCATGAACTGCTTTGTGCTAAATTAAGTTATATTGGTTTTGATGAAACTGCTCTGAGATATTTGAAGTTTACCTTTTTGATAGGTATCAGTGCGTTAAATTGCGTGATACAGTTTCAGAGTAGTGCCTTATAACTTCAGGGGTGCCACAGGAATCTGTTCTTGGCCCTCTGCTTTTCCTTATATATGTGGCTGACATGCATAAAATGGTCAGATTCGCATCCACCCATTTTTATTGTGATGACATTCAGGTTCGCCTCTATTTTCATCCCTCCTCTGTTTCTCAGGCTGTCGAGCGGTTGAATGAGGATTTAGACTTAATTATGTGCTATTCCAAAATGAATAATTTGAAGATAAACGTTAAAAAATGTTTTTATATATGCTTTTTTTCCCAGGACATTTCAGAGTGTGGTTGAGATCAAGGTGGGCGGTGAAAGAATTCCGTACTCCACCTGCTGTAGAAACCTGGGAATCTTTTTCGATTGCCAGTTGAGATTCAGGGAGCATGTCTCGTTGCTGTTGAGGAATTCTTTCCTTGCATTGCACTTTTGTATCGGCAGAGATATTGTTTAGATTTTCATTCACGCAAGTATCTCTGTGAGACTCTCGTTTTGTCCAAACTAAACTATGGATTAACGGTATTTTACCCTTGCCTTGATTCCGTGCAGAGGTGTAGACTACAGAAAATGCAGAATTCATGCTGCCGGTTTGAGGAAAAATATGACAGGGAATAAGGGACGGAATAAACAGCTTGGGATGGCTTAGGATTGAGAATGTTTTCCGGCTCCACCTGAAGACTATGGTCTATCAAATTTTAGGTTCTCGTCTTCCTCCATTGTGTAGATGTTAGGCATGGACAAAGACTCATGTTGCCAAGATTTGGTTCAGCCATGTTTCAGCGCTCCTTCACCTTCAATCCAGTAAAGTTACACAATGAATTTTTAGTTTCGTGTGAAGGCATTTCTTTGGGCTCACTGAGAAAAATTTTGATGTCAAAATTCTTGACGAGCCAATTATAAATTAGGATAATTTTGTAAATATGAAATATGTTTTGTTTATGTTTTATTTTTTTTTCCACTTATTTTTGTTTCTATCCTTTTTTTGTTTCCTTTTTGTTTTTCTTCAGGTTTGAGTGGAGTAGCTTAGGCTAGACTTCGCCCTATGTTTTTATATATTGTAAATGTATGAATAAAGGCACTATTATTAATTTTCGATGTCTCATGTCTTTCTTTGGCGTCTACGATATATTTCCAGTCGCTGTAGCCTTCCATCCAAACATTTTGTATTTTTTTAGATGCCCGATATGCGAATAACCAACATGGTTCACAATACGCCTTCTGAAGTATTAAGGAATAGGATAGCCATGCACGTTCAATTTTGACACCAGTCTTTGTAACGATATAGTAATGTTTTTCTAACAAAGATCTATTGTCACTGTCTTTCAAATAAGGACCCTTAGGTTTACATTGTCCGTTTTCGATCACGAACCGTGCAATTTGATCATTTAGTTCTTTAAAATTACCCTTATCAGTAACATATGCTGAAGATGCAATATTGTTCACACTAAAACATGATTCACTTTGATCTTTACTAGTACTTTGTTGTTAGTGTTCGTGATTTGGATATACACTGGTTTCGGGTGCTGCATTTGCTATACTTTTGCTTTCAATTACTTCCAATTTTCCACTTTCGGAGAACTGTTCACTGGCATTTTCATCAATAGAGTCATTATTCTTAAAGTACTGATTAATTTTAGGTAACTTACGATTTTTTTCTTCAGACTCCCTCTTTCTCTTTCGTTTTTCACTCCCACTGAGATATTTCCTAGAACTGGACATATTGGTATTCAACTTTCACAATAATTAACTTTCCTTACTTTCTCTTTCGCAGATTCAATAAAAAAAACTCAACGAGACAAATGATCAGTCATTAAAACAATCAAAATGTCTAAAATTATTCAAATATTTTAATATTAGCCTTCTACATATTTAATTGCAAAAAATTATATTTAATGATTATAACTTTTGAAAATAAATTAAAATAATGTCATATAAGTACCACCTATATCAAATGACATATAAAATAAACATTCATTATAAGACATTCAAATGGTATAACAAAATCCAATAAATAAAAATTGTTAACCAAAATCCCATAAATAAAATATTTTGAATAGACAAAATTTTGTTTCTGCTGATCAATCTTATGAAAACAAATATCTTTCAAAAATGTCTAACATAATCTCAAGAAATTCATCATAAAACTATCTTACTTAGAATATTCAATGTTATTGGATATCTAACTAAGTTACTAACTTATATAGTGAACCGTTACACTACATTTGAAGATTTTTCAGTTTACTAGAAGTTTTCTAAATGGTTAAAAGGTGAGTAAATATTTGTTGTTGATTGATGTTATATTTATTGAATATGAATTATTTGAATACTGACGAAGCAAAGTCTCTTTTAAAACTTGTTTTTCAGTAATGTTTTTACATATCTTGAGTTTTTATATAAAGTAACTCAGTTAGATATCCAATAATATTGAATATTCTAAGTAAGATAGTTTTATGATGAAATTCTTGAGATTATGTTAGACATTTTTGAAAGATATTTGTTTTCATAAGATTGATCAGCAGAAACAAAATTTTGTCTATTCAAAATATTTAATTTATAGGATTTTGGTTAACAATTTTTATTTATTGGATTTTGTTATACCATTTGGATGTCTTATAATGAATGTTTATTTTATATGTCATTTGATATAAGTGGTACTTATATGACATTATTTAAATTTATTCTCAGAAGTTATAATCATTAAATATAATTTTTTGCAATTAACTATGTAGAAGGCTAATATTGAAATATTTAAATAATTTTATATAACCTTCTATCAAGATTTAACCTGTATTTACTACTCTGTCAAGAAAGTACCGGGAATTTTCAATTATAACAACATTTTTACGTTTAATCGTCAAAATTTATTGGGTAGCCTTCAAAATAGGCTCCATTTGCACCAATACATCTATGCCAACGGCACTTCCAATTATCGAAACATTTTTTATAGGCGCTTTCCGGGATGGACTTTAGCTCTCGCGCCGAATTTTGTTTTATGGCTTCAATCGACTCAAAACGGGTGCCACGAAGGGGCAATTTTAGTTTTGGGAAGAAGAAAAAGTCGCAGGGAGCCAAATCCGGCGAATACGGTGGTTGCTGAAGCACGTTTGTTGAGTTTTTGGCGAGAAAGTCAGTCACAATCGTAGCTCGGTGAGAAGGCGCGTTATCGTCATGCAAAATCCATGAGTTGTTCGCCCACAAATTTGGCCGCTTCTTACGGATACGCTCACGCAAACGTTTCATAACGCCTAGGTAATACTCCTTGTTTACCGTCTGACCCTCTGGAACGAATTCGTAGTGCACCACGCCACGGATATCCAAGAAAACAATGAGCATCACCTTCATTTTCGAGCGGCTTTGGCGTGGTTTTTTCGGTTTCGGCTCATTTTTTGCCACCCATTCCGATGATTGCTGGCTTGTTTGCAGATCGTACTCGTAGACCCAGGTCTCATCACCAGTTATAATGCGTTCCATGAATGTAGAATCGGAATTACAGCGATCCAGCATGTCTGAAGCAACCTGTTAGCGATGACGTTTTTGAAGAAAATTCAGGTCTTTCGGTACGAGTCGTGCGGCCACCTTTCCCATGCCCAAAATATCAATCAAAATCGTACGTGCGGACTCGTGGGATATCTTAAGATCATGTGCTATCTCTCTCAAGCTGGTACGACGGTTTTCCAGCACCCTTTCCTTAATTTTATCGACGTTATCTTCGATCGAAGCCGTCGATGGGCGACCACTTCACGACCGTCCTTGAAGGCTCTGTACCACTGATATGCACGAGTTTTCGATAGAGCATTATCACCAAAGGCCTTTTGCAACATTTTAAATGCATCGGCACACGAAAATTCATTTGCAACACAAAACTTTAAACAAATTCTTTGCTCAACGTAATCACCCATAGTAAAAATCGGCACGAACTCTGACATCGACTGACTTAATCAGCTGTTGCAAACACACTAGTTAACAGATCCCGCTCAAGCTTGGCATAGTAATTAAGGACAGTGGTACCAACCTAGGAAAAAAAATTTTCACCTGCCTCATTGCCCCGCCCAAATTTAAATCGATAATTCCCGGTACTTTCTTGACAGAATGTAGATCTTTTTTGTAACATTCTAAGACAAAAGTAATGTATAAAATAGGTTGTGCAGATAATCGGCTATGGGCAAAGTTGCATGGCAACACTATTTATCAAATATTGTTGGTTGTCAATAGGTCAACAATTTATGAAATAATGTCGCAACTAGAAAAAAGAAAATAGGTAGAACATTTGTATAGCAAAGGTTTTCGAAACGTTAAAAAATTAGTGCAATTGACTGAACTGGGAAAAAGTGCTGTATATGAGACAATAAATAGGATAAAAATAGCATGCATATGAGGCATAGACCAGTTTCAGGAAGACCGCGTAAGATTAAAGGAAACAATTTAAACGCTTTATTGGCCTTAGGATGAGACAATCCGCATCTGGGGTTCCGCAAATTTGGCTAACAGATTTGGAAATCAACGAAATATATAAATATGGCCAGAAACCGTCCGTATGTCACTGAAAAGACAAGGCTACGTATGAAGGAAACCAAAAAAATCTCTATAATGACACCTTTACAAAAGGAAGGAAGGAAAGAATTTTGTCAACGTTTTCAAAAAGATAATTTTAATAATGTCTTTATACCTGATGAAAGTTGTTTCCAACTACGCGGAAATCACTTAAAAATTCTATCAAATTTCCAAATTTCTCACCAAAATAATGGTTTGGAGAGCAATATCGCAGCGTGGTGCTACGCTTCTCTGTATAGTTGATGGTACCATTAAAAGTGAAAAGTATTGTGGTATTCTAAACGATTTTCTCCTTGAAACGGCGCATGCTTTATATGGAAATACGGTGTTGTGAGGAAGCTTCCACTTCTTAATTAAGAAGACGGCGTTTCGTTCTGAGCATGCGCACCTGAAACTCTTCAGATAGGCTAGTAATTTCCACACTTCAACAATTCTATGTAATTATTTTCTTGGTGTGACTCGTATAATAATTTTCAAATGTTTTTTTAATACAAAGGAGGAGGATTTGGCACTCCTCTCGTGAGGGAGAAAGTTGTATACTTTGGGAGCTAAATAATTATAACATCTTTGCCCTATTGCCTTGCTCGCTCGAGGTGTAATGCTGCGAATTCACTCGCAACATAACACTTCGAACGAACGCGATGCGCGCGCTGTAACAAGTTTATCTAGTCAATATGTTGTTCTGTTGCAAGTGAATAAGCACCTAATGCTGTGTATTCACTTGCAACAGAACACTTCGAAGGAACGGAACGCGCCGCGCGCCCTGTAACAAATTTGTCTAGTCAATACGTTGTGCAGAACCTAACCGAATACGCCAAACATTTTCCGACGTTTGTCGGTAAACGCGATTTGCACAAAGAGAATTATTCTTTAATTTAGGTGCTTATTCACCTGCAACAGAACAACGTATTGACTAGACAAATTTGTTACAGCGCGCGCGGCGCGTTCGTTTGAAGTGTTCTGTTGCAAGTGAATACGCACCATAAACTAAAGAATAATTCCCTTTGTGCAAATCGCGTTTACGGATAAACTTCGGAAAAAGTTTGGCACGTTCGGTTAGTTCCTGCAAAACGTATTGACTAGAAAAATTTGTAACCGCGCGAGCGGCGTGTTTGGTTCGTTCGGAGTGCTTTGTTGCAAGTGAATACGCAGATAACAAAATCATGTTTCCTTTTGGTGTTATATGAATGTGTTAACTCTATTAGCCTTTTTTTATTGGAATGTTGTCTAATGGTTATTTGAACAACAAATAATTGCCTAATATTCAGAATGTTGGCCTCAAAATAAAGCAGGTCAATAGAATATCTGCCATCTTTCTGTAAAATTAGTCTTAGGAACCTCCGTTTGGAGATTTTCAGGCTATTGAGGTAAGTTCGTGATACTTCTCCGCACCAAATGATTCCATACTTCAAGTGTGATTCCACTACACTCTGGTAAACCATTACCTTCTGTCTGAAATTCAGATGCCTTATCACTTGTTTAAACCTATACAGAATACAGCGTAACTTCTTCAACAAATTTTGGATATGGTGACCCAATCTAAGGTTTGGATCCGAAAAGATTCCCAGATACTTCAGCTTCTCCACCGGTTTAATAATGAAGTTGTTTTCAATTATCAAGTTATAATTTGGAAGAGAGTTCTCAAAGCTACTGAATAAAAGGTTTTATTGAAACTAATGGAGAATAGTCTGCTGTCAAACCAGGCTTTAATGTGACTTTGTTGTGTGAACAAATTATCCAAATATATAGTAAATAAAATTCGTCCTAGCATTGTGCCTTGGGGAGCTCCGCATCTTATTATTTCTTCCGAACTCATTTCATTTGGAATTTTCACTCTTTGTTTTTTTCGCCCAGATAACTTTTGAATAAATTGTGAGCTGCATCTCTGATTCCAATGTCTTTCAGTGTATCAAGAAGCATAGAATGATCCACTGTATCAAAAGCTTTTGACAAAACCTGGAAAACGCCTATTGTTGGAACACTTTTATCTATACTTTCATATATGTTGTTAGTTAATGCATGTATTGCATCCTGGTTGAATTTTTCTTCTTGAAAACTGTACTGTGAATTCGACAAAATATCATATTCCTAATGAAATTAACATCAAGTAAAAGCCACCAACATTCAATTATATTTCTGTAAAAAGTTATTTAATCTTATGAGCTATCCCGTGTTATACGGAGTAGTCTAGAAGATCCAGGATTTTACGAAGTGCTCTAAAAGATCTGGGATTTTACAGAGTACTATAAGATATCTGGGATTATATGGAGTACTCTGCAGAGCGCTAACCTTTTTATCGTGATCGTCTAGTGGGTTGTGAATAGGACGTTACGTTGTGTAGACAACCCTAATTAGGCCTAACCCTCAATGAATGGAAACACATTTATCAGCCTGTGGTTAAATATACTCTACGCAGTGATTCGCAAAGCTCCACAGTGAACCTAATGGAGCCCCGGGTCTAAATGACTTATTACTACATATCATTAGGTCGGTAACTAGCTCAAATCAGATATCATTCTTATGCAGCGTTATCATCGATTATTTTATTTACCTCCAATACCATTGGAATGAATATAATAATATATTATTAATAAAGTGATAGAAAACGAAGTAATTTCTCATTTCATTCCAATTAAAATGAACTATCACAAAGTAACGGACTACTCCATTCAATATACAATACTATTTGTAGGATAGTTGTATAGTGATTATCGATGTAGCAACGGGCATAGGTAAGATTATGTCGAAATAATTGTCTTTGGCGTAAATGACAATGTGATCCAAACATGTTTTTGAGATATTTTGAGTAACTGTTGGAATTATTATCGCTGGGCAGAGCGTGGATATTAAAAACACAGTTGAACTTATATAACTCTTTATTCACTTCTTTATTAACAATGGTAGTAAGTAAATCTTTATGTAACACGTAACTAAACATCAATAGGTTCGATCGAGGTTAGAGAGACTTCATGGACGCTTGCTCGGCTGACCACCGAACGGGATCCACAGAGAGGAGGGCGGCCAGGGGACTCCTCTTTATTAGGACGGAAATTATCATTTGATATTGACCTGGCCCATATGCAACAAAACACTTGCGTGTACTGTTGGTTGCATCCCAATAGCAAAGCAAACTTTTAACACTCCCTCTCTTTGTCAGAATTCTATTTCTATTTTGTCTCACGATTTTTTTTAAAGTTCCTTCTGCAGTGTTACGAGCCTTCATCTGTGCTCTTCCTATTTCCTCTCTTCTGTTCACCCTGTTCTGCTCAAATTTTCTTTTTTTTTTTGGTTTCCAGGAAAATTATTTGTTTTGGTTCTCTGTTCATACACACAAACTTTTTCCTGTAGGGACAATTCTGCATTCGTCACCTTTGTGACTTCTAATTGCCTGGCAGTAATAGCAAAACCATTTATTTTGCTGCTTTAGTGGGCATTCATTTGATTTGCGTCCTTCTTTGTTACATTGGAAACATCTTGTTTTCGGTGTGTTTGTTATTCTCTGGAGCTTGGGTTTGACCTTCTTGCTTTCTGAGGTTTTCTCAGCCTCTAATTTAGATAGGAAGGATTTTATCTTTTCCAACGTAATCTCTTTCATCGTTGTTGTTGTAACTACAGCGTAAGAGGTTCGATCGAGGTTAGAGAGACTTCATGGACGCTTGCTCGGGTGACCACCGAACAGGATCCGTAGAGAGGAGGGCGGCAAGGGCGAGTGTTCTCGCCCGGACAAAACACTTGTGTGTATTGTTGGTTGCATCCCAATGGTAAAACAGTAACCATGTTCACTCATCAGATCAAGGTAATTTTTTGAGTCCTCCCTTTAATTCATCAGGTCAATTTTTACGTCACCTATAAATAAATAACTTGTAGTGTCTGTTCCACTAAAAATGTCATTTAGTTGATACAGAAATGAGTCCACACAACTCGCAGGAGATCTGTAGAAGGAAAATATGAAACTTGCAATTTTACACTTGATTCTCGCTTTTATCAAAGTACTACCATTCAATTTCAGGTACACAGGTACAGGCCTGATCTTAAATACATGATAACACCATCATTTTGATTTGAATTGCTTTGGTTATAAATAGTTATGAATCCTACAATATCCTTAATTGAAACAACAGGTATTCTTCTGGAGTCCGTTAAAACAATGCAATAGAATGATGTATCGAGTCCCTCGATGAATATATTTAACTCATCTATATTTTTCCAATACTGTAAATGTTGTTATGAATTATTATGAAATCGTGAGCATTATCATTTATCTGTAGTACTTCACTTGTTTCTTGTGAGGTTTCTGAAGAAAATATTGTTAATTTCTCAAGTTTGAAATCTCTTACGGCCAGTTTCATAAACGAAATTAAAGCCTCCTTTTCCCCAAAAAGTCTGCTTTAATAATAAAACGTGTTTCATTAGTAAATTTTAAGATTAAAGGGATGTGGTAAACCAAGAAGGTTTAGAATTCATGAAAGGGTTGTAATGATACAGGGATTAATTCATTGGACGAAAGCAAATTCAACCCGAGGTTCAATTCCCCAGAATTAATTTGTTTATTCTAATCTCCAGTCCGCTTAATGTTAAACTTAGGAATTCGCTTTCGAGGCACGCACGTACGGCGGCTTCAAGAAAGGAAATTATTTAACTCTGGCCTATATATTATAATAACAAACTTCACATTAAAAAGTTCATAAGAGCTGATGGTACGAAACGTAAACATATTTCTTCAGATGAGTTTAGGAACGGAAACTTTCAGAGAAAAACGCTGACGTCGAAATGAATACGTGTGGCTCGACAAACAGCTGAAATTTTGAGAAGTGCCAAGTTGCAATTTTGAGCGGGTAAACGGATCAAAAATTTGGAAAGAGAAAACCGACGCGTGGGAAGTATTAAGAGGGCCGAAAGAGAGTTGGTCAGAGAGTCTTGACACGTCGGAAAAACTAGTAAGATCGTCGAGAAAGAGTCGCGGTGCGAGGTTCTAATTGATCTCAGAATTTAGCATTATTATAACTATATTGAGTGATATTTGTAATTTTTTTAATTTAAGAATTGAGTCAGAAGAATTAAAGAAATTGAATATAGTGCTAAGTTCCGGAACCAAGGAAATAAAGAGTACCGCTAGTCGTTCTTTATCGTTTATTGTTCGTGTTAAATAGGCCGTTTCTCGTTGAAAATCGAGTGTGTCCAGTTTTGTTTCGAATCTATGGTCTTGGAGTCCAGGGGTAAGAAGTATCTGAAAATTTTGGTATATTATTCAGTTTGAAATTGTCTAATTAAAGAAGAGTCAGGAATTAAGAAGTAGGTTGACATATCTCTTCGTAATTATTATGTTTGAGGAGTTAAAAATGAATTAAGAATTATATATACATGTAATAAAAGGCCTATGTTTGACTTAGAAATAGGGAAATAAATTTTGATCCAAAGAAGTCTATTATAACAAAACTCGGGGACTTAAGAGGACCGCGGCTGATAAGCAGCATTAATAGTTGCATAAACAACGGATGAGAATCTTGAACCAACAATATATTAATCAATAGATCGATTTATTTAAAATTTAACGAGGATTTAAAACAACGAGGAGGTCTTGGGAACGGAAGTGCGCGATTATGATTTTAGTGCAGACGACACAATGGACTTCGAGGTCAAGATTGGGAATTCTCAGTAAAATCGAGATAAGAAATCGACAAGTCAAAAGATCCGGAGGGTCTAGACGTATGTAGGTGATACATGGGAACCTAGAAAAAGCCGACGTAGAAACATTTTCAGTTGGAGGATAGAAGCCAACGTTTTGGAAGTTCGAAAAAAAAGAGGAGTCGTCTTAAGGCATTGGTGACAGACAGTCACTAATGTGGTCGGGATAGTTTCGTTTAATTCAGGTTGAAAAATAAAGGGCTAAATTATAGTGTTGGTTCCTGAAGGGGTGTTGTGCCTTTGGGCTGAGGCCAACACCCCCGTGTAGAGGGTTTAGTTATTTAACATGGTATCAGATGATGAAGAAATAATTGTGAGAAGACCAAAAATTTACAGAAGGAGGGTACAACATTTTTCCACGAAGGATGATCTAGATCTCTTCGATCGTTTTCGCCTGATAAAACCAACTGTTTCATCTTTACTTCAAAAAATTGCAGATCAATTGTAATTCCCATCTAACAGGTAAACAAATTTCGATTTATTATTTCGTTGATATAATTTTCTATATACCAAATCATTAAATTGACAATTTTCACAGGCAGCTGTATTGAACCGATGAACCAACTACTTTTGACATTGAGATTCTATGGAACTGGAAATATGCTGATAATAAACAGCTGGAGATTTCATGGGAATTTCTAAACCTTCTGCTTCTAGAATTATTCGAAGAGTTTCTTTTGCAATCGCATCCCTGTGTCCACAATATATGAAGAAGTTTGAAGGTGATCATGAAATGCAAGCAGCAGAAAAGTTTTATGCAATTGCTAGTTTTCCATGTGTCATTGGTGCTATAGATTGCACATTGATTAAAATCACTTCTCCGGTTGGTGATGATGCAGAGATCTTTCAATTCGGTGTCGAAAATATCACTTTGCCCTTAACGTTCAAACCGTGTGGGATCAGACTTGAGAATCAAAAATATTGTAGCTAGATGACCTGGCTCAACACATGATCAAACCATATTTGATAACAGTGTCTTGAAGAGACAATTTGAGAGGTAAATTTAGACCGTATTTGTTACTTGGTGATAGTGGTTACAGTTTGCAGACCTATCTTATGACAAAGTTACCGGAAGCTATAACTGAAGTTGAAAATTTATATAAAGATTCAATTATACGAACTAGAAATGTGGTGAAGAGGAAGTATGGAGTTTGGAAACGTCCTTTTCCTATACTTTCTAAAGGAATGTGTGTTAAGTTTATGACCATAAGGGCAATTATTGTTGCTACCGCTGTAGCTGTAGATATGAACGAAATATTTCTAAATGAATGATTGCATTATGTTCAGGAGGAAGAGGACTTTCAAACAAATTCAACTAATGTTAATGCAGCTCGTCAAGTGAGACAGTCGATTACTAATGAACATTTTGCTAATTTACAATTTATATTTCTGTGATGATTAAAAATAAATTTGCTTGTCACTTGTGAAACTATTCTTCATATCCAATTTGTGCCTTCAACATGACAAGATATCATATAATTCTCATATGCTTTTACTTAAGGTATGTATTTGATTTGATGCAGCTCGTCAAATGAGACAGTTGATTATTAATGAACATTCTGGTACTTTATCTATATATATATAAAAGAAAGTCTTGTAAGTTACACTATTTATAACTCAAGAAAGGCTGTACCGATATGAATGAAAATTGTTGGGTAAGTAGCTTAAAGGCAGGAAACGGACATAGAATACTGTTTATCACGTTCGACAGCGTTCCCATGTGACTTGACATAAAACGTCAAACACTATAAAACGTGGTTTAACAAAAAAGAATCAGACTTGGAGTAACAAAACGCAAATGATAGCTATGTAATGGACGTATGGATGACAATTTGATTTTTGTAAGAAATCAATATTGAAACTATTTCTATTAAATAAATAATTAACAATCATAATGTAATGATGGAGCCATTGCCCATTCAAATAAAAAGTAAAGTAAAATAAAAAACGCGATATAACAAAAACGCATCAGACTTGGAATAACAAAACGCAAATGACAGCTAAGTAATGGATTTATGGTTATAAATTTGATTTTTTTAAGAAATCAGTATTAAAACTATTTTTATTAAATAAATAACAATCATAATGTACTGATAAAGCCATTGCCTATTTAAATAAAAAGTGAAGTGAATTATAAAAGGTGGTAAACCAAAAACGCATCAGACTTGGAATAACAAAACGCGCATCTCGAACAGCTAAATAATTTTGTCTATGAATGAATGGTTGAAAATTTGAGTTTTGGATCACCAGGAATTAGATTTAGTAGTTCAAACGAGTGTACCCCTGTTGAATTCCCAACAAAAGGAAGTTTATTATACTTAAATGAAAGCAATCGTGGATGAGAATGGTGGTTTATATTTCCTAGATGCCCATAGTGGAACTAGTAAGACATTCCTCATGTCAGTAGTTTTAGCCACTGTTCGTGCGAGATCCAACATAGCGGTTGCAGTTGCTTCTTCTGAAATAGCAGCCACATTGTTAGAAGGATGCCGTACGGCTCATTCAGCGCTAAAATTACCGTTAAATCTTCAAACTATTGAAGAACCACTTGCAACATTGCAAAACACTCAGCAATGGCCAAAGTTTTATCGGCATCGAAAATCATCATCTGGGACGAATGCACAATGGCGCATAAAAGTGCATTAGAAGCACTTAACCGAACATTGAAAGATTTACGAAAAGACTCGAGATGATTTGGAGGAGCAATGATTTTACTGTCTGGCGATTTCCGCCAAACACTGCCAGTAATTCCAAGATCTACGGCTGCCGACGAAATAAACGCTTGCCTCAAATCGTCGAATCTATGGTGCTATGTGAAGAAACTACAGCTGACAACAAACATGAGAGTTGCATTGCTTAATGATACATCTGCTAAAGATTTCTCTGAGCAATTGCTGACTATCGGTAATGGTCAAGTACCTGTCGATGAATCGAGCGGCCTGATATCATTTCCAAATAATTTCTGTAATTTTGTCTCATCAAAAGACGAACTTATCGACAATGTATTTCTAACTACAAAAATAAAGAATGGTTGAGTGAGCGAGCAATTTTGGCGGCTACGAATGAAAATGTAGATGACCTGAACTACATAATTCAAAATAAGATCATTGGAACAATGCATTCATTCAAATCTATTGACTGCGTCACAAATGAAGATGAAGCCACCAGATATCCAAATGAATTTTTAAACTCCTTGGATGTGCCTGGCTTACCACCGCACAATTTACGCCTAAAGGTTGGCTCCGTAGTAATGATGCTTCGAAACATAAACCAACCAAAACTGTGCAACGGTACGCGTTTGGTGGTTAGAAAATTGATTAATAATGTAATTTACGCGACGATACTGAAAGGAAATTTCAAAGGTGAGGAAGTTCTTATTCCGAGGATCCCGATGATCCCAACCGATATGCGTTTGAATTTAAAAGACTTCAATTTCCGATCCATTTTGCATTTGTCATGAAATCAACAAATAATAAGGCCAATCCTTAAAAGTTTGTGGTTTGAATCTAGAAAATCCATGTTTTTTCCATGGTCAATTATATGTGGCATGTTCTCGGGTCAGAAGACCATCTGCGTTGTTTGTTTTTGCGCCTGATAATAAAATAAAAAATGTCGTGTATCACAAGGTACTTCAGTGAAGAGCAACCTATGTACTAAAATACAGAAACAATAATGAATAAATAATGTAGGTACTTAATTTTTTTAAATATTTTTTAATAAAAAAAAACTCAATAAATTCAAAAATCTGCTCATTTATTGCCTTTAAGGCGGAACAGAGTTCGCCGGGTCAGTTAGTAATTTTATTTGTATGATAATTGAAAATAAATTTTTTTGTCGCTTGTGAAACTGTTCTTCATATTCAAATTGTATCTTCAACATGACAAAATTTCATATAATTTTCATAAGATTTCACAAGGTATGTATTTAGATAGGTTTCTATGTTTGTATTTCTGATTGATTGTTTTACTTCAAATAACATCTGAAAAAGTTTTCAAGTGAGAATAAAGTTTTTAATTCAAATTTGAGATTATTTCATAGTCTGCAGCAATGCTGATAGAATTCTAATATTGCTTTTACCAGAAAGTGCATTCCAAATAAAAAAAAGATTTAATAATTATTATATAATTTTCTCTTCATCTCCATAATTTGCAAATCTAATAATATTTTGAGCCTCGAATGCTCCTCTTCTTTTCTTCTATTCTCTTTGTTGATAACCACTATCTAAGCTTTTACTAGAGCTGTTTTTTTATAATACAGCTCCTTCGCTTCGGCAAGTGGGTTCGTAACAGTTGGACTCAACTGTTTGGAAATTGGCTCCCTCAATTTCAATGGAGCCCCACCACCAGTCCCTTTAATATGACTGCGTTGAGCGGCTACCACCTTTCTAGTTTCAGTTTTTATATTGTCATATTTGGCTGTTGCATTAAAAGCAGTTGCTATTTTCTGTCAGACTTTATCCTATAACACTAAAATTCTATTTTTCAGTCAATTCCAAGAGACATAGTTCCTCCTAAGGTTTTGAAGTAATACTTTTTTCCCTTTTTTTCCATATTCATTCATATAACTCACGTTTACTAAAAATAGCAATTCGCACATAATAATGATATAAATTCCAATATACTGTCTTTTGCACATAACCATGTTTATGTAAAGACTAATTTATGCTTCTTTTCTTTTGCTTTTTACAGGTTCTGACGCATAACTCACAATTTTTACAGAATATCACAGAATATCATATTCGCAAAATCACTAGTTCTCAGGATATCCAACAGTCGGAAACATATGACCGGTGCATTAAAGGAAGCTTTAAGTAAAGGATGGTAGATGTGCGTTTATGAAACTGATGGTCCCATTTAAAGGATACTTTTTCATAAAGGGACTTTATCATAAAGGAGCCTCTTGATGCTGTTTATGAAACTGGCCGTTATATATTGGTCCATTATTATATGTATTTTCAAGTTACCTATTTTCGAGTCATTCACATATCACACAAACATTTTAGACATTTTCATCTTTCTTTAACCTTTAAGGATTTCTTTTGGATGACCGGGTGGTGGTTGCTTTTTTGGGTGTTTCCGAAACTGATTGTTGATTCCTGATTCTCATTTTCAGATTGTCCAGTTGAAGTGGAGTCGTCTTGTTTCTGAAATTTTGATCTGATCTTTCTGATCTTTCGCACGTTCCGTGTGTTTTTCCTCCAGAGAGAGTTCCAGGAATTCCTCTCCTCGTGGAAGTGGTATTGATGGGTCACTATGACTGATTAATACTGGATATATCAAGGATTGATAGTTTTTGTTATTTTGGAGACTAATTCCCGCCTGAACATCAGTAAGTGTGTAGGTAATTCCCTCGATTATCAATTCATTACCTCTCAATGTTGCTTGGCGATTATTTGCCTTTGCCTTCTTAGTGTTTTAATAGTATTTTACGCTCTGCCTATTCTTGTCTTGTTGACGAATTACCGTTTCCAATTCTGAATATATTAGTAATTTCTATTGTTTCCACCTTTATCGCGAGTCTCTCCTCTAATATTTTCACGATAATTTTCACCAATTCTGATGAGGTCTCCCCTTGACCTGCCTGGACACCATAAATTAACAAATTGTTACTCTTGCTCCATTTCTCCAACTGTTTCAGACGATTTTTGAGATATGTGTTTTCTGCTGCCAATGTTGTAATTTGTTTTTCGGTGTCTCTATTTTTTTCTTCTACAACACCTGAGAGAGATTTTATTTCTGCATCAACCTCTCCGTGATATTCTTATTCATCGTTTGAAGCAGCTTGTAAAAATCCTCTACCTTTATTTCTTCTGTTTTACTTTTCCGGTTGTATTCCATCCGGCATCCTGACCACTTCCACACAACTTTGGTAAAATTGAACCAAAGTGAATTGAACAGGCTCAAAACTAGATAAATCGGGAAAACGAAGAAGACTCTTCACCTTCTTGGGTCTATAATAAGGGATGGAAGACCGCAGCAGGGAAAAGGACAAGGTGAGCGAAAGGATAAAAAGCTGCACCTGCCAGCGGCGGCCTGTGATGGGAGTAGAAAAATGAGTCGGATACTGTGTGCTCGACCCTTATAACCTGGGCCGAGCGACTCCAGAATTCAAATTCAAAGAAACGTAAACAGATACAGTATCACAATCAGAAAATAATACAAATTTTCAAAGAAAGAAAGGAATACCTGCCACACCAACAGGTTGATTTCAAAAGTAGCGAAAACAACTACTTTATGAAAATCCAGCAGTTTTACCTCATGATGATTAAAGTAAAACAACTTAATTTCCGCCAATTTATTTAATTTCACAACAATTGTTTCTTCATGGTACAAATTACATAATATAAATATACACAAATATACTCACCTGACGAAGGCATGTTGTCATGACGAAACAATTGTTGTGAAATTAAATGAATTAGCGGGAATTAAGTTGTTTTACTTTAATCATCGAGATGTATTTCCGACAAGTAGAGACCGATACGATCAAACACGTTTTAGCTCATTCTTGAAAGCAAAACAATGGAGCATTACATTCATGTTCGCACCATAAAATCATGAACAATTGAACTTTGTGTTTTCCAGATACTTCCTAGATGGACTATATTTAAATTTCAATTACAAAATTATAATATCAAGAGTAAGCTGGCGAAAAACACAATATATTCAATTAGATACAAGGGTGATCCAACAAGTATTCATATTGAAACTTAAAAAGTAAATTCCATAATAAAATTAACTCTACTCTCTAACTAAAAAGGCATCCAAATAAAACTTTTCTCATTAAAGCTAATAAGTAATAATAATCAAAATAGTAAAATATAATTTATTTATTCCATAAGATATATATATATATATATATACATATAAATATATATATATATATATATATATATATATATATATATATATATATATATATATATATATATATATATATATATATATATATATACATTCTGTCAAGAAAGTACCGGGAATTATCGATTTAAATCTGGCCGGGCAATGAGGCAGGTAAAATTTTTTTTTCCTAGGTTGGTACCACTGTCAGATGTCAGAGTGCGTGCCGATTTTTACTATGGGTGATTACGTTGAGCAAAGAATTTGTTTAAAGTTTTGTGTTGCAAATGAATTTTCGTGTGCCGATGCATTGAAAATGTTGCAAAAGGCCTTTGGTGATAATGCTCTATCGAAAACTCGTGCATATCAGTGGTACAGAGCCTTCAAGGACGGTCGTGAAGTGGTCGCCCATCGACGGCTTCGATTGAAGATAACGTCGATAAAATTAAAGAAAGGGTGCTGGAAAACCGTCGTACCAGCTTGAGAGAGATAGCACATGATCTTAAGACATCCTACGAGTCCGCACGTACGATTTTGATTGATATTTTGGGCATGAGAAAGGTGGCCGCACGACTCGTACCGAAAGACTTGAATTTTTTTCAAAAACGTCATCGCGAACAGGTTGCTTCAGACATGCTGGATCGCTGTAATTCCGATTCTACATTCATGGAACGCATTATAGCTGGTGATGAGACCTCGGTCTACGAGTACGATATGCAAACAAGCCAGCAATCATCGGAATGGGTGGCAAAAAATGAGCCGAAACCCAAAAAACCACGCCAAAGCCGCTCGAAAATGAAGGTGATGCTCATTGTTTTCTTCGATATCCGTGGCGTGGTGCACTACGAATTCGTTCCAGAGGGTCAGACGCTAAACAAGGAGTATTACCTAGGCGTTATGAAACGTTTGCGTGAGCGTATCCGTAAGAAGCGGCCAAATTTGTGGGCGAACAACTCATGGATTTTGCATGACGATAACGCGCCTTCTCACCGAGCTACGATTGTGACTGACTTTCTCGCCAAAAACTCAACAAACGTGCTTCAGCAACCACCGTATTCGCCGGATTTGGCTCCCTGCGACTTTTTCCTCTTCTCAAAACTAAAATTGCCCCTTCGTGGCACCCGTTTTGAGTCGATTGAAGCCATAAAACAAAATTCGGCGCGAGAGCCAAAGTCCATCCCGGAAAGCGCCTATAAAAAATGTTTCGATAATTAGAAGTGCCGTTGGCATAGATGTATTGGAGCAAATGTAGCCTATTTTGAAGGCGACCCAATAAATTTTGACGATTAAATGTAAAAATGTTGTTTTAATTGAAAATTCCCGGTACTTTCTTGACAGAGTAGTATAATTATTAGGCTTATATATTATTATTATTATTATTATATATATATATATATATATATATTATATATATATATATATAACATAAATTTTCCTAATGTTGGAGTTTTTTAGTCGGTTTAGAACGACTTTCGACATTGTCCGACGCCTAATAGTCACGATGCAATCTTCTAGTTTTTGCTCTTCTTTTTCGCTCATGCATTTATGTACAGCAGTTTGACATTCTAATTTAGGTCTGCCTCTTTTGCTAGATCTTGTTGGTTGCTATCCCAAAAGTTGTTTGGGCAGTCTCGTATCAGGCAGATGTTGTACCTACCCATAACACGTTAATTGTTCAGTTTCTATATCAAGTGTTATACTGCCCTCAACTCTCATTCGCGGCTTTATAGTCTCATTTCTTACGTGATCTTTCCGTGAGAGACACAGGGATCTCCTCATTGCATCCATCTCCACTAATTCGACCTTTCTCTTCAATCTTTCAGAGATTCTCCAGGTTTCTGTCCTATGTAAAAGCGTGACCATAGACTCGTTTATATTTACGGTATTTAGTATTTTATATCATGTCACTACTCCAGAATATGCCATTAAGGCAACCAATGATTTTCTTCGCTTTCATGATGCGTTTCTCAATCTCTTCCTCATCAGTGCCTGTATCATCGAATGTGACCACGTAATACACGAGTGTCACGAGTGTAGGAAATGTCCATCTCCCACCTCCAAGTTTGAGGGTTGGACTCCCAAGCACAAATATCGGGTTTTATCGATGTTAACAACCAACCCCTAGCGACCGTACTCTTCTATGAACTTTTTCATCATGTACTGCATATCATCTCTATCATTTGCTAAACAACCTGATCATCGGCAAATTGAAGTGTGTATACGAGTATGCATCTTTCATTACCCAGATATTTTAGACAAAACACATTATCCGTACAAAATCTTTCTTGACGAAAACCACTTTTTTCTTCTTATTAGTTCTCTTTGATGTTCTCTTCAATCAAATCACGTAAGATCCTCCCATATAATCGACTCAATGTAGTAGTCAGAGAAATACCACGGTAGTTATTGCAGTCCTGTTTATTTCCCTTTTTTTGTAGACAGACGAAATGTAAGCTACTTTCCATTGTTCTGGTACCGGATATCCATTTAGGCACTGGTTGATGACATATAATAGGTTTTGGAAGATTTTTTCTTTTCCGTTCTTCAGCATCTCCGCATATACTCCTTCTGGTCCACAGGATTTGTTGTTATTGAGGTTTTTTACGGCTCTCCTCAGATTATCGACATCAATTCTGACTGCAGAATACTTCGTGTGATGTGCAGCGGTAATATAGCTTATGAGAATCCGCAGGATGTTGTCAACGTGTTTGCGGAGCAACGAGGAATGTTTGACATCTTTTTCTCAGCTACCGTTAACCTCGACATCAAGAGTTACTGAAGAGGAGGTCCTCTCGAGTATGTCAATAATGTCCCAATAAGGCAACAGCTGGAGATTCCGTCCTAGGAGATTGCAGTTCTGTCC
This sequence comes from Megalocaria dilatata, assembly GCA_034642435.1. Classification (NCBI taxonomy): domain Eukaryota; kingdom Metazoa; phylum Arthropoda; class Insecta; order Coleoptera; family Coccinellidae; genus Megalocaria; species Megalocaria dilatata. Next base: position 1,709,802 of record CM067858.1, on the reverse strand, counting down.
TCGCCATTATATCACATTATAGATTTGAGCCTTAAAACCTGCACTTTTTGCAATAGATGGAATGGAACTCGAGTGGTACCCATTTTCAAGAAAGGCAACAAGTCTCAATTTAATAATTATAGACCCATTTCGATTCTGTCTTACTTAGCGAAAGTCTATGAAGAGGTGCTATATGGGAATATATTGTTCCCATTTATCCACAAAGCAGCATAGATTTCGTGGAAGATCTACGGTGACTAACTTGGCGGTGATATTGCAGTTTATTGCGACAACATTCGACACTATCGATCAAAGTCCTGGAGAAGCTTTCGTCCTCCGGCTTCAGTCCGGCATATGGGAGGCTCATAAAATCATATTTATAAGATAGTTCTGATCAATAACGATATGAGCAATTCCCTAAAGGAAATAAAGAAGACCAAATATTGATGGTCATTCAAGCAATTAATACTCGTTGGAATTCTTGTTTGGACATGACGGAAAGATTCCTGAAATTATCTTCAATTGTCGCAGAGGTATTAGCATTAAAAACTGAGAATAATATACCTGATATGGTAGCTACTTCGTAGTTAACTATTTCGCGCGATTTAGTTTCGCTCCTTGGTCCATTTAAAATAGTAACAGAAGATTTAGTGCCGAGAAAAATGTCACAGCTAGTTTAGGAATACCATTAATAAATTTATTAAAACAAGAAACAATAAACTAAAACATGAACAGCTATTGGAGTGTCAGTACGAAATGATTTATTGAAAGGTATTGAAGATAGATGAAGGAACCATTTTCTTCGCCAAAGCAACTATCTTAGATCCATGCTTCAAAAAGTTACATTTACATGTCAGCATTGGCTGTTGCTAATGTAATATCAGATCTATCAAAGGAAATAATTGCAGAACACGAAATAAAAGGAAATTGTTTACCTACGGTGGATACTTTTCCACGTGGGAAAAAGGAACAACTTCATCATTATGGGTCAGGCATGAAGATATGCTCTTGAAAAATATCAAAATTTGAATATCAAAACAGATTTAATCTGTTAGTCTTCTACAATTTTAATTTCAAAAAAAAATTTTATTCAAAAAACTTTTAGATTAAAGACTAGAAGACTAACAGATTAAATCTGTTTTGATATTCAAATTTTGTTATATTTCTTCTATCAAGTAAAAAGCCTTTTTCTATTTTATTTAATATATAATATATAATTATATTTAGGCTTTAATAAATCTCATTATGGAATGTCAATGATTTAAATATAACCTTAAAAATACCTTACACATTTTTCTGTGATTTTGTTAGAACATAGACCATCTTTAATTTTAAAGTTAGTCTGTTTGAAGCAATCATCCTGCAAACACGTGTAAGTTGAGATATAGTGATAATTATCTGATTTTGATATTTGGAATATTATTTTGGACCGATGAAGTGATTACCTAGAATTATATTTGTTTTTTGAAGATATAGTAAATGTTTTGAGAGATTTCTTAATTAACTTATTCGAATATTTAAATATATTGAATATTTCAAATAAATTATATTTTTTGAGAAGTTCTTAAGTTGTGTTCATGTTTTTAAAAGGCAATTGGTGTTCTTAAAGGTAAGATCAGAAACAGAATTTTGTCTCCTTTAAATATTTATTTATTAATTTTAATGTCTTTTTTATATCTGTTGGTTTATTTGTTCCATTTGACATTATATATTGAGTTTTGATTATATACGTCTATTAGAAAATGTAAGCGGTGCTTATTGTAGACATTAATTTAATTCTAAAAGTTTTTTAAATAAAAATTTTTGTTGAAATTAAAATTGTAGAAGACACATTAAATCTCTTTTGATATTCAAATTTTGTTATATTTCTTCTATCAAGTAAAAAGCCTTTTTCTTTTATCTTGAAAAATATGTCCGATGCCAATGAGGTTTTTGGCCGAAGTTTTGATACAATGCCTACTGAATTGAAGCAATATTTAGATCAGCCAAATATTTCAAGGTAATCAAATGCACTAAAATTTGGAATCGATAGTAGACATTTTACTCCTGTGCTATCAGATATAGCTATTAACTATTTGATTTTTTCTGCTACATCTGTAGCATCTGAACGAATTGCTCCTACGATCAATCTTTTAGTGCCTAATAATCGTAGTAGCCAAACAGCTGAATATATAAAACAACGAGTTTTTTAGAAACTCTTACTGAGAAATATTGATACGCATAAGTGTTTTATTAAAATTAAACAATAATTACTAAGAACAAAGTTTTCGTTCACTTCATTGCTGAGGACCTAACATTTTCATACATTTATAATTTAACTTGTTTAATATACTGGATTATAACTAATTCTTGAACCGAATTACGATTGTTTTTCAAAACAGAGCCGATAAAATAAAACCGAAAAAAATGTCGATATATCGAAATATCCACCTAAATAAATGTAATGCTTTGGATTTGATGTTGTTTCAGTCCAACTTGTAGTAAAACTGCGACTGGTATTGCTGAACAAACTAAGGTTGAATATGGGAAAGTGTTTCAATGTTACATAAATTAGAAAGTCCAGTTGGATAACAGGTTATCATATAGCCGACAATTGTATTGACAATAAAGATGGAATGTATGAGTACTGTTCGACTATTCACCTTCATTCCTCCATATGCTGAAGTTATGTGCATCAGCCAGTAGAACTTTGGGCTTTGTACTCAGGAGCATAAAGGAGAGGTATCCAGAGCGTGGATTATGTCAGACAGATCAGGCCTGACATCATGAGTGATATTGGAATATCATCATTACTTGGGAAACGGGAGGTTCAGTGTGCCAGATTTGCTCAGAAACTAATTAATGGAATAATAAACTCACCATACTTTTTATCGAGAATGGCTATCAATTAGTGTTCCTAGGCTGTCCACGAGGACGGTCTCTATTTTCTATTTGCCAACACCTCGTATAAATTTACTCCAGTGGGCACCAATGTACTGTATGTGTAAAAATGCTGATGAACTAGGTGTGGATATATTCTGTTAGGTTTAGGAAAATATTTTTGTTTTTTTTTATTATTAGCTCTTGATTCATAGAATTATGCACTTGTATGTGACTGGATCCATATTTTACTTGAATTCTTTCTGATTTGATTCGCGGATGTTGATAACGTAAAATATTTTTCTGTAACATGTTTCCCAGTAATTGGAAGATTTCTGTTGGGTAAAATGAAGGACTATTATTGTGTTGTTATTATTATTATTAAGAGAACTAAATATCCAAATATAAACTAAATAACAGAAGACATATATCGAAACAATACAGTGTAGGCGCGAATCAACAGACACATAATAAGAGACATCCCAATATACAGTGGTATCAGACAAGGAGACTCATTGTTATTCAGCATTATAATCGATGAAATTGTCAAAAAAGTACGCTGAAGAAGAGGCTACAGAATGGGTGACAAAGGAATTCAAATACGTCTTCTACTTTGCAGGTGACCAGTGATAGTGACCGAGAATGAAGATGACCTACAGAGACTCCTACATATTTTCAATACCACTGCAAAAAAGTACAATATACTGATCTCAATCAAGAAAGCAAAGTGTATAACTAAGTTGAGGAAATTTCTAAGATCCAAGCTGGAATTGATGGTGACATCTAGGTGTGGATTTATTATAACAAATTATGGGAACTTAGAGGAGTAAGTGAAACAAAAAGTCGCTAAGGCCAATAAGGTGGCGGGATGTTTGAACCACACGATATAATAATAATAATTATGAAGTTTATTCGATGAATATGGAAGAATAGAAATCTCAGAATGCAAACAAAGACACGTATCTATAAAACAACTAATAGAGCAAGCATGACGTACATGGCACAGACGAGATCAGACACATCCACGACCAGACAATTATTACTAAGTAGTAGAGACCGATATTACCTGGATAATTTCTGCCACAGGTTTCATTGTTTCTACTGAAGACATCCACTTATTTTTATAAGGAAAAATAAGGCGGGAAGAACCAGCTAGGAAATTTTATGCCTACTGGTCATTGTCGATGCCAGGAGTCAGAGTCTTTGGTCGCTTCGTAGACTTGCGCACGAGTCTAAACATAACCACGGAGAGGAGCGTCTGTTCTTACTACTATTGGTGTTGATCTTCGGCGGCTGAACGTCGGCGGAAGAGTTTTTCTTTATTATAAATAGAACTCCATTGTTCTTGTTCATTAAAAGTAAGAATAGGCACTAAGGGAAGTCGACTGAGCTGCTCTAACAAGTAAAGTTATTGTATTGTATTGAATTACCTGAGGTCAACGTGGGTCTTATTTGTATCATGTATTCTTTATTCATTGGTAGAATTTACTGTATTGATTCCCCAGTTGGGGACGACTTGTTTACTTTAATCTGAATCGACTATCTGACATATTTCATACATGTAAACGCTTTTATCTCCATTTCATTTATTTGAATCTAGTGGTGGTTAACAACGGTACTTTATCTGAGAATTCAGAGTGTTCAGATTGAGTGCATGGTGGATCCACAATTGAGTAACTGACAACTAGAATTGTCTCGGTCTTTACTTGACGGAAATTCATCTTCAATATAAGAAAAACAAATGTTAACTTCCGCTATTTTATTGATTTTCACAACAATTGTTTCGTCATACCATGACTTCATCTGGTGAGTATTTAAACTGAGGTATACAATGCAAAACATGACCTTAAATACACAGCTCTGGTACAAAAAATAGAGGGGCGGAAAGAGAGGTATACAATTAATGAAAAATATTAAGTAGGGGGATCTATTTAAATCTTTTTGATCATTCAATAAAATTTGTCTTTTATTATATCTATTGATTTCTAAAGTTTCTAACAGATTCAGTTTCTGACTAATTTGAATTTGAATTTCAAAATTCAAACGAAACAAAATTCATTTCAATAACATACATGGGAAAAAAATTGAAGAGATTGCTAGATATTTAAAGAAAAAAGAAAAATATGACATCTCTTTTAAAACTTTCAATTCTTTAGGCAGCTTAATAAAAAATAACAAAGACGTCATTCCTAAAAACAAAAAATCAGGAGTTTACAAGTTAACATGTAGTGATTGCCCATGTGTATATGTGGGACAAACATATACATGTTCAATCCAAACAAGGATAAGAGAACATGAAAAATGTTACATTAATAATAAACCGAATTCAACTTGTGCCAACCATTTGTTAGAGACTGGCCATAATTTTAATATGAACTATGAAATATTACATATTGAAAACAAAAGTCAGAAACTAAATCTGTTAGAAACTTTAGAAATCAATAGATATAATAAAAGACAAATTTTATTGGATGATCAAATAGATTTAAATAGATCCCCCTACTCAATATTTTCCATTAATTGTATACCTCTCTTTCCACCCCTCTATTTTTTGTACCAGAGCTGTGTATTTAAGGTCATGTTTTGCATTGTATACCTCAGTTTAAATACTCACCTGATGAAGTCATGGTATGACGAAACAATTGTTGTGAAAATCAATAAAATAGCGGAAGTTAACATTTGTTTTTCTTATAATTTTATTATTAGGTATAAATATCATAATGAACAGGTAGTTAAATAACTGACACCATAACCTCTGTGTCTTCAAAATGTCGCAACAAGACACTCCTGAATAACGATATTTTGCGTCCAGATTATAATAATCTAATTAGATAGTAGATGTGTGAATGGGGAATTCCTGACCAAAGGGTCATTGTTAAACTACCTTGAAGATCTTTATTACATGTGTTCCTATTTCTATGTTATCTGTGTATTCACCCAACACTATGTCTTAGAATACTAGAAAGGTTGTCGATCTCTGGAACCTTAATTTTATGAATAATGGAAAGAACAGGGTTGAAGAATGTATGGGAGCTGAATAATGGTCATGGTTTCCTCCCTGACTCTTTTCCTCCTAAAGCTCAACCTCGTTCTCATACATCGAGTCAGGTGCGGGACCCTGCCTTCCTTGCATTTTGAACTTCGGGTCACTGTTTTCTCGTTCTCGTTCAGGTGTAAGTTGGATTGTCTACACAACTTAACTTCCTATTCTCTCGGCACTAGATGATCAAGATAGAAAGATATAGGGGTTTTCAGTAAAACTTCAAAGTACGGAACAGTACACTACTATTTTTGATATCCATTAGTTATTATATTCATTATTCAAATAAAATTTTTATTTGCGATGTCATTTTTCGTATCTGCTGAACACAGGAGTGAAAATGGCCCTAAGTTTCGGATAAAATTTGAAGCATTAAGTTCTCTATATTACATTTGAAAAAATCGAGAAATAACAATTTGAAGTTCTTCATATTTAGTCACTAATAACGGATACTTGTATATGACAGGTTGATCATTTAGGAATGATGACTTGGCAAATCTTTCAGTTGGAAGTTTCTTACCAAATTCATGATTGCTTCTGGCAATCGGTAGAGAACTTTTAGCGAACTACTGTTTCCGCAAATTTTTGTAGTTTTCTCTGAATAAGTTCTATACCGTTGAAAAAATTATTTCTAATATTTTGCATCATGAAAGAGATAGAGAATTCTACAAAGTGGTATTTAATGCTGTTTGATCCAAAAAATCTGGTTGCCGAGGTAAGGTTAGGTGGTGTTGAATTGCAAATCAAAGATAGCGTGAGGAATCTCGGTTTAACGCCTGACTATTTTATTAAATTCGACCAGCATTATGCAGATGTAATGTATGTCAGTTGCTTGATAGCTGTACAAAAATAAAAAATATAAAAGGTTTAAAATTCTCGTCGGCGTTATATTTATGGACTCCAAAAGTGTGACAGAAAATCTAACGAAATTAAGCAAGTTGGATGGTTGAACATGGGGATCAAAGAAGGTTTCATATATCTTTTCACTTTCATAAAATAATGGATGGAGTAGTCCGTTACTTTGTGATAGTTCATTTTAATGAAATGAAATAAGGAATTACTTTGTTTTCTATCACTTTTTATTAAAACTGATATACAGTCACTCGAGTTTCGTAGTGTTTACTGCATTTTCAAACTGACTGAACAAATTAGATCTCAACTATTATATATGGCGATTGTAGGTTTCGGCAGAGCTTCGAAGAGAGGGGTTTTCCAAAGTTCCGTCTGTTCGTTAAGTAGTTTTATTATTGGTACGTGTCTTATATTTTTCAATTTCTATGGATTCCAGGATGTCAAGTTTATTCCCTTTCGCTTCCACGTGCAAGATAACAAGGTTATCTTGTAAAATTTGTTTCTTTTGTTTTTTTTTCTATCGTGAATGTACACCATATAATAGAAAAAATTCTGTTATTCCTTCAATTTTCATTTTTGTATTTGATAGTTGAGTAGAGTGGAATATGTTCGCATATATCTGGTCCTTTTTGAAAACTCAACTATTAATATATCTGTAAATATTATGTAATCATTGATGTGGGAATAAAGAAAAGTATTATTTTCATTAGTCCGCCGAATGAACGAAGATGGTGTCTGAAATGAGTATACTCAATTCTTCAATTTAAAACATATATTGAGATATTTAATTATCCAAACCAACCATTTCATTGACATCGTCAGCTGCTGTTGCCACTGAAATTTCAAAAAGAGTGAATACATAAGGGTTTGATATATTTTAATATGTAATAAGTCAAATTTTCGTTGCTTGTTATAAAAAATGACCAAGTTTCACAATCACTCTTGAAAACTTTCAAGGACTAGCTGAATCAGCAAATACTGCTTTTCTGTTAGTTTCTCTATTATATTGAAATGATCTACATCGTCCAATATCATCAAACTTGTTGTGGTATTCAGATCTTTCAACCTTTTTCCCATCATTTGTGATTGTTCTACAAAAGCAGGGCTATCATATTTCCCCACAATCACGAAAATTTTCGTATCAAAATTCGCTATGTTATGGTAGATGGGACTGTATATTTTGGCTGTTTCTGGAGTCAGTTGTATCGGAATATTGTACGAGGTTCTTAATAACGGCTCAAGATCGTATATACCACCTATGAGAAATGCTGATTTGAGGAGGCTGAGGTCTTCTGGGAGCAAGGTGTTGAGAAATCTAGTGAATAACTGCATTACCAAATGGGCACCAGCTGAATGACCCATTAGAGAAATTCCTCTGAAAATGAAAATAACATTGAAAGCACTTGTCCTAGGAAGCTTTACTGAGCTCGTACATTAATTGTTAGATAAATTTCCCCTAATATATAATGTTAATGATATTCGTAAGATCAATAGATATTCAAACTTCATTGTTCATAATTTCGATCAACATTTTCTTTTAACATATTAGGAGTTAGTGCGGTTTTGATAATAGATGTCGCTACTAGTTTATTTCATTGTTTCATCTGGCAACACCTTCATTTTGAAGTGTCGTCATGAGGCTTCCTTTTCAGTATCTGTATTCGCTGCAGTGTGAACAACCTGTGTGCTTTGAAAATGTGAACTTTTATAAGGAATGATCTGTTTTTGCAGGTAGTTTTATTTCATTACTTCAGTATGAAGAAAAAGGCTGCCGAAAGTCACTGTATTTTAGTGGATGTCATGTTCCAGCTAAACGAACGTGTCGGAAGAGGTTTTCCGATTTAAAAGTGGCAATTTTGATTTAGAAGACTAACAACAACCTGGAGCACCGCCAAAGTTTGAGAATGAAAAATTAGAAGCAAGATCCATCACCAACGCAAGAGGAACTCCCAAAAACACTTGGAGTCACTCAAGCAACCAGTTCTCAATTTTTAAAAGCAATGAGAATGAATCGAAAGATGGGAAATTGGGTGCCGTATGAAGCAAAGAGACAGCGAATTCCAATTTTTCACTTGTGCAACACTGCTACTACGGCAAACAAATTTTTTTGATCGAATTGTGACTGACGATGTAAAGTGAATTCATTACGATAATCCAAAACGTCGGGCAACGTATCATCAACTGTCAAGCCGAATATTCTTGGCGAGAAGATTATGCTGTGTATTTGGTGAGACCAGCTAGTTGTGGTATATTAGAAGCTGTTACAATCGAATGAAAGGATAACGGGGGATGTCTACCGACGACAATTGCCGAGAATTGCAAGAAAAACGGCTGCAATACGCCGACTGACACGTCAAATTTATTGGCAATGCACGACCACATGTTGCGCCGCCCGTTTATTAGAAAGGCTTAAATTGGAAGTCACACCCCTCCCGCCGTACATCTCACACGTTGCTCCTTCCGATTACCATCTCTTCCGATCGATGTAACATGGCCTGGGTGACCAGCATTTCTATAATTACGATGAAGTTAATAATGGTACGATGTATGGATAGCAGCCAAAGAGCCGGCTCCTTTTCGGTATGGGATCGTCAATTGCCAGAAAGAAAACTTTGAATGTATAACCAATTTTTATAAATAAAGCTTGAAATTTGGAAAAAAAATCACATGAACTTATTTAAACTACTGATTGAATATTACGTCGGCTGAACATTTTGGGATCTGACACATGGCACTACAAATAGCCACTGCACTGCCACTGCAAAAGATAACTGTGAAAATTTTCTGTTGATCTGAAATTTGATTAAAAAGTTACAGTAATTTAAATGAAGCAACTTTGTGATTTTCAAAATAATTAAGAAAAAATTATTTTGTATTGATAAAACATTGATGGGATAAAAATACTGGATTTCCACCCCAGGCTAATGACAAAGCGCTCATCTTGCCCTCCAAGAGAAACGACTAATTAGCCTTGTCGCTGTCAATGCTCGACTGATAGATAAACAAGGTTAATTTGCTAATCTTCGGAACGACTCTTTACTGGGTTTCTCACTACAATAGAGAACACCGAATACATATTCCGCAAATACAACGTGTTTGGCGTAAACCAAACTTACTGTACTAGAGAGCATGACCTTCACGCCAACCGATATGACAACCAAGTCTCCTAGAAAAATAACTTTGCGAAGGAGATAATCTTCGTGGGAAAACTTACGGCCAGTTTCATAAACGAAATTAAAGCCTCATTTTTCCCAAAAGGTTTTCTCTAATGATAAAACGTGTTTCATATGCAAATTTTAAGGGTAAAGAGAACTTAAAAGCGTCTTTTATCTTAAAGTGAGAAAATTGGCCCTTTACGTCTGGAAAAGGATCCTTTAACTAGAAGCTTGACACTGCGCAGGTGCTCGATAAACACGAAAACAATGGACATAATATATTAACAAGACTATTTATATTGTTAATCTATGGTGGACATAACCTTTCTCTGTCACATTTGCTCATTTCGTTTGATTTTAGCGTACTACGAAATATGTTGCACCAAATGTTGAATGCTGATTCAACAAATGATGAAGAAATAATTGTGAGAAGACTGAAAATTTACAGAAGGAGAGACATTTTTCCACGTTAGATGATCTAGATTTCTTCGATCGTTTTCGCCTGATAAAACCAACTGTTTTATCTTTGCATCAAAAAATTGCAGATCAATTGTACTTCCCATCTAACAGGTAAACATATTTCGATTTATTATTTTGTTGATATAATTTTTTGTATACCAAATCATTGAATTGACAATTTCCAGAGGCAGCTTTATTGAACCGATGAACCAACTACTTTTGATATTGATATTCTATGGAACTGGAAATATGCTGATATCAAACAGCCGGAGATTTCAAGGGAATTTCTAAACCTTCTGTTTCTAGAATTATTCGAAGAAATTCTGTTGCAATCCCTTTGCCCACAATATATAAAGATGTGTGTAGGTGATCATGAAATGCAAGCAGCAGAAAAGTTTTATGCAATTGCTAGTTTTCCACGTGTCATTGGTGCCATAGATTGCACCTGAATTAAAATCACTTCTCCGGGTGCTGATGATACAGAGATCTTTCGATGTCGAAAACATTATTTTGCCCTTAACGTTCAAACCGTGTGTGATTCAGACTTGAGAATCAGAATTACTGTAGCTAGATGACCTGGATCAACACATGATCAAACCATCTTTAATAACAGTGTCTTGCAGAGACAATTTGAGAGTGGTAAATTTGTAACTTGGTGGTTATAGTTTGCAGACTTATTTTATGACAAATATACCGGAAGCTATAACTGCAGCTGAAACTTTATATAAGCAGTCAATTATACGAGCCAGAAATGTGGCGGAGAGAAAGTATGGAGTTTGGAAACGTCGTTTTCCTATACTTTCTAAAGGAATGAGTGTTAGTTAACGACCATAAGGGCAATTATTGTTGCTACCGCTGTTTTTCACAATATAGCTGTAGATATTAATGAAATATTCCCAAATGAATGATTGCATGATGTGCAGGAGGAAGAGGACATTCGAACAAATTCAACTATTGTTAATAATAATAATAATAGTTTATTTGCCCATAATTAATAAACAATATAAAGAATAAAATTCTTTTACAAAAAAAAATATAAACGAATTTTTATATAAATAAATAAATGACATGGCAAACAAACAAGATGATGAACAGAGGCTCACTAATGTATAGTTCGCCTGTTAGTTCTAATACTAGAAAACCTAAAACATTTCACTAGCCGTCCCAAAAAATGAAAAAAAAATTTTTTTTTTCAACAAAGAATTTATACATATATATATATATATATAGCGAAGCAGGATGATCAGACAACCAATCATCAATCAAGCAATTTCACCCACAATAGAAGCGAGGTGCAGCATGCATCATCTAATCTTGAGGACATAATTTATCATATAGTTTCATAATTTGTTCAAAATAATAGTCAATTTCGGGAAACCATTGTCAATTTTTGGGGAAGCACTTAAATGATAAATGTCTTAAAACTGTTTAAAGCACTCGGCACAATTGTCAAATCCGGTAAAACTTAGCTTCTAACAAACACTTAAAACCTCTTTCTCTCTTTGGTCCAGTCACAGAATCATCAGGTAAGTTTATTTCTATATGCCACAATTTATTAAATCATGTATTCGTTTTCTACCCGTATTAAGAAGCCATATTTCAGTTTTCATCATGAATGATCTGTAGCTGTTCACTAGTCTAAGCTCCAAAGGTAAGAAAGCAAACATCCTGGGTGCCAGAAACGACCAGCATCTTTGTCCTGCTGTTTTGAGGGCTCGATGTGTCTGAAAACTGGTAAGTTTATATCTTGTCAAATGAGTATGTTATATTGGCCGAAGTAAGATCTTTTTCTTTTTTATAAGAGCAATAATTTTTGAGAAGTATAACTGTCTTACATCCAGCACTCTTGATAACTTATAAAGTTCATCAGTGGGAAAGAGAAGGCTCTTTCCATGTATGATCTTCAGTAGCAGTCTTTGAACAATGTTGAGCATCTCCACATGAGTTCCATGAGCTGCACCCTAACCAACGTTACCATATGACAAGTGAGACTGAACTAATGCAAAATACACCTTCATCAACTGAGTAACATTCATTTCTTTTTTTAGGTTTCTGAATATATGAAGAAGACCGCGTAGTTTTTTCGCTACGTATTCACAATGATGATCCCAACGCATATGCCTGTCAATATGAATACCAAGATACTTAATGTGTCCTTCTGGATGTTCAAGAATAAAGTTTTGGTTATCGACTTTGAGGGGTCCCAAATTAGGAAGTCCCGATTCATATGATGTAAATGGTAGGTAAAATGACTTCTTTATGTTCAATGTGAGTTTATTCTTTCTAAGCCAACCCGAAAGTTTCTTCAAGTCTTTTTCAGCACTAACTTTGAGGTTTTCCCATATCCTGTCCTCGCAGATCACAGCTATATCATCAGCAAAACTTATGATCCTCCCAGACACCTTCATGTACAACATATCATTCATGTAGATAACGAACAGTAGTGGACCTAATATCGTACCTTGGGGGACTCCATAGGTTACAGCTTCCTCTCTACTACTCATTTCCTGAATTTGTACTATCTGCTTTCTATCTGTTAAGTAGCTTCTGAATAATTCTAAGGCAATTCCTCTTATACCATATTTATGCAATTTATTTAATAATATTTCGTGGTTTACGGTATCGAATGCCTTAGATTCGTCTAGGAAAACGCAAAGAAGAGGCACTTTTTTGTCTAGTCCATCATTAATCAGTTTCGTTAAATCTCTTATAACTTCCTCAGTCGACATCCCCTCTCGAAAACCGTATTGCCCTTCCGACATTATTTTATTCTTTGTTAAGAAACGCAGCACTCTATTTCTCGTCATTTTCTCCAAGATTTTGGCCACATTCGAAACTAAAGTAATGGGTCTATAATTGGATAGCTCTAACTTATCACCACTTTTGTATATGGGCTTAATAACACCTGTTTTAAGAGTGTTAGGAAAGCATCCGTGAATGAAACATTCATTGATGATGTGAGCTAAGGGCGCAGATATGTTTGTTTTTATATTATTGAGTGTATCTGATCGTATTCCGTCTATACCAGGTGCCTTTTTAATCTTCAAATCACTTATCATGCTTTCAATCTCCTTAGCATCAGTAGGTATAAGGAAGATACTGTCTTTCACGAAATTAACACCTTCATCTACAAAATCTTCAGGCTCAGTTATCTGTTCTGCATATTTCCCTCCCATTCGAGAGAAAAATCTATTAAATTCATCAGCGATCTCAGACCTGTCGAGCAGAATATTACCTTGTTCACTTTTTATCTTTTTTATATCCTTTTCAGGTGAATTCTTAGTGTAGATCTTCTTAACCTGGTTCCATATAATTTTCGATTCATTTCCACTCCTTTCAATGCTTTCACATAGATATTTTTTCTTCGATAATTTAATTAATTTAAGGAGCTTGTTTTTATATAGTACATATTTTTTTTTCAGGACATAATCAAGTGGATCCTTCCGGAGCCGCGAGTATAGCCGATTCTTTTCATTAATTGACTTCAACAGAGCCTTCGTAATCCAAGGACACCCCGACATCACCCTCCGACTGCCTGTCAACATTTTTGAATTATTTTGTATATGTGTCTGTAAAGATTTAATGAAGTTCTCCGCCTTTATATTAGTGTCCTGTTCAGAATATACACTAGACCAACTCTCATTTTTTAAATCAAAATTCAAAGAATCATGATTTATTACTTTCTTGTTATATGCTCTACCTTTGGGTTTATCTGCAAGCTTATCTACACCCACGGTGAGAAACACTGGAAAATGGTCAGTAATATCGTAGTGTAGAATATAACCACGTATGCTGTCTCCACCAGATGGCAACCTTTCACCAACAAAATAATGGTCGATACATGATTGGCTCTCAAATCTAGTGCAGCCATTAATATAGGAATAATAGCCAAAATTACTCATATAATTTCTATACTCATCAGATTTCAAGTCATGTTGAGCTAGAATATTGATGTTTATATCTTCTCCTATAATATGATAATCAAAACTTTCTTCAACTTTTTTGAGGTATGGGTGCAGTCTTTCAGTGAACAGAATGTCCGAAGAATTGGGTGATCTATATATTGCGGTCAACTTAATAATTTTACCGAAGAATTTTAAATCTATCTCTAAAGCAACTTGTCAAGTGAGAGAGTCTATTATTGATGTATAGTACATTTTGCTGATTTACAATTTATATTTGTGTGATAATTGAAAATAAACTATTCTTCATATTCAATTTGTGTCTTTAGCGTGACAAGATTTCATATAATTTCTATACGATTTTACAAGGTATGTATTTAGATAGGTTTCTATGTTTGTATTTCTGATTCATTGTTTTACTTTAGGTAACATCTGAAAAAGTTTCAAATAAGTAATAAAAATGATTGAAATTTCTGTTTTTAATTCAAATTTAGGGGGATTTCGTAGTCTGCAGCAATGCTGATAGAATTCTAATACCGCTTTTCCCAGAAGTGCATTCAGAATAAAAAAGATTTAATTATTATTATTTAATTTTCGCTTCATCTCCATGATTTGCAAATCTAATATTTTAAGCTTCGAATGCTCCTCTTCTTTTCTTCTATTCTCTTCCTTGATAGCCATTATCTGAGCTTGTACGAGAGCTGTTTTTTTTATAATACATGTCTTTCGCTTCGGCAAGTGGATTTGTAACAGTTGGGCTCAACTGTTTGGAAATTGGCTCCCTCAATTTCAATGGAGCCCCACCACCGGTCCCTTCAATATGACTGTGTTGAGTGGCTACCACCTTTCTAGTTTTAGTTTTTATATTGTCATATTTGGATTTGAGCTGGTCCCCATTTCTCTAATGGAGAGCTGTTGCATTGAGAGCAGTTGCTATTCTCTGCCAGACTTTATCATACAACCTCAAGATTCTCTTTTTCAATGAATTCCAAGAGATGTGGTTCCCCCTCAGGTTTTAAAGTAATACTTTTTTCTCTTTTCTTCCATATTCATTCATATAACTCATGTTTACTAAAATGTAGCAATTCGCACGTAATAATGATATAAATTCCAATATACTGTTTTCTGCAGATAACCATGTTTATGGAAAGACTGATTTATACTTCTTTTCTTTTTCTTTTTACAAATTCCGACGCATAACTCACAATTTTAACAGAATATCACCAACTATATTCATATCATTAAAGGAAACTTTAAGTAAAGGACGGTCGAGGTGCGTTTATGAAACTGATGGTCCAATTTAAAGGATTCTTTTTCATAAAGGGACTTTATCATAAAGGAGCCTTTTGATGTTGTTTATGAAACTGGCCGTTAGTATGGTAACACATAAAAGGTCTTATTGGTTGCAGTGCAGAGGAGCTTTCACTGAGTCAAACAACCACAACTAATCTAATCTTATCTTCAAAAGATAGTTGTGAAAATTTCTTGATGATCGGACATTTAGAACTAAAGTTTCAGTGGTTTATATGAAACAAATTTTATGATTTTCAAAATAACGGAGAAAAAATAATTTCGAAAGCAAAGATAGTTCCGAAGTGAGTGTCGCCTTTGCTAACGGTCGACCAAAATCAACAATGAGTTGATAATACCGAACATATTTTTTTGGGTTGATATGATAATAAATGGGACACGGATACATTACTATACGTCTGAATCAAAAAGAGGCTCAGCTGAGTGAAGACTAGCTGGCGAATCTCGCCCGAAGCGGTCAAAGGTGTCAGAATCTGCTGGTAAAGTATTGGCGTTCGTATTTTTAGATGTTTTTGTTGAAGAAACGTTCCCATATACAAAAAAAAACTTATCAGCCGATGCATTTTATCCATTAATCTCTAAAATTTCTAATAAATTGAAATCGTGGTTTTTATTTTCGGTATGTTAAAGTTCATAATTGCTATTAACACTCCTTTCTTTATCTAACAAATATTCTGCTCATATTGAATTTTATTTGTTTCAAATATCAATTATATTTCCTGAATATTATTTTTTGTTTGGGATGATCTTTCTTTTTGGCCGAAATATACACATGTCAACGTGTGAAATCTTGATCATGTCTTAAATTAATGTCTCTATTGTTTTTAATAATTTTTCTTAATGAAGAATTATTTAATAAAATAGAAAGGCCTTTTACTTGATAGAAGAAATATAACAAAATTTGAATATTAAAACAAATTGAAATATGTTTATCTTCTACAATTTTAATTTCAAAAAAATTTTTTATTCAAAAAACTTTTAGAAATAAATTTATGTCTAACAAGCACCGCTCACATTTAATAGACGTATATAATCAAAACTCAATATATAATGTCAAATGGAATAAATAACCCAACAGATATACGGAAGTAATTAAAATTAATAAATAAATATTTAAAGGAGACAAAATTTTGTTTCTGGTCTTACCTTTAAGAACACCAGTTGCCTTTTAAAAACATGAACACACTTAAAGGACTTCTCAAAGAATATAATTTATTTGAAATATTTAATATATTTAAATATTCGAATAAATTATTTCAAAAATCTCTAAAAAAATGTGCACTATATCTTCAAAAAACAAATATAATTCTTGACAATCCCGTCTTCAGTCCTCTTTAAGTGTGTTCATGTTTTTAAAAGGCAACTGGTGTTCTTAAAGGTAAGACCAGAAACAAAATTTTGTCTCCCTTAAATATTTATTTATTAATTTTAATTACTTTCGTATATCTGTTGGGTTATTTATTCCATTTGACATTATATATTGAGTTTTGATTATATACGTCTATTAAATGTAAGCGGTGCTTGTTAGACATAAATTTATTTCTAAAAGTTTTTTGAATAAAAAATTTTTTTGAAATTAAAATTGTAGAAGATAAACATATTTCAATTTGTTTTAAGAATTATTCAATTAAAAATGAATTTCTCTTGAGTAAGGGGGCAATATAGTTGAATATATTTACCTTGAACCTTTGTTCTTTGCATAGTCCAAACAAATTCTTACAACCTTCTCTACTTGCTGTATGATTTCCTCGAGTGAAACATTTGGACAGAGTTCATAGCCGATAATAAAAGATTTAATTCCATGTTCGTAGAAAACTTTCGCTATAAAAGATGAATTTGACTTCCCTATGCATTCCTCTTGCCAGTAACCACCATGAACATAGAAGATAATAGGAGATCCTAGAAAGATAATGACGAAGTTATATTTGACAGGAATAAATTTTTCGAAAAACATGAAACTTCATATATTTTTCTACAATCAATTTCCAAAGTAGGCATTTGCGCTCGCATTTGACAACGCCATCTTTTTCGACGATTGTCACTTTGTCGCTTATAAGCGACTAAATAAAAAGACGCTTGCTCGCCCAAATATTAACTATAAAAAATAAATTCTTTGTTAATTTCAATCGACGATATATCATTTTATGCTCTTAATACACAAATACCTATTTCCCCACACGATGTTCGTTATGTCCAACAATTCAAATCATTGTATTGTCACGATCTATCCTTTCCGGATATAATATTCTATTAATGTTAAAATACGGGCGTCCCGGGAGAAATACGACAAATAAGAAGCCAATCATAACCTGAGGTCATCTAGTTGGCGTTACATCAAGAGATTTTAATCGTTTTGTGCTTGACTATAAAGGGTGATTTTTGGATAG
The DNA here is from genome assembly GCA_034642435.1 of Megalocaria dilatata. Taxonomy (NCBI): domain Eukaryota; kingdom Metazoa; phylum Arthropoda; class Insecta; order Coleoptera; family Coccinellidae; genus Megalocaria; species Megalocaria dilatata. Next base: position 1,691,858 of record CM067858.1, on the reverse strand, counting down.
TGGATAAAATTTCAAACATCTTGAAATCTTGAATCAATAAATTGACACAGATCAGATCAATTGGTACAGAGCAGCCGAATTAATTTATTTTAATAAATTGACATTTCAAGGTTTGGAGTTATATGATACTTTTCGATTATTTTCGTTTATCATTCTCAAAATAAACAAAAATAAAACCGGAATAAAAATTTTTTGAATATTTCCTATTTTTACTGTTATAGGTTCACTCAACAATAAAATTTCGTCCATCTTTATCAGCGTAGAAAATTAACTCAATAAAAAATTCAAGAAAATTTGTTGGTATTAATCATAAATTGTTATGAATTTTAGCGATGAATAAAAATATTGATTTCCTAATTTTTTCAACTAGCTAGATTGATATTTCACTCGGTATAAATTATACACTAATATTTCCTTTAACTACTCAGACAAAATATCACATACCAATAACTTCACATTACTTGATCTACATTTCGAGAACATATGGATTATTTTCTCCGAATTTGTAGTCTGCAGTACACATTAACAGAAGAAAATAAATTTCTCAGAAACTTTTGAACTCCTGTAAAGAATTGTAAAAAAGCACTGACATGAAGTCAGGAGATTTTGCGCGCATGTTCATATCAGCTTCTTGTCGTTATTTAACTTCTACATGCCTAATTTAAACTCGGTTGTAGGACTATTGCTATGGTCAACGATGCTCTAATGAAAATTTTGTTTTGGAATCTGATTATTTATATTATATCTGATTATACGATTCTCACGAAATTTTGCGAGACCATGCAGTTTATTATTCTATTTCTTGAAATATTCAAGTCTCTAGCTCTTTCTTTTCGAAAATAGTGTGTTAACCGATAGCCAGATTGTTAATCTAGTGCGAAAAAGCTGCTGACTCAACTTCAGTGCTTTTCACTATTTTTTATGTAGATTACCGTCCAGTGGGTGTGAACAATTTTCGGTGGGGCACAGTATAATTATTATTCATCCAAATTTGTTATATCCCCCTCTGAAGAAATACACTTACGGGAACGAATAATCCAAAAATCGCTGCAAATGCTGCGATTTGAAAAGAGAAAAAAATGGCAATAGTTATTTTAAAAAAATACGGTGATAGAGACGTTGATAAGATTTTACAAGAAAAACAATTATTCATTTTCGCTATTTTATTGATTTTCACAATTGTTTCGTCATACCATGACTTCATCAGGTTGATATTTAAATTGAAGTATACAAAGTAAAACATGTCCTTAAATACATAGCTCTGTTACACACAATAGAATGGTGACAAGAGGTGGTTTAAAATCATTGAAAAATGGTAAGTAGGGGGGATCAGTTTAAGTCTATTTGATCATTTAATACAATTTGTCCATTATTATATCTATTGATCTCTAAAGTTTCTAACAAATTAAGTTTATGACTTTTATTTTCAATATGTAATATTTCATAGTTATTAATAAAATTATGACTTGTCTCTAACAAATGGTTGGCATAAGTTGAATTTTGTTTTTTGTTGATGTAACATTTTTCATGTTCTCATATCTTTGTTTGAACGACCTGTCTGTCCCACATTTACACATGGGCAATCACTACATGTTGACTTGTAAACTTCGGAGTTTTTGTTTTTAGAAATGAGGTCCTTATTATTTTTTATTAAACTGCTGATATCTTATAGTTTTCTTTTCTCTCTAAATGTCTTGGAATCTATCAGTTTTTTGTTCTATGTATGTTAATGAAATTAATTTGGTTTCGTTTTAATTTTAAAGTTTAGAAAGTACAAATGTTATTGTTTGGTTCTAATTTATTCCATAAGGTAAATTATCTAAAATTGACGAACTAAAATCTTTTGTCATAGGTACGTTAACCAATCTATAAAGCATTGAATTGTATCAGTCCTTACTTGGTGAAAATCCATATTAAATAATTTAAAATAAGGTTATTCTGATTTTCACAAATTTTTATTGTTAAACTCACAACAATTGTTTCGTTATCACAGTAGCATCATCAGGCAAGATCACATTTTGAATAACTAAGCTTGTTTCCGAAATCCGTGGCTATTTATATTACAGTAACTACAATAAATTTTTATTGACCACTAAAACCCAAAAAAGGTCCCTGCAAATTCCAGCTTATCTGAATATATTTAACAGAGGTGAGCTATTTAAATCTATTTTTTCGTTGAGTAATATTCCAATTTTATTATGTTTATTTATCTCTAGGGATTCTAACAGATTTAAGGCATAACTTTTGCTTTCTATATGTAGAATTTCAAAGTTATGGTTGAAAGTATGTTCTGTTTCTATCAAATGATTGGAATATGTAGAATTGCTTTTATTATTGAGGAAACTCTTCAAATGTTCACACATCCTATGACGGAAAGTTCTTCCAGTCTGACCTATGTAAACTTTAGGGCAATCACCGCAGGTTAACGTATAAACCCCAGATTTATCATCTTTATGTGTGTAGTCTTTATTATTTTTGATAAATTTACTCAGGTTTGAATTAGTTTTAAATGAAGTTCTCAAATTATATTTATTTTTGAGGTATGTAGCAATTTTCTCAGAAATACCTTTAGTGTATTTTAAGGAAATTTAAAATTTTCTTTTATATTAGGAAACACCATATTTAAAGCTATTTTATTATTTTTATTCATCAATAATTTGTCTATCAACTTTGGATCATAGTCATTATTAATAGCTATTTGTTTAATTATGTTAAGTTCTGAAATATAATTTTCTCGATTCATGGGAATATTAACTTATCTATGGATCATACAATTAAATGCTGATAATTTTTGATTCAGAGGATGATTTGATTTATTGTGTATAATAGAATCCGTATAGGTTGATTTGTGAAATATTGAAAAATCATGTGAATTATTTATTCGAGTAACAGTTAAATCAAGAAAATTAATAGAATTATTAAGTTCGGTTTCCATAGTGAATTTAATTGAAGGATGTATTTCATTGATGAATAAAAAGAATTTTGTCAAAAGTCTGTCTGTACCTGTGAAGCAACAGAAAATATCGTCTACATATCTATACCAATATAAAAAGTATTTCTTAAGGGGATTTTGGTGAATTTTAGTTTCAATATTGTCCATGAATATTTCTGCTAATAAAGGACTTGAGGGATTTCCCATAATCAAACCGTTTTCAGATTTATAAATTTTATTTTTAAATTGAAAATAATTTTGTTTAGTGCAAATATCTAGACATTCTAAAATATCTTCTTTGAAATTGTATTGCATCTGTTGTTGATTAATAGATTATCTACTAGTTTAATTGCGAATTAAATCATTTTCAATTAATCGAACACAATCCAACGACAATTTTCCAAAATCAAATTAAATCCCTAATAACCCCGGAATCCAGTCTTTTTCGGAATACCCCAAAAAATAAATTAATTTTAATGAATCCACAACCTCCAAAAATGTATTCTTTGATTAAATTACACAAGGAAGATTATCCTATTAGACCGGTTGTTTCGTTCGTTAGTGCACCTTGATTTAAACTTTCGAAAGAACTTATTCAGATTATTTTAAAAGAATCTAAATTCCAAGCTAAATACTCGATAAAAAATTCACTACAGATAATTAACAAAATAAAGAATATCCACTTACCTCATAATGCTAAATTCATTTTTCATTTGACGTACAAAATTTTGATAGAAGGTATATAAAATAATATAAATATTTAAAAAAATTTTTTAAAAATTTTAAAAAATTAGCCTTCTACATATTTAATTCCAAAAGATTATATTCAATGATTATAACTTCTGAAAATAAATTAAAATAATGTCGTATAAGTACCACTTATATCATGACATAAAATAAACATTCATTATAAGACATCCGAATGGTATAACAAAATCCAATAAATAAAAATTATTAACCAAAATCCTATAAATTAAACATTTTGAATAGACAAAATTTTGTTCCTGCTTATCAATCTTATGAAAACCAATATTTTTCAAGAATATCCAACATAATCTTAAGAATTTCATCACAAAACTATCTTACTTAGACTATTCAATATTATTGGATATCTAACCAAGGTACTTTATATAAAAACTCAAGATATGCAAAACATTACCGAAAAACAAGTTTTAAAATCGACTTTGCTCATCAGTATTCAAATATTCATATTCAATAAATATAACATCAATTAATAATATATATTCGACTCACCTTTCACTCTCCAGAAAAAGTTCTACTTAAATGAGACCTTTATTCTTGAAAAATATTGGTTTTCATAAGATTGATAAGCAGAAACAAAATTTTGTCTATTCAAAATGTTTAATTTATAGGATTTTGGTTAATAATTTCTATTTATTGGATTTTGTTATACCATTCCGATGTCTTATAATGAATGTTTATTTTATGTCATGATATAAGTGGTACTTATACGACATTATTTTAATTAAATAAAATAGAAAGGCTTTTTACTTGATAGAAGAAATATAACAAAATTTGAATATCAAAACAAATTGAAATATGTTTATCTTCTACAATTTTAATTTCCAAAAGAATTTTTTATTCAAAAACTTTTAGAATTAAATTAATGTCTAAAACAAGCACCGCTTACATTTAATAGACGTATATAATCAAAACTCAATATACAATGTCAAATGAAATAAATAACCCAGCAGATATACGAAAGTAATTAAAATTAATAAATAAATATTCAAACGAGACAAAATTTTGTTTCTGGTTTTATCTTAAGAAATACTACTTGCCTTATAAAAACATGAACACACTTGAAGGACTTCCCAAAGAATATAATTTATTTGAAATATTTAATACATTTAAATATTCGAATAAATTATTTCAAAAAACTCTAAAAAATGTGCACTATATTTTCAAAAAACAAATATAATTCTAGATAATCCCTTCATCAGCCGTTTTTAATAATCCAAATATCAAAATCAAAAACATAACCTACATCACTCACGTGTTAAAAGACTTAAGCTTCGAACTACAGATCAACTATATATTCAAGATTGATCTATGTTCTAGCAAAATCAAAGAACAAAGTGAGTTATTTTAAGGTTTACCTAAATCCATTGACACCGTATAAAGAGATTTATTGAAGCCAAAATATAATTATATATTATATATAAAATAAAATAGAAAGGCTTTTTACTTGATAGAAGAAATATAACAAAATTTGAATATCAAAACAAATTGAAATATGTTTATCTTCTACAATTTTAATTTCCAAAAGAATTTTTTATTCAAAAACTTTTAGAATTAAATTAATGTCTAAAACAAGCACCGCTTACATTTAATAGACGTATATAATCAAAACTCAATATACAATGTCAAATGAAATAAATAACCCAGCAGATATACGAAAGTAATTAAAATTAATAAATAAATATTCAAACGAGACAAAATTTTGTTTCTGGTTTTATCTTAAGAAATACTACTTGCCTTATAAAAACATGAACACACTTGAAGGACTTCCCAAAGAATATAATTTATTTGAAATATTTAATACATTTAAATATTCGAATAAATTATTTCAAAAAACTCTAAAAAATGTGCACTATATTTTCAAAAAACAAATGTAATTCTAGATAATCCCTTCATCAGCCGTTTTTAATAATCCAAATATCAAAATCAAAAACATAACCTACATCACTCACGTGTTAAAAGACTTAAGCTTCGAACTACAGATCAACTATATATTCAAGATTGATCTATGTTCTAGCAAAATCAAAGAACAAAGTGAGTTATTTTAAGGTTTACCTAAATCCATTGACACCGTATAAAGAGATTTATTGAAGCCAAAATATAATTATATATTATATATAAAATAAAATAGAAAGGCTTTTTACTTGATAGAAGAAATATAACAAAATTTGAATATCAAAACAAATTGAAATATGTTTATCTTCTACAATTTTAATTTCCAAAAGAATTTTTTATTCAAAAACTTTTAGAATTAAATTAATGTCTAAAACAAGCACCGCTTACATTTAATAGACGTATATAATCAAAACTCAATATACAATGTCAAATGAAATAAATAACCCAGCAGATATACGAAAGTAATTAAAATTAATAAATAAATATTCAAACGAGACAAAATTTTGTTTCTGGTTTTATCTTAAGAAATACTACTTGCCTTATAAAAACATGAACACACTTGAAGGACTTCCCAAAGAATATAATTTATTTGAAATATTTAATACATTTAAATATTCGAATAAATTATTTCAAAAAACTCTAAAAAATGTGCACTATATTTTCAAAAAACAAATATAATTCTAGATAATCCCTTCATCAGCCGTTTTTAATAATCCAAATATCAAAATCAAAAACATAACCTACATCACTCACGTGTTAAAAGACTTAAGCTTCGAACTACAGATCAACTATATATTCAAGATTGATCTATGTTCTAGCAAAATCAAAGAACAAAGTGAGTTATTTTAAGGTTTACCTAAATCCATTGACACCGTATAAAGAGATTTATTGAAGCCAAAATATAATTATATATTATATATAAAATAAAATAGAAAGGCTTTTTACTTGATAGAAGAAATATAACAAAATTTGAATATCAAAACAAATTGAAATATGTTTATCTTCTACAATTTTAATTTCCAAAAGAATTTTTTATTCAAAAACTTTTAGAATTAAATTAATGTCTAAAACAAGCACCGCTTACATTTAATAGACGTATATAATCAAAACTCAATATACAATGTCAAATGAAATAAATAACCCAGCAGATATACGAAAGTAATTAAAATTAATAAATAAATATTCAAACGAGACAAAATTTTGTTTCTGGTTTTATCTTAAGAAATACTACTTGCCTTATAAAAACATGAACACACTTGAAGGACTTCCCAAAGAATATAATTTATTTGAAATATTTAATACATTTAAATATTCGAATAAATTATTTCAAAAAACTCTAAAAAATGTGCACTATATTTTCAAAAAACAAATATAATTCTAGATAATCCCTTCATCAGCCGTTTTTAATAATCCAAATATCAAAATCAAAAACATAACCTACATCACTCACGTGTTAAAAGACTTAAGCTTCGAACTACAGATCAACTATATATTCAAGATTGATCTATGTTCTAGCAAAATCAAAGAACAAAGTGAGTTATTTTAAGGTTTACCTAAATCCATTGACACCGTATAAAGAGATTTATTGAAGCCAAAATATAATTATATATTATATATAAAATAAAATAGAAAGGCTTTTTACTTGATAGAAGAAATATAACAAAATTTGAATATCAAAACAAATTGAAATATGTTTATCTTCTACAATTTTAATTTCCAAAAGAATTTTTTATTCAAAAACTTTTAGAATTACATTAATGTCTAAAACAAGCACCGCTTACATTTAATAGACGTATATAATCAAAACTCAATATACAATGTCAAATGAAATAAATAACCCAGCAGATATACGAAAGTAATTAAAATTAATAAATAAATATTCAAACGAGACAAAATTTTGTTTCTGGTTTTATCTTAAGAAATACTACTTGCCTTATAAAAACATGAACACACTTGAAGGACTTCCCAAAGAATATAATTTATTTGAAATATTTAATACATTTAAATATTCGAATAAATTATTTCAAAGTAAAAAGCCTTTCTATTTTATTTTATATATAATATATAATTATATTTTGGCTTCAATAAATCTCTTTATACGGTGTCAATGGATTTAGGTAAACCTTAAAATAACTCACTTTGTTCTTTGATTTTGCTAGAACATAGATCAATCTTGAATATATAGTTGATCTGTAGTTCGAAGCTTAAGTCTTTTAACACGTGAGTGATGTAGGTTATGTTTTTGATTTTGATATTTGGATTATTAAAAACGGCTGATGAAGGGATTATCTAGAATTATATTTGTTTTTTGAAAATATAGTGCACATTTTTTAGAGTTTTTTGAAATAATTTATTCGAATATTTAAATGTATTAAATATTTCAAATAAATTATATTCTTTGGGAAGTCCTTCAAGTGTGTTCATGTTTTTATAAGGCAAGTAGTATTTCTTAAGATAAAACCAGAAACAAAATTTTGTCTCGTTTGAATATTTATTTATTAATTTTAATTACTTTCGTATATCTGCTGGGTTATTTATTTCATTTGACATTGTATATTGAGTTTTGATTATATACGTCTATTAAATGTAAGCGGTGCTTGTTTTAGACATTAATTTAATTCTAAAAGTTTTTGAATAAAAAATTCTTTTGGAAATTAAAATTGTAGAAGATAAACATATTTCAATTTGTTTTGATATTCAAATTTTGTTATATTTCTTCTATCAAGTAAAAAGCCTTTCTATTTTATTTTATATATAATATATAATTATATTTTGGCTTCAATAAATCTCTTTATACGGTGTCAATGGATTTAGGTAAACCTTAAAATAACTCACTTTGTTCTTTGATTTTGCTAGAACATAGATCAATCTTGAATATATAGTTGATCTGTAGTTCGAAGCTTAAGTCTTTTAACACGTGAGTGATGTAGGTTATGTTTTTGATTTTGATATTTGGATTATTAAAAACGGCTGATGAAGGGATTATCTAGAATTATATTTGTTTTTTGAAAATATAGTGCACATTTTTTAGAGTTTTTTGAAATAATTTATTCGAATATTTAAATGTATTAAATATTTCAAATAAATTATATTCTTTGGGAAGTCCTTCAAGTGTGTTCATGTTTTTATAAGGCAAGTAGTATTTCTTAAGATAAAACCAGAAACAAAATTTTGTCTCGTTTGAATATTTATTTATTAATTTTAATTACTTTCGTATATCTGCTGGGTTATTTATTTCATTTGACATTGTATATTGAGTTTTGATTATATACGTCTATTAAATGTAAGCGGTGCTTGTTTTAGACATTAATTTAATTCTAAAAGTTTTTGAATAAAAAATTCTTTTGGAAATTAAAATTGTAGAAGATAAACATATTTCAATTTGTTTTGATATTCAAATTTTGTTATATTTCTTCTATCAAGTAAAAAGCCTTTCTATTTTATTTTATATATAATATATAATTATATTTTGGCTTCAATAAATCTCTTTATACGGTGTCAATGGATTTAGGTAAACCTTAAAATAACTCACTTTGTTCTTTGATTTTGCTAGAACATAGATCAATCTTGAATATATAGTTGATCTGTAGTTCGAAGCTTAAGTCTTTTAACACGTGAGTGATGTAGGTTATGTTTTTGATTTTGATATTTGGATTATTAAAAACGGCTGATGAAGGGATTATCTAGAATTATATTTGTTTTTTGAAAATATAGTGCACATTTTTTAGAGTTTTTTGAAATAATTTATTCGAATATTTAAATGTATTAAATATTTCAAATAAATTATATTCTTTGGGAAGTCCTTCAAGTGTGTTCATGTTTTTATAAGGCAAGTAGTATTTCTTAAGATAAAACCAGAAACAAAATTTTGTCTCGTTTGAATATTTATTTATTAATTTTAATTACTTTCGTATATCTGCTGGGTTATTTATTTCATTTGACATTGTATATTGAGTTTTGATTATATACGTCTATTAAATGTAAGCGGTGCTTGTTTTAGACATTAATTTAATTCTAAAAGTTTTTGAATAAAAAATTCTTTTGGAAATTAAAATTGTAGAAGATAAACATATTTCAATTTGTTTTGATATTCAAATTTTGTTATATTTCTTCTATCAAGTAAAAAGCCTTTCTATTTTATTTTATATATAATATATAATTATATTTTGGCTTCAATAAATCTCTTTATACGGTGTCAATGGATTTAGGTAAACCTTAAAATAACTCACTTTGTTCTTTGATTTTGCTAGAACATAGATCAATCTTGAATATATAGTTGATCTGTAGTTCGAAGCTTAAGTCTTTTAACACGTGAGTGATGTAGGTTATGTTTTTGATTTTGATATTTGGATTATTAAAAACGGCTGATGAAGGGATTATCTAGAATTATATTTGTTTTTTGAAAATATAGTGCACATTTTTTAGAGTTTTTTGAAATAATTTATTCGAATATTTAAATGTATTAAATATTTCAAATAAATTATATTCTTTGGGAAGTCCTTCAAGTGTGTTCATGTTTTTATAAGGCAAGTAGTATTTCTTAAGATAAAACCAGAAACAAAATTTTGTCTCGTTTGAATATTTATTTATTAATTTTAATTACTTTCGTATATCTGCTGGGTTATTTATTTCATTTGACATTGTATATTGAGTTTTGATTATATACGTCTATTAAATGTAAGCGGTGCTTGTTTTAGACATTAATTTAATTCTAAAAGTTTTTGAATAAAAAATTCTTTTGGAAATTAAAATTGTAGAAGATAAACATATTTCAATTTGTTTTGATATTCAAATTTTGTTATATTTCTTCTATCAAGTAAAAAGCCTTTCTATTTTATTTTATATATAATATATAATTATATTTTGGCTTCAATAAATCTCTTTATACGGTGTCAATGGATTTAGGTAAACCTTAAAATAACTCACTTTGTTCTTTGATTTTGCTAGAACATAGATCAATCTTGAATATATAGTTGATCTGTAGTTCGAAGCTTAAGTCTTTTAACACGTGAGTGATGTAGGTTATGTTTTTGATTTTGATATTTGGATTATTAAAAACGGCTGATGAAGGGATTATCTAGAATTATATTTGTTTTTTGAAAATATAGTGCACATTTTTTAGAGTTTTTTGAAATAATTTATTCGAATATTTAAATGTATTAAATATTTCAAATAAATTATATTCTTTGGGAAGTCCTTCAAGTGTGTTCATGTTTTTATAAGGCAAGTAGTATTTCTTAAGATAAAACCAGAAACAAAATTTTGTCTCGTTTGAATATTTATTTATTAATTTTAATTACTTTCGTATATCTGCTGGGTTATTTATTTCATTTGACATTGTATATTGAGTTTTGATTATATACGTCTATTAAATGTAAGCGGTGCTTGTTTTAGACATTAATTTAATTCTAAAAGTTTTTGAATAAAAAATTCTTTTGGAAATTAAAATTGTAGAAGATAAACATATTTCAATTTGTTTTGATATTCAAATTTTGTTATATTTCTTCTATCAAGTAAAAAGCCTTTCTATTTTATTTTATATATAATATATAATTATATTTTGGCTTCAATAAATCTCTTTATACGGTGTCAATGGATTTAGGTAAACCTTAAAATAACTCACTTTGTTCTTTGATTTTGCTAGAACATAGATCAATCTTGAATATATAGTTGATCTGTAGTTCGAAGCTTAAGTCTTTTAACACGTGAGTGATGTAGGTTATGTTTTTGATTTTGATATTTGGATTATTAAAAACGGCTGATGAAGGGATTATCTAGAATTATATTTGTTTTTTGAAAATATAGTGCACATTTTTTAGAGTTTTTTGAAATAATTTATTCGAATATTTAAATGTATTAAATATTTCAAATAAATTATATTCTTTGGGAAGTCCTTCAAGTGTGTTCATGTTTTTATAAGGCAAGTAGTATTTCTTAAGATAAAACCAGAAACAAAATTTTGTCTCGTTTGAATATTTATTTATTAATTTTAATTACTTTCGTATATCTGCTGGGTTATTTATTTCATTTGACATTGTATATTGAGTTTTGATTATATACGTCTATTAAATGTAAGCGGTGCTTGTTTTAGACATTAATTTAATTCTAAAAGTTTTTGAATAAAAAATTCTTTTGGAAATTAAAATTGTAGAAGATAAACATATTTCAATTTGTTTTGATATTCAAATTTTGTTATATTTCTTCTATCAAGTAAAAAGCCTTTCTATTTTATTTTATATATAATATATAATTATATTTTGGCTTCAATAAATCTCTTTATACGGTGTCAATGGATTTAGGTAAACCTTAAAATAACTCACTTTGTTCTTTGATTTTGCTAGAACATAGATCAATCTTGAATATATAGTTGATCTGTAGTTCGAAGCTTAAGTCTTTTAACACGTGAGTGATGTAGGTTATGTTTTTGATTTTGATATTTGGATTATTAAAAACGGCTGATGAAGGGATTATCTAGAATTATATTTGTTTTTTGAAAATATAGTGCACATTTTTTAGAGTTTTTTGAAATAATTTATTCGAATATTTAAATGTATTAAATATTTCAAATAAATTATATTCTTTGGGAAGTCCTTCAAGTGTGTTCATGTTTTTATAAGGCAAGTAGTATTTCTTAAGATAAAACCAGAAACAAAATTTTGTCTCGTTTGAATATTTATTTATTAATTTTAATTACTTTCGTATATCTGCTGGGTTATTTATTTCATTTGACATTGTATATTGAGTTTTGATTATATACGTCTATTAAATGTAAGCGGTGCTTGTTTTAGACATTAATTTAATTCTAAAAGTTTTTGAATAAAAAATTCTTTTGGAAATTAAAATTGTAGAAGATAAACATATTTCAATTTGTTTTGATATTCAAATTTTGTTATATATCATTTATTATATATCAAGTAAAAAGCCTTTCTATTTTATTTTATATATAATATATAATTATATTTTGGCTTCAATAAATCTCTTTATACGGTGTCAATGGATTTAGGTAAACCTTAAAATAACTCACTTTGTTCTTTGATTTTGCTAGAACATAGATCAATCTTGAATATATAGTTGATCTGTAGTTCGAAGCTTAAGTCTTTTAACACGTGAGTGATGTAGGTTATGTTTTTGATTTTGATATTTGGATTATTAAAAACGGCTGATGAAGGGATTATCTAGAATTATATTTGTTTTTTGAAAATATAGTGCACATTTTTTAGAGTTTTTTGAAATAATTTATTCGAATATTTAAATGTATTAAATATTTCAAATAAATTATATTCTTTGGGAAGTCCTTCAAGTGTGTTCATGTTTTTATAAGGCAAGTAGTATTTCTTAAGATAAAACCAGAAACAAAATTTTGTCTCGTTTGAATATTTATTTATTAATTTTAATTACTTTCGTATATCTGCTGGGTTATTTATTTCATTTGACATTGTATATTGAGTTTTGATTATATACGTCTATTAAATGTAAGCGGTGCTTGTTTTAGACATTAATTTAATTCTAAAAGTTTTTGAATAAAAAATTCTTTTGGAAATTAAAATTGTAGAAGATAAACATATTTCAATTTGTTTTGATATTCAAATTTTGTTATATTTCTTCTATCAAGTAAAAAGCCTTTCTATTTTATTTTATATATAATATATAATTATATTTTGGCTTCAATAAATCTCTTTATACGGTGTCAATGGATTTAGGTAAACCTTAAAATAACTCACTTTGTTCTTTGATTTTGCTAGAACATAGATCAATCTTGAATATATAGTTGATCTGTAGTTCGAAGCTTAAGTCTTTTAACACGTGAGTGATGTAGGTTATGTTTTTGATTTTGATATTTGGATTATTAAAAACGGCTGATGAAGGGATTATCTAGAATTATATTTGTTTTTTGAAAATATAGTGCACATTTTTTAGAGTTTTTTGAAATAATTTATTCGAATATTTAAATGTATTAAATATTTCAAATAAATTATATTCTTTGGGAAGTCCTTCAAGTGTGTTCATGTTTTTATAAGGCAAGTAGTATTTCTTAAGATAAAACCAGAAACAAAATTTTGTCTCGTTTGAATATTTATTTATTAATTTTAATTACTTTCGTATATCTGCTGGGTTATTTATTTCATTTGACATTGTATATTGAGTTTTGATTATATACGTCTATTAAATGTAAGCGGTGCTTGTTTTAGACATTAATTTAATTCTAAAAGTTTTTGAATAAAAAATTCTTTTGGAAATTAAAATTGTAGAAGATAAACATATTTCAATTTGTTTTGATATTCAAATTTTGTTATATTTCTTCTATCAAGTAAAAAGCCTTTCTATTTTATTTTATATATAATATATAATTATATTTTGGCTTCAATAAATCTCTTTATACGGTGTCAATGGATTTAGGTAAACCTTAAAATAACTCACTTTGTTCTTTGATTTTGCTAGAACATAGATCAATCTTGAATATATAGTTGATCTGTAGTTCGAAGCTTAAGTCTTTTAACACGTGAGTGATGTAGGTTATGTTTTTGATTTTGATATTTGGATTATTAAAAACGGCTGATGAAGGGATTATCTAGAATTATATTTGTTTTTTGAAAATATAGTGCACATTTTTTAGAGTTTTTTGAAATAATTTATTCGAATATTTAAATGTATTAAATATTTCAAATAAATTATATTCTTTGGGAAGTCCTTCAAGTGTGTTCATGTTTTTATAAGGCAAGTAGTATTTCTTAAGATAAAACCAGAAACAAAATTTTGTCTCGTTTGAATATTTATTTATTAATTTTAATTACTTTCGTATATCTGCTGGGTTATTTATTTCATTTGACATTGTATATTGAGTTTTGATTATATACGTCTATTAAATGTAAGCGGTGCTTGTTTTAGACATTAATTTAATTCTAAAAGTTTTTGAATAAAAAATTCTTTTGGAAATTAAAATTGTAGAAGATAAACATATTTCAATTTGTTTTGATATTCAAATTATTTTAATTTATTTTCAGAAGTTATAATCATTGAATATAATCTTTTGGAATTAAATATGTAGAAGGCTAATTTTTTAAAATTTTTAAAAATATTTTTAAAATATTTATATTATTTTATATACCTTCTATCAAGAATTGACCTCTATTTATGTTATTTTATTCATAATATATAATTATTTGGTTTCTTCAACATTCTTTATACTGATAGTCCTTGTGCTATAGCAGAGGCCGTTAAATTAGTCTTTCAATCTTCTAGATCAGGTTAAACCACAGAGATATTTCTGTGTGTAGTGAATACCTATTTAAAGGTCTCATTTAAGTAGAACTTTTTCTGGAGAGTGAAAGGTGAGTCGAATATATGTTATTAATTGATGTTATATTTATTGAATATGAATATTTGAATACTGATGAGCAAAGTCGATTTTAAAACTTGTTTTTCGGCAATGTTTTGCATATCTTGAGTTTTTATATAAAGTACCTTGGTTAGATATCCAATAATATTGAATAGTCTAAGTAAGATAGTTTTGTGATGAAATTCTTAAGATTATGTTGGATATTCTTGAAAAATATTGGTTTTCATAAGATTGATAAGCAGAAACAAAATTTTGTCTATTCAAAATGTTTAATTTATAGGATTTTGGTTAATAATTTTTATTTATTGGATTTTGTTATACCATTCGGATGTCTTATAATGAATGTTTATTTTATGTCATGATATAAGTGGTACTTATACGACATTATTTTAATTTATTTTCAGAAGTTATAATCATTGAATATAATCTTTTGGAATTAAATATGTAGAAGGCTAATTTTTTAAAATTTTTAAAAAATTTTTTAAAATATTTATATTATTTTATATACCTTCTATCAAGAATTGACCTCTATTTATGTTATTTTATTCATAATATATAATTATTTGGTTTCCTCAACATTCTTTATACTGATAGTCCTTGTGCTATAGCAGAGGCCGTTAAATTTGTCTTTCAATCTTCTAGATCAGGTTAAACCACAGAGATATTTCTGTGTGTAGTGAATACCTATTTAAAGGTCTCATTTAAGTAGAACTTTTTCTGGAGAGTGAAAGGTGAGTCGAATATATATTATTAATTGATGTTATATTTATTGAATATGAATATTTGAATACTGATGAGCAAAGTCGATTTTAAAACTTGTTTTTCGGTAATGTTTTGCATATCTTGAGTTTTTATATAAAGTACCTTGGTTAGATATCCAATAATATTGAATAGTCTAAGTAAGATAGTTTTGTGATGAAATTCTTAAGATTATGTTGGATATTCTTGAAAAATATTGGTTTTCATAAGATTGATAAGCAGAAACAAAATTTTGTCTATTCAAAATGTTTAATTTATAGGATTTTGGTTAATAATTTTTATTTATTGGATTTTGTTATACCATTCGGATGTCTTATAATGAATGTTTATTTTATGTCATGATATAAGTGGTACTTATACGACATTATTTTAATTTATTTTCAGAAGTTATAATCATTGAATATAATCTTTTGGAATTAAATATGTAGAAGGCTAATTTTTTAAAATTTTTAAAAATTTTTTTTAAATATTTATATTAATTAAACTAGTAGATAATCTATTAATCAACAACAGATGCAATACAATTATCAAAGAAGATATTTTAGAATGTCTAGATATTTGCACTAAACGAAATTATTTTCAATTTAAAAATAAAATTTATAAATCTGAAAACGGTTTGATTATGGGAAATCCCTTAAGTCCTTTATTAGCAGAAATATTCATGGACAATATTGAAACTAAAATTCACCAAAATCCCCTTAAGAAATACTTTTTATATTGGTATAGATATGTAGACGATATTTTCTGTTGCTTCACAGGTACAGACAGACTTTTGACAAAATTCTTTTTATTCATCAATGAAATACATCCTTCAATTAAATTCACTATGGAAACCGAACTTAATAATTCTATTAATTTTCTTGATTTAACTGTTACTCGAATAAATAATTCACATGATTTTTCAATATTTCACAAATCAACCTATACGGATTCTATTATACACAATAAATCAAATCATCCTCTGAATCAAAAATTATCAGCATTTAATTGTATGATCCATAGATAAGTTAATATTCCCATGAATCGAGAAAATTATATTTCAGAACTTAACATAATTAAACAAATAGCTATTAATAATGACTATGATTCAAAGTTGATAGACAAATTATTGATGAATAAAAATAATAAAATAGCTTTAAATATGGTGTTTCCTAATATAAAAGAAAATTTTAAATTTCCTTAAAATACACTAAGGTATTTCTGAGAAAATTGCTACATACCTCAAAAATAAATATAATTTGAGAACTTCATTTAAAACTAATTCAAACCTGAGTAAATTTATCAAAAATAATAAAGACTACACACATAAAGATGATAAATCTGGGGTTTATACGTTAACCTGCGGTGATTGCCCTAAAGTTTACATAGGTCAGACTGGAAGAACTTTCCGTCATAGGATGTGTGAACATTTGAAGAGTTTCCTCAATAATAAAAGCAATTCTACATATTCCAATCATTTGATAGAAACAGAACATACTTTCAACCATAACTTTGAAATTCTACATATAGAAAGCAAAAGTTATGCCTTAAATCTGTTAGAATCCCTAGAGATAAATAAACATAATAAAATTGGAATATTACTCAACGAAAAAATAGATTTAAATAGCTCACCTCTGTTAAATATATTCAGATAAGCTGGAATTTGCAGGGACCTTTTTTGGGTTTTAGTGGTCAATAAAAATTTATTGTACTTACTGTAATATAAATAGCCACGGATTTCGGAAACAAGCTTAGTTATTCAAAATGTGATCTTGCCTGATGATGCTACTGTGATAGCGAAATAATTGTTGTGAGTTTAAAAATAAAAATTTGTGAAAATCAGAATAACCTTATTTTAAATTATTCAATCTATAAAGGATATTATTATAAGCTGATAATTTGTGTGATAATTTGTCAAAAGAAAATTTTAACAAATAATTTAATACCATTAAACAAATAGCTTTCAATAATGATTTTAATCCGTCAATTATAGATTTACTGAATAGAATCAGTTACAAGCAAGCAATTTCTTGCTTTCACTTGTGCATCCTAAACTTCAAAATTCAAACGAAACAAAATTCATTTCAATAACATACATGGAAGAAAAATTGAAAAGATTGCTAGATATTTAAAGAGAAAAGAAAACTATAACATATCTTATAGAACCATTAATTCATTAGGCAGTTTAATAAAAAATAATAAAGACGTCATTTTTAAAAACAAAAAAATCAGAAGTTTACAAGTTAACATATATAATTTTTTTAATTTGAAATAAGGTTATTCTGATTTTCACAAATTTTTATTGTTAAACTCACAACAATTGTTTCGCTATCACAGTAGCATCATCAGGCAAGATCACATTTTGAATAACTAAGCTTGTTTCCGAAATCCGTGGCTATTTATATTACAGTAACTACAATAAATTTATAATGAGCACTAAAACCCAATCGAAATCAAAAATCAAAAATAATAAAGACTACACACATAAGGATGATAAATCTGGGGTTTATAAGTTAACCTGCGGTGATTGCCCTAAAATTTACATAGGTCAAACTGGAAGAACTTTCCGTCATAGGATGTGTGGACATTTGAAGAGTTTCCTCAATAATAAAAGCAATTCTACATATTCCAATCATTTGATAGAAACAGAACATACTTTCAACCATAACTTTGAAATTCTACATATAGAAAGCAAAAGTTATGCCTTAAATCTGTTAGAATCCCTAGAGATAAATAAACATAATAAAATTGGAATATTACTTAACGAACAAATAGATTTAAATAGCTCACCTCTGTTAAATATATTCAGATAAGCTGGAGTTTGCAGGGACCCTTTTTTGGGTTTTAGTGCTCAATAAAAATTTATTGTAGTTACTGTAATATAAATAGCCACGGATTTCGGAAACAAGCTTATTTATTCAAAATGTGATCTTGCCTGATGATGCTACTGTGATAGCGAAACAATTGTTGTGAGTTTAACAATAAAAATTTGTGAAAATTAGAATAACCTTATTTCAAATTATTTAATATGGATTTTCACCAAGTAAGGACTGATACAATTCCTCCAACATCTGATTCCTCAAAGCATATCGAATTTGAAAGCCTCGACGGTGTATAATTAATTGTTCTTTATTTTATTTGCTAGATCTGGACCAATATTAGTAAAATAAATAAATAATGCAGCATCAGCTTTCTCCCCCTCCTCCCTACTTATGACGCCACCATCCACCTTCAACTCATTCAAGGTTGATTTTCGTTTCGTTTACCCAATTAAATCATTCACAACTTTCCATAAATTTTTCTTCGACATAAAATAGAAAAAGGCTTTTTACTTGATAGAAGAAACATAACAAAATTTGAATATCAAAACAGATTTAATCTGTCAGTCTTCTACAATTTTAATTAAAAAAAAATTCAAAAAACTTCTAGAATTAAATTAATGTGTACATAAGCACGCTCATATTTAATAGACGTATATAATCAAAACTCAATATACAATGTCAAATGGAATAAAGACACCAACAAATATATATAGTCATTTAAAATTAATAAATAATGATCTGATCAGAAACAAAATTTTGTCTCCTTCAAATATTTATTTATTAATTTTAAATGACTTTCTATATTTGTTGGTTTATTTATTCCATTTGACATTGTATATTGAATTTTGATTATATAGGTCTATTAAATATGAGCGGTGCTTATGTAGACATTAATTTAATTCTAAAAGTTTTTTGAATAAAATTTTTTTGAAATTAAAATTGAAGGGACTGTCAGATTAAATCTAGATCAGAAACAAAATTTTGTCTCCTTCAAATAT
Source organism: Megalocaria dilatata (assembly GCA_034642435.1). Lineage (NCBI taxonomy): Eukaryota > Metazoa > Arthropoda > Insecta > Coleoptera > Coccinellidae > Megalocaria > Megalocaria dilatata. The sequence continues at coordinate 1,672,373 of CM067858.1, read as the reverse complement.
TTATTTATTAATTTTAAATGACTATTTATATTTGTTGGTTTATTTATTCCATTTGACATTGTATATTGAGTTTTGAATACATACGTCTATTAAATATGAGCGGTGCTTATGTAGACATCAATTTAATTCTAAAAGTTTTTTGAATAAAAGTTTTTTTCAAATTAAAATTGTGGAAGACTGACAGATTAAATCTGTTTTGATATTCAAGTTTTGTTATATTTCTTCTTTAAAAAAAAGCCTTTTTCTATTAAATATAAGAGGTGCTTATTGTGGACATTAATTTTATTCTAAAATAAATAAAATGAATAAATTTTGAATAAAATTTTTTTCAAATTAAAATTGTAGAAGACTGACAGATTAAATCTGTTTTGATATTCAAATTTTCTTCGAACTTTAGTTTTCATCAATCTTTCCACTAAAATAATTTCTTTTTGTCTCTTTAATTAAGTTATTTATAACATTTCTATAGCGTTTGTATTTTGGTATATTGATTTCACTACTGTGGACTTTCGCTTTCTTACGCAGTCTCTCTTTCTCGCCTATTGAGTTTATAAGTCCTGCAGTAATCCAGTCTGTACGTTTTCTGTCTCGAGATTTCACATTTATTTCTTCGGTACACCTATCAATTGTATTTGTTATTTTCTGGATTAAAGCACACGCGCATTCTTCCACATTCCCTTGATCATAAACAGACTCCCAATTTTCGATTTTTAAAGTTTCTCTCAATTTTCTTCGATCCAAATTCATTATTGTTTTCTTAACCATCTTACGTGTAATTGTTTTAGGCATTACAAGTATATTCGAAATAGCATAGTGGTCGATGATATCTGTCTCAATAACGGCTGGAATACTATGACATAATAATAAGTGATATTTTTTTTTTTTTGAAAAGGTGATCTATACAAGATTTTTCGTCGTTGTGTACACGGGTGAATTCATTGATGGTGCTAGCGAACCCTTTTTCACTCAAGATATTTAGGTACTCTTTTGTTATCTCACTTTCAGCCGAAATGTCGATGTTTATGTCACCCGTAATTACGGGCGGCACATAACTATGTGGAAGTCACAAGGAATTCCCCGCAGAAAGTAATCGGAGATATTGGCGATGAATGAACGAACACATGTTGAAGGAGGCCTGTAAATAGCGCTGAGTACGATTTTCTTGTTAAACGCTTCGGTAGTTATTTTGAGTATATTAATTTCACCGAGAGGTATGATCTTGTTTGAATACCTATATTATCTCTAACGTGAACCACCATACCATCATTACGATTGTACCGACTTTCATTAAAAAGAATCTGATAACCGTCCAAAGCAAAGACAGAGGTTTCCGGTACATCTCTTGTCTCAGTCAACACCAAAAAACCAAATTTCCAGCTTATAGTTCTTAGAGACACATTAACTCGTCTAAATTCTTACTAGTAGTAAGTAGTATACTATATGTAGTATACTACATTTGTAGTATACTACAGAGTATTTGTTGACTATCATCTATTATCTTGATCAAATCATTATAAGCCTGAAAGTCCTGCACGATATTGGCGTGCATCCTTTCACTTTCAAAATTAATCAGAAAATTATCCATGTTTACCCAGTTATGAATGTGAAACGCACAATCTCAGTGGCGTAGTTCAAAAACTCCCAATTAAACGAAACCACAAAATACCATACAACAATTGACCGGAATCTTTACAAAAAACGAAACAAATTAAATGAATAAAGAAATGCAACCTACTTTTTCGGCCTGAGTGTACGAGCTATATTCTTCGGTGTGAAACTCGGTGTAATGCGACGCAACTTCTTCGATAAAATCTTCTTTTCCTCTTTTTCTTTCTGGATTGTCGGGATCTTGTCCTCATTCTCTTGAACACTCACTTTTGTTTCCTCAGGTAATGTCTCCCTTACTTTCCCTTTTATGTTGAGTTTTTGGGTAGTAGGAGTTTCGTCTTCTTCTCCCTGGATTATCAGGACCTTGTCCGCATTCTCTAGAATACTCACTCTAGTTTCCTCAAGAAGTGTATCCGCTGCTTCTCCTTGTATGTTGAGTTCTCAAGGAGATGAGGTGGTTGGTGCACTTGACAACTTTCTCTCTGGTATAGTAAAGATTTCAAGTCTTTTCCTTCATCGGCGTTCTCAATCTCAACAGCGGTATATAGCCTACCTTCCACCATCAACTTATTACCCTTTATCAAAGCCTTCAAGTGGTTATTCCTTGCTTGTTTGAGTCCTTTTAGCAAAATATTTCTTTCTTCTCGTTCTTCTCCTGTGAGTTCTTCAGATATATCATATATCAAAAAAAAATATATATATATATATATATATACATATGTAAAAATAAAACTGTTATTTTTAGGGAAAACAACTTTGTAACTTTTATGTTCTATGTTCTATGTCTAAGATTTTAACCTGAAAAGTGTCACAAGTTCATTAAGTTACTTGCTAGAAATGTGAATTGAGAAACCCGAAGAAATCGCATTGTTTTTGATTTCTTCCAGGTTAGTAAGCTATTTTTTTATTTATTTCTTTGTATTTCTTTGTATGTTATTATTTTAGTTTGTGTCTGTTATTCTGTTATATTTTAAACAAAAGAAAATAAAATATTCCAGAATCATGACATGAAATCTCCTATTTCTTCAATCATAAAAATAAGAATTGATTACATTCTTATAAATCAAAAACGTAAGCTATAATGACGAAATCCATGAAGATTTGCATCGCTTTGGAAGGGATGCCAAGACTGATGAGAAGAAAAATACATAGAAATTCAAATGGATCCAAACTACGGGAACGGAAAATACATATTATGAAATACCAGAGGACAAACCGGATATATCTGACCATCAGGAACTTTTGGCTTGACCGGAGGTGAAGAATATATTGAAATCGATTAAAGTAAGAGGTTCATTTCGTACGTGGGTCATTTCATTAACTCCGGAATTGAAAGAAATATATTTTGATGCCGAAGAAGATGTGATGTTTAAGAAGGAATATTTACAACTGATTTAGTCACCCGCATACGTGAGAACAGTATTTGGACAAGAATCACCAAAACCACAGGATACGGTAGAACTTTCAAGAAAAAGCAAGGATTTCAAGAGGATAAAGGAGGATTTTGTACTGAATAATTTTGATGGTAAGAGTGTTTCAGTGAATTTATGGTTCGAAAAATTCGAGACAGAATGCACGCGTTGTGAAGTAGAAGAAGATAGAGACAAAATTTTGGTTTTACATTTGTTTCTGGATGGAATAGCGAAAGAATGGTTTGATTCTAAATTGATTATATTAGGTTTAGACAAAAGTTTTCAAATATGGAAAGATAACTGCTTAAAGAGTTTTTGTGAAACGAGTTGGAATAAATATAGAGAGGCCTATTCATTTAGGTACATAGGAGGAAGTTTAGTTGACTATGCTTTTAGGAAAGAAAATTGGTTGTTGAATCTCCGAAATAATTCGAACTGACATATTATTTGATTTAATTGTGAAAAGTTTGCCAAATATTTTACAAGATAAAATTGATCGATCAAATGTAACAACTTTCGAGAAATTATTGGGTGAGTTGCGAAAGCTAGAAAGTTAAAAACATATGACAACGATCGAAATAAAGAAAACCATAGAATGAATAAATCTACGGAACAAATTCCTTCCTATTCACAAACAAATAAAAAACCAGTTAATAAGGAACCATGCTCAATTTGTGAGAAGAATGGTTTTTCAGGTAGAATGCATCCGGAGACTTTATGTCGGCTAAGGAATAAATCCAATCATTTTGAACAAAAGAACATACCCGGTAACATAAAAACTGTAAGCAATGTTGGGGAACAGGATGAATTAAATCAGGCCATTTTAAACAAAAAAAAAAAAAAAAGACTGCTGCCATTGATAAAATTGAAGGTGTTTATAAATAATAATGAATTATGTGGAATTTATGATTCGGGCTCAAATGTTAGTCTTCTGAATTCCAAAGTAGCAGAAAAGTTATGTCAACGCATTCAAGATAATAGAAACACATTCAAAACAGTCAGTGGCAGGGCAAAACTTTCGGGAAAAATCATTACAAAAATGAGAATCAATAATATCAAAAAAAAGTTGTACTTTTTGTAGTTAATGAGAAAAATTTCGAGTATGATATTCTACTCGGACTAGATTCTTTTTCCAATTTTCAATTCAAACAAGATTTTGATTTGAATATTTATCAAATATTAGATATGAATGAAAAGAGAAGGATCGATTGTGTCCATAATAATAATAATAATGATAACAATGATTATATCATCAATTTCAATGAACGGATACCAACAGAACTTTTTGAAGCAAAATTAGACCATTTGGAAACGAATCAGAGAAATGAAATTGAAGTTTTAATAAATAAATATGACAATATTTTTGCACAACACAAGTTTGATATTGGTCAGGTGCAAAATAATGAGGCAGATTTAAAACTTTTAGAACAGAAATTTATAGCAAAAAAACCATACAGATGCTCAATTGAGGATCAATAAGAGATAGGATTCCAAATAGGAAGATTGTTGAAAGTGAATCTGATTAAGGAGTCCTCCTCACCTTTTTCATCACCAGTCACTTTAGCATATAAGAGAGATAAAGGGTCTAAAACCAGATTATGTGTCGATTTTCGTGAACTCAATAAATTAATTGTTGCCGAACCACAGCCTTTCCCATTAATTGATGAAATCTAGGCCAAGACCCGAAATGCAAAACTCTTCACTACATTAGATATAAATTCTGCCTTTTTGCCGATTCCTATTCGTATTAAAGATAGATATAAGACTGCTTTTGTGACACAGAATGGTCACTGGCAATGGAAATGTTTACCTTTTGGTGCCCAAATTTCAACGTATATTGAATAATATTATCAGAAAATATAATCTGAATTTATTCTGCCTAAATTATATAGATAATATTCTAATATTTTCTCCAACATTTGAACAACATATAGAACATTTGGAGAGTCTCTTGAAAGCAATATGTAATGAAGGATTCAGACTTAAATTTATCAAGTGTAATTTTGCAGAAGAAAAAGTCAAATATTTAGAACATATTGTAGGAAACAATACAATACGACCTATATTGCAGATCTCATGTGAACACGCAAACATTTAATGAGGGGTGCATATTTTGTCTGGGGGGATGTAAAAATAAAACTGTTATTTTTAGGGAAAACAACTTTGTAACTACTATGTTCATGTCTAAGATTTCAACCTAAAAAGTGTCACATGATTATTTAGTTAGTTGTTAGAAATGTGAATTGAAAAACCCGAAGAAATAGCATTGATTTTGATTTCCTCCAGGTTAGTAAGCTATTTAATTTTATTTATTTCTTTTTAGTTCTTTTTATTTCTTTGTATGTTATCATTTTATTTTGTGTATATTATTCTGTTATATTTTAAACTGAAGAAAATAAAACATTCCAGAATCATGACATCAAATCGTCTATTTCTTCAATCATAAAAATAAGAATTGGAATTGGAATGTTTTATTTTCTTCAGTTTAAAATATAACAGAATAATATACACAAAATAAAATGATAACATACAAAGAAATAAAAAGAACTAAAAAGAAATAAATAAAATTAAATAGCTTACTAACCTGGAGGAAATCAAAATCAATGCTATTTCTTCGGGTTTTTCAATTCACATTTCTAACAACTAACTAAATAATCATGTGACACTTTTTAGGTTAAAATCTTAGACATGAACATAGTAGTCACAAAGTTGTTTTCCCTAAAAATAACAGTTTTATTTTTATATCCCCCCACACAAAATATGCACCCCTCATTAAATATTTGCGTGTTCACATGAGAGCAACTTAGTTACATGAAAATAGTTATTGTCCTTTCTTTTATTTCCAATATCTATCTCATATATAATGTTAGAAATTTTTTTCATTCTAAACCATTCTAAAAAAATATATAACAATCATAAAAACATATAAAATAGAATTAAGAGGTGACGTACCCAAGCAGAAAATTATTATTATTTCGAAATCTAAATGTCAAGAATCAATCTACCTTCTACTGGTATGCAGCATCGTCTGTGTGTTGGTTTACAATTATTTCCGTATGACGCGATCTGCCGTGAAATATCAGGTGTTTTCAATATTTTCGTTGGATATCTCCGTATGTATTCTAAAGGAAAACATAGTAGTACTACTCTATCAAGAAAATATCGGGAATTTTCAATTAAAACAACATTTTTACATTTAATCGTCAAAATTTATTGGGTCGCCTTCAAAAAAGGCTCCATTTGCTCCAATACATCTATGCCAACGGCACTTTCAATTATCGAAACATTTTTTATAGGCGCTTTCCGGGATGGACTTTAGCTCTCGCGCCGAATTTTGTTTTATGGCTTCAATCGACTCAAAACGGGTGCCACGAAGGGGCAATTTTAGTTTTGGGAAGAGGAAAAAGTCGCAGGGAGCCAAATCCGGCGAATACGGTGGTTGCTGAAGCACGTTTGTTGAGTTTTTGGCGAGAAAGTCAGTCACAATCGTAGCTCAGTGAGAAGGCGCGTTATCGTCATGCAAAATCCATGAGTTGTTCGCCCACAAATTTGGCCGCTTCTTACGGATACGCTCACGCAAACGTTTCATAACGCCTAGGTAATACTCCTTGTTTACCGTCTGACCCTCTGTAATGAATTCGTAGTGCACCACGCCACGGATATCGAAGAAAACAATGAGCATCACCTTCATTTTCGAGCGGCTTTGGCGTGGTTTTTTCGGTTTCGGCTCATTTTTTGCCACCCATTCCGATGATTGCTGGCTTGTTTGCATATCGTACTCGTAGACCCAGGTCTCATCACCAGTTATAATGCGTTCCATGAATGTAGAATCGGAATTACAGCGATCCAGCATGTCTGAAGCAACCTGTTCGCGATGACGTTTTTGAAGAAAATTCAGGTCTTTCGGTACGAGTCGTACGGCCACCTTTCTCATGCCCAAAATATCAATCAAAATCGTACGTGCACTTGCCTTCGAGTTGTTATTTTACATCTAAATGATAAATTCAAACTCGATCGTGGGACTGTTGCTATGGTCTTTTAGCGCTCCACGCTACTTCACTCACAAACTTTTTGTTTCTGTCTGAATCTCTTAATTATACGAGCCACATGAAATTTTTTTGACACGTTCGTTATCAATTTTCCGGTGAAACCATTGGACTTATCTCAACTGATATTCAGGTCTCAAATCTCCCCCGAAAGTTTGGAGACCCTATCTCTTTCCGTTCGAAAGTTATAGTGTTTAAGGTAGTGCTCAAAGCTGATCCACTCTCAAAATTTCGAGATATCATATAATATAATCAACCGAAATTTCGCACGTACCTGTGCGTTATCAATTTACTTCTAAATTTCAGATCGATCGAATCTGTAATTTCGAAAATATTGGGAAAATATGAAAAATTTTCATACGTGAATAACCACGAAATAATTGTACCGATTTTATCCATTTATGAACTTAATGCGGCATTCAGACATCAAGCCTAACTTGAAAGGTTTTAAGCTTTAGCTTTTTCCGCTCGAAAGTCAGCAGAAAATAATTTTTTTTTTATTTCGGAATTCTTAATCAGCGAGTCCAAACTAGTTATTTGAGGTTATTTTCAGCTCAAAATTGGAAAACTACAGACATTTGGGTGAAACGATACAAAATTGATCCCTGGAATAAGCTAGCGAAAAGCAGATAAATGTCCTTCTCGAATCAGAAATCGACGGAACTGCGCTTCTTTTTACATTTTCATTTCAAAGCTGTAAAATAGGGATGTAAATTTTCGTTCGCCCACCTAGTATGCTATCTACTTAATACGCGATATGCGAAATGGAACTTGTTTTCAATGTTCAAGCTGCTTGTGTCGAGTTATGTGTAAGTACATTTTTGGGAGTTTCATTTAACTCAAGCAAAATTTATCTTCTCAAGTCATCATGTACAAATATTCTTGTTTAATTAAATAATCCGGCAAAAACTCCTAATTTGATGTAAATTTAATAATTTTGGGCTGAAGGACTTAGGTCAATTGCGTTAAATACACGTATTTAATGTTTTTTATGAAATTCATAAAACTCCGGATATCGAGATCTATTAACTTATAATATTCAGCTCAAATTTAATAAAGCATCACATAGCTGTACAAGATCATTTTTTAAAAGATATCAGTGCAGCAACTGTATTAAGATCGGAGATATATTCAATTTGAAAAATTCATGTGAGCGGTTTTTGGTCAAATTGTTTATTTCAGCGAGTTCTACTTCCTGTTGGACAAAAAGGGCTCACATCTAAAAACATCGGGGGAACGAATCGCTTAATGTATACATATTGCAGAATACAATTGAAGTGTAACTGAATGGATGTACGAATAGAACTTACCATCCGGTAAATCAATTCCAAAGAAATCATATCTTTCCTTCGGTAGACTTCCATAAGGTATATTTAGATCTGCAGGAATACTTGATCGGACAACCTCACTTTCTAAAAAATATATTTTAGTAAACGATATATCGTTTGAGATATTCTATAATACTTTCTGTTATTATCTTTACATGTTCGTTTAAACATTCTTCTGATGAACTGTATCTTTTACACCATCTGCTAGGAGAATAGAGGAGTTCTAAATCACTTGTGTTATTAGAGCACATTTTACTCTGAAATGTTTCAGTTGATAACCTAATGGTGGTCTGGTATCGATTTGAAAAATAAAGCGGTGAAAGGAAATACCGAAACCAAAGTATTTATCCATAGGCGTGCGTTGTTTTCGGAAGTTTCACGAATATGAGCTCCATGAGTGTAATAATCAATAGATGTAATGGAATTCTAGGATTCATAATGGTAAGTGAAGATTTTTTGTTTGAAACTAATTAAGGGCAATTCTTTGACTGAATTTTGGAATTTTGAAGTAGGATCAATTTTGAGTATCAGAAATTTGTCTGAATCTAATAATTTTTCGGTCTCATCTAAAAAATCTCATTTGTTAAGAATCGTTATCGTGTATCCTATTAGTATAATGTGAAAAAAGTACCAAGAAATGTGTCAGTAAAACAAAACATAAGTCTTATTCGTTCAATAACGTAACAAGGAAAATACTTCGCCAATTAAGTTCGGAAATTCATGACGAAATAAAGAAAATTTTCAATCAGTTTGAACACCGAATACTTCCTAAGAGAATGGAAAAAGAGAATTACTATAACAATTCACAAATACGGTACAGACTATAACTAAGTGTCTAGCTGTGGACCCATCACATTTTAGCAATTTTAGGAAAAACATTTGAAAAAATTGTGAAAATTTGTCTCTAAAATTCAATTAGATAAAACATTCCTATTCCACAGTTTGAATTCAAGGAAAATCATTCAACCGTACGCCAATTAATGGTTCTAATATCTAATCCACTAAACAAAATTAAAAAAGGGCACGATCGAGTTTAAATTTAGCATTAAGATGTATAATAATGACAAAATGGCTGTTACAACATTTCCTGAGGATCGTATGATTGAAAAACATATTGCTTTCTCGCAGACCACTTGATGAAAATTTTGGATATTAATAAGGTAAATATTACTTGGCTTATGTTTCACAAAAGTTTAATTTTTTTTGTTGACATATATGTTTCGGGTTTCAACCTGTTTTCAAAACTAAGGAGAATTAACTTTACATTACAATTTATATATTTTTCGTACAACAGATGGACGTGACGGGATTTTTTATTTGAGGTTGTTAACAGTAAGTTATACCTATTGACGGTATTTGCTTATTTTCAAAGGAAGTTGTTATTAACAGATGTCAGCAAGGGAATAATTCCAATTTATCATTTGTTTTTTTTTAAGAGTCGAAGAGATCTCCAGATATTCGAGTAGGCCCAACTTTTTGCTTTTATTACCTGAGTGTAGAATTCCGGTTTTACCGAAATTCTCACAAATGTTACACGATAACGATTCTTAACAAATCAGATTTTTTAGATGAGACAGAAAAATTATTAGATGGAGACAAATTTCTGATACTCAAAATTGATTCTACTTCAAAATTCCAGAATTCAGTCAAAGAATTGCCTTAACTTACTTTCAAAGAAAAAATCTTCACTTACCATTATGAATCCTAGAATTCCATTACTCCTCACCCCTCCTTAAATATATAAAACAGATTGTCCAGTGAGACCCATTGTCTCATATGTAAGTGCACCTGAAATGAAACTCTGCAAACATCTTAACATGGTTTTACCGGATTTAATCTAATACACTCCAAAATATTTTATCAAAACATCATTCAACTTACTGACGAACGTATGTATATCTCTCAAAATCTCCTCTAACGCAAAACTTATTTCCTTCGATATTGTCAATTTATTTCCCTTCATACCAATTACAGAAATAAAAAATATAATAAGACATTTTACAAAAAATCTTTCACTCATCACTCAAATTATACGTGAAACGATGGTTTTACTGGAAATACGAATAACAAAGTTATTCCAAAATTAACAACAAAATCAATAACTAGATGGCCTTCCTATGGGTTCGCCCCTATCACCACTGTTAAGTGGAATTTTTATGGCTGATCCCGAAAACAAAATTTTTTCCACAAAAGGCAATTTGATTAAAAAAGTTCTTTATTGAAAGAGATATGTCGATGATGTTTTTTGCATCTGGTAAGGCTCTATGAAGGAACTGAAGAAATTTGTACATTTTCTGAATTCAATTTTTAACACAATTCAATTTACTATGGAAACAGAGAAACTCTAAGAATTCTCTAAATTTCCTAGATATAAAAATTACAAGAAAGAATAATCTCCTCGAATTCGACCTATTCTGAAAACCAACATTCACAGACGCCTTAATTCATAATAGTAGCTCCCATCCAAGAAATATCAAAATGCCCGCTTTCCACTCACTTGTCTACAAGTTGCTGTCCATTCCACTCTCAATTGATGATTTCAAAAAAGAAATTTAAGTTCTAAAAACACAAGCATAAACTTACGGTTATAACGAAAATATAATATTATAGATAAATTAATTTCCACAAAATAGCATAAAAAATCAGTATCCTCCATATATCCGCCTCTTCAAGAAAAAGACAAAGAAAAATTTTACAGTATCAACTATATTCCAAAAATTATAACCCAAATTTGCAATAGACTCAGAAAAAACAACATCAAAACCATATGTACAAATAAGAAAAATCTAGGGTCAATTTTGGTTAAAAACAAAGATTGTCTGAATATTGGAAAAAAAGGTGGCATATACAAATTGCATTGTAGTGAGTGCTTTTTACATAGGTCAAACTGGTCGTTCAACCAGAATTAGAGTAGATGAACATAAAATATCTATACTGCAAAAAAAAACAACTACTGGTTTTTCAGCTCATTGCATGAAAGAAAACCACTCCAAAGACTTCGGTAAAACCGAAATTCCACACTCGGGTAATAAAAGCAAAAAGACCTACTCGAATATCTGGAGATCTCATCGGTTCATAAAAAACCTCTGGCGATAACAAATAATCAGTTGGAAATTCATTTATCCCCATTGCTGACATCCGTTAGTAACAAATTCTTTTGGAGATAAGCAAATACCGCCAACAGGTATAAGTTATTGTTAATAACCTCAAATAAAAAATCCCGTCACTTCTATCTGTTGTCCAAAAAATATTTAAATTGTAATATTGAGTGAATTTTCCTTAGTTTTAAAAATGGGTTGAAACTCGAAACATATCAACAACAAAAATTAAACTTTTGTTGAACTTAAGCCAAGTGGATTGTGAGCATAGTAGCGTTTAGCTCTACTTTGAACACTCTTACTTTCGAACGAAACGAAGTAAAGACTTGAAACTTTCAGGAAGAGCTCATGACCTAAATGTTCTTGTTGAGTTCGGTAATGGGTAAAATCGTTCCAATGGTTTTCTAGTTATGTTAGCCGAGCTGCCTTGAGCGTTATCGAAACCATAGCAACAGTCCTACGATTGAGTTTAAGTTTAGAATTCAGATTGAAATAACACAGAGGTTCATGCATAATTTCGTGAAGATAAATTACGCGAATTTTCTGAGTAAAATAAAATAGAAAAAGGCTTTTTACTTGAAAGAAGAAATATAACAAAATTTGAATATCAAAACAGATTTAATCTGTCAGTCTTCTACAATTTTAATTTCAGAAAAATTTTATTTGAAAAACTTTTAGAATTAAATTAATATCTACATAAGATGATTTTGAAATGGACACCACCAGAAAGAAGAAAGAGAGGAAGGCCCAAAAAACATGGTTTGAGGGAATAGAAAAAGCTATGTCCGAACGAAATCTACATCCAGGGGACTGGCAGGATAGAAAGGCTTGGAGATGATTAGGAACCGGAAGGCGTAGGACGCTATAAACCCGGATATATATATATATATATATATATATATATATATATATATACATATATATATATATACATAAATATATATATATATACATAAATATATATATATATATATATAAATATATATATATATATATATATATATATATACATAAATATATATATATATATATATATATACATAAATATATATATATATATATATATAAATATATATATATATATATATATATATATACCTACATAAGCACCGCTCATATTTAATAGACGTAAATAATCAAAACTCAACATACAATATCAAATGGAATAAATAAACCAACAAATATAAATAGTCATTTAAAATTAATAAATAAATATTTGTAGGAGACAAAATTTTGTTTCTAATCTTACCATTATGAAGATCAATTTCTTTTCAAAAACATAAAACAGAAGTTGAGGACTTCTCAAAAAATATAATTTTTTTGAAATATTTAATATATTTAGATATTCAAATAAGTTAATTCAAAAATCTCTTAAAACATGCACTATATCTTCAAAAAACAATTAGAATTCCGATAATATCTTAATCGGCTCAAAATAATATTTAAAATATCAAAATCAACTAACAATCAGTATATCTTACCTCAAAGTGGTTACCGGATAATTGCTTAAACAGACTTACTTTAAAAATCAAGATAGTCTATGTTCGTCACAAAATCACAGAAAACTGTAAGGTATTATAAGGTTTTCTTTAAACCATTGACATTCCATAATGAGATTTATTCAAGCCTAAATATAACTATATATAACGTATAAAATAAAATAGAAAAAGGCTTTTTACTTGATAGAAGAAATATAACAAAATTTGAATATCAAAACATATTTAATCTGTCAGTCTTCTACAATTTTAATTTCAAAAAAATTTGAATTCAAAAAACTTTTAGAATTAAATTAATGTATACATAAGCACCGCTCATATTTAAAGTTAGTCTGTACAAGCAATTATCCGGTTACCATTTTGAGATAAGATATACTGATTGTTAGTTTATTTTGATATTTTGAATATTATTTAGGGCCGATGGGATTATCGGAATTCTAATTGTTTTTTGAAGATATAGTGCATGTTTTGAGAGATTTTTGAATGAACTGATTTGAATATTTAAATATATTAAATATTTAAAATAAATTATATTTTTTGAGAAGTCCTTGAGTTGTGTTTTATGTTTTTGAAAAGGAATTGGTGTTCATTATGGTAAGATCAGAAACAAAATTTTGTCTCCTTCAAATATTCATTCATTAATTTTAAATGACTATTTATATTTGTTGGTTTATTTATTCCATTTGACATTGTATATTGAGTTTCGATTATATAAGTCTATTAAATATGAGCGGTGCTTATGTAGACATTAATTTAATTCTAATAATAATTTTTTTGAAATTTAAATTGTAGAAGACTGACAGATTAAATCTGTTTTGATATTCAAATTTTTTTTTCTGAATAATTTTGCTATCTTATTTCTGAAAAGGTATGAAAAGAATATGAAGCTTAATTCAATCAATTTTTTCTACCTTTTTTTGTCATCATGTAATGATGCAGGTATAAGTGAAAAGAATATAACCTTTAACCATGTAACCATCAAACATGTAGACCAGAGACTGGTAGACGTGCTTGTTGCTCCGTTGTATTGTTAAATTTATGCAGATACAGTGATCGAATATTTTTAATTCTTCAACTACGACAAGTAGTGTAACCAAAGAATATATTTCTTAAAGTCAGTGCAGGTAAAGCATTGTGAGTGTTGATTATTTCCATTTTAATAACACACATTTAATAAGAATAAAAACAATATTCTAATTTCCTTTAATATTTTATTGACACTACGATCGTTACGTCATACCATGACTTCTTCAGGTGAGTATTACAAGATACTGAGTATATATTGAATAACCAAACAGAATTAAGTAACTCCCCTTTGTTGAATCTTTTTTGAACCATTTTTCAGTTTCCCAAAAGTATTGTAAAACTCTCTTCACCCCCTCTTCTATTTTTGTTATATCCATGTACTATAAAATGAAGTTCTTGTTCATGGTATACTCAGTATCTTGTAATACTCACCTGAAGAAGTCATGGTATGACGTAACGATCGTAGTGCCAATAAAATATTAGCGGAAATTAGAATATTGTTTTTATTCGTATTTTCAAGATGAATTTTCGTCAAGTAAAGACCGAAACAATCATACATTTAATATAATGGGTGGATTCACGGAACGCCAGAAAAGTGAACTAAAAAACATTTTCAAAGACATGACAAAGGAGCTGATAAGATATATAGTACACAATACAGATTTCGCAAATAGTACACAACATAGCAATCGCAAAACAGGTGGCAGATACGATAACAGCAAGAATTAATAAGAGTATCCAGCGAATTAATGTTAGAATTCAATCGATACATGATGCAGGCCCCTCTTCCCCACTGGGCACTATGGGCACGTGCCCAGGGCCCCGCGATCGAATGGGGCCCCCTAGTTCCTCCCAGATTACCAAATGATAACCGATATTTAGGTATTACCGAAAAACATTAATTTTGAAAAATCTGATGATAATGACTTACTACAATACCTGCGCTTATTATATTACCTTTAGTTTGCCGCATGCGGATAGCTAAACCTTGTACAACATAGCTTGAACTTTTTGACAGATGGGTCAGTGATGGGAAACAGAAAATATCTATTGATGTAAAAAATGTGTTGGCTAAATATGTGGCTGTATGTATGTTTTAAACTATTCAAAATAAATAAATTCATTCGTCAATCAATTTTATTGCACTAGACATAAAAACATTGGGTAGGTAAGAGACCATTGGTTTCAGTTTTTCTATTTAAATTTTACTTCGAAGCAATAAAAACCACTTAAGACTTTCGGAAAATGCTTGAGTCCTTAACAGGTACTTTTATGTTGTGTGTCTATTATTATGATTATTATCAATTTTTAATATTATTAAAATAAGAAAATATTGTTCGTCGTTGCAAAGTTATATCGATTTCAGATTTGACATCCGTCAAAAAGAAAGATCAAACTAATAAATAAACAGGGTATCCGTATAAGTACTCCACTCTCTCTTAAAAATGAGTTTTTCCGATATTAGTATGTTTAGGTTAATTTAAATACCTATATGTAAGTATAAGAATACAATTAAAAGAAAAATTATTAAATTAAAAAAAGAAGAATTATTTGATGCGGTGTGGTTTATGTCTTAAAGAAACCTATTCGAACGTCATTCGTAATACCAAAGACAAAAAAGGGGAATTCCCGACTCCCGATCGTCGTTTGACTTGACGAACGGGGGAATTCCCTTCAATTATTTGTCTGCGATGTTGTGGCGTTTGTTTTGTTTGTAGCTGTTAGTATGTTACTGACTGTGCTCGAGCTCTGATAAAAAAAATAGTATTGTTTGATTAAATCGTCGTTTGTCTGTTTTGTGTTAGCGAATATTTTCGTTATAAAATTAATTAAATACTGAATTATAATATAAAATGTCGAAACGGTCATATCCTAGTGGATCTGAAAAAAGGAAGAAACCTTTCTGCCAATAATCGATACCTTGAGTGTTCATCTAAAACAGCGACAAAGTTCATATGAGACCGTCAGTCAACGTTTTAGTTTATTTTTTCACTTAAAAACTCTGAATTCCGAAGAGATACGACAAGGATGCAAAGAATTTTCTCAAATCTATCACGAAGATGTGAATGAAAAAGAGTTAGAAATAGAATGTCAACATTTAAAAGAATACTTAAAAAATGTTCGGAGTGAAAATGAAGCATCTAACAGTGTACAGGAAGTATATAATCTATTAAAGCAAAACAAAATTGAAGACACATTTCCTAACGTAGAAATTGCATTGAGAATATTTTTAAGCATGATGGTAACTAACTGCAGCGGAGAACGCTCCTTCTCCAAATTGAAACGAATAAAAAATGAATTAAGAAGTACAATGCTTCAAGAGAGATTAACTAGTTTGTCGCTGATGTCCATAGAATGTGATATCTCAATGCCATAGATTTTGAAGAAGTGATTAACGATTTTGCTCATCTTAAATCTAGAAGGGTACCTTTGCAATCAACATAGAATTAATCTAAGGATTTTAAGTTACGCGAGACAGCGAGTTACTTTAGTAGATTATTTTTTATATTTCCTATTTTTTTATAGTTAGTAATTAAATAAAAATAAATTTAGAACCTTGTTTGTCTTTCTTTATCTATTGTAACTAAAATGTGTTTTCTCAAGGTCATAGGGGCCCCATGATCCTAATGTGCCCAGGGCCTCAAATAGTTTAAAGACGGCCCTGACATGATGAGATGACAATTATTGAAGGAGAGAACAAAGAGCTCAAACAGAAAGTCGATGAGCTAGAGCAAGATGCCAAATTGGAAAATCTACGTTTTTATGGTGTTCGATAGAGCGGTAAAGAGGATCTGAAAAAAATTGTTGAAAACATAATGACTTCTTTAGAAGTTGAAAATGTTATAATTAAGGACTGCTACCGTATAGAAAAAGGATCTAAACCAACAGTAGTAATGCTAAAATTTGAAAATCAAATTCAACAAAATGGAGTATTTTTCAACATGAGAAAACTCAAAAATTCGAAAATTGTCATCAACGAGGATCTTACAAAAAATAGATTTGGCCTCTTAAATTTTTTCCAGGGATAAGTTAGCAAAGGAGAATGTGTGGACTATGAGAGGGAAAATATTTGTTGGAGATGGAAGGAGGAGAATAAACTTAAGGTCAGAAAATGATACCACTAGCCTTTTCATTTTATCTACCGGAGCAGCGAAACTCAAGAAAATTGATTGTTTCTTTTAGTTTTAAAATTTTCTAATTTTTTTTTCTTTGCTCTTCTCATCTGGAAGAGAGGTATTTATATTATTAATTTTTGTCATGAATCATAATTTTATTGATTTAATTTATTTCTGGGAAAGCAAACGATGAAAAACCGAAAGGTTGGTTTTTTGAATGCGCGACCGTTGTAGGGTCACTTTGCGGATTTTGTAATTCTACTTCGTAGAGAAAATTTTGATAATATTGGTATAACAAAAACATAAATAAGTGAAAACATATCGTCCAGTTCATTGAATGTAGATCGTTATGCATTGATAAGAAGGGATAGAGGTTCTCGCGGCGGTGGTGTAGCCTTTTTTGTCAAAAATAATATAATCTTTAAAGTAGAAGATTACTAATCCCACGAATGTCTAGAAAATATTTGGATTGAAATAAAGGTGAATAAACAAGAATACATATTGGGATGGATTCGGATAGTTCTACTGCAAAAATAATGCTAAACAGTGTACACTCACTCCAGCTACGATAAATTGTTAACAGTGCTACTAGAATATCGGGCTTAAAAGATAGTTTACTTGATATAATACTTATATCAGATAAAATTAAAATTCTGAATGTAGACGTTCCGGATGCTTCAGATATATCGGATCATCATTTAGTGGTTGTTGCTCAAAAATACCTACACCAACAAATATTAAGAAAGAAGTTAATATAAGAAACTTCAAAAGAATTGATAAGGATTTGTTTACAACTTTCTTACAACAAACTCCCTTCATAAATGTGTCGTACATTCGTGATATTAATCAGCTGGTACTTTTTCTGAACAAATTAATTCTGAGTATATTCAAGGGCGGAGCCAGCGTTCAATTCAGGGGAGGGACCATATTTGTATCGAGTGTTTTTTTTAGAGTGATATAACTTTCGATAGGGATAACTGTGATTTGACAGAAGGTAGAAGCCATGTTATTTTGACATTTCTCTCCGGTAAACATTGACAAATTATCATGGAAAGACTCATGCTACAACAACGTTTACAAATTATTGAAATTTATTTTCAAAATCAGTGTTCTATTCGCCAAACTCATAGAGCTCTTTGTGAAATTTATGGTTTACATAATTTTCCATCAGAACAGCTTATTCGTCGAACTATCGATAGATTTCGGACAACATTTTCGCTACTCGA
Source organism: Megalocaria dilatata (assembly GCA_034642435.1). NCBI lineage: Eukaryota > Metazoa > Arthropoda > Insecta > Coleoptera > Coccinellidae > Megalocaria > Megalocaria dilatata. The sequence goes on along the minus strand of CM067858.1, from coordinate 1,654,017 downwards.
TGCAACAACTAGACGAAGAACTGTACGTACAGAAGAAAATATCGCTGCTATAAGTCATAGTGTTAAGGATGATCCAGATCTGTCTATTCGTCGACGTTCAAAACAAGTTGGACTCTGTGCATCCACCACATGGAAAATTTTGCGTAAAGATCTTGGTCTACACCCACACAAGATCCAACTGGTTTAAGAACTAAAGCCACTTGACCATAATAAGCGTTGTTTGTTTTCTGATTGGACCCTAGAACAGCTTGAAGTTGATCCACTTTTTTATCGTGAAATTGTGTTTAGTGATGAAGCTCATTTCTGGTTGAACGGCTATGTAAACAAGCAAAATTGCCGTATATGGAGTGAAAACAATACTCAAGAAGTTCTGCAGGTTCCATTGCATCCTGACAAATGCATTGTATGGTGTGCTTTACACGCTGGAGGCATCATCAGTCCATATTTCTTTAAAAACGATGCTGGAGCTAATGTAACAGTGAATGGTGCTCGTTACAGATCGATGATCAATGATTATTTTGTTCAAAATTTGAATGGTATCGATCCGGAAGTGTTTTGGTTCCAACAAGATGGTGCTACACCTCATGCTGCTACCGTGACAATTAATTTATTGAAATAAAGATTTGGCGATGACATTATTTTGAGAAATGGTCTAATTAATTGGCCTCCAAGATCATGCAACATAACTCCACTGGATTATTTTCTTTGGAGTTATGTCAAGTCAATGGTTTATGATGATAAACCAGAAACAATAGACGCTTTGGAAGCCAACATAACTCGTGTTATTGATGAAAAGGCCTGAATTACTCGAAAAAGTGGTCCAAAATTTGTCTGGTCGAATGTGGCTCCTCAGAGCTAGTCCTGGTGGACAAATGCCGAAAATTATTTTTGAAACATAAATCTCATAAAATTATCTTTCATATGAAAAAAAAATGCTTTAATCTCAATTTAAATATGTTTTATTCCAATTTAAATTTCTATCACTCAAAAAAAATCCGTTAGTTAGAGTGTTAACAGACCAAATTCAATTAAATAAGATCCATTCTAACAGAAATGTAAATAAATTACTTCTGCTGATTTTTACCAAAAATGATTAATGGGGAGTATGAGCTATGGTAATAGAAAGTTCTAGAAATCGAGACGATGTAACATACATCTATATAACAATTATATACTCAAACAAACTCGACAAGATTTTGTTGATCACATAGGCAAATTACAGACATGCGCTCGTTTCAAACTGGTTAGTTTTCGTCAGTGCAATGTATGCTAGTGACTCCAAATCTGTCAAGTATCCATATTCGTCATACACAGAGGCTCCAAGGTATTAATTATTCATTAGCGCCATCTAGAGTATGCAAAACACACACAAGACATACCTTCGCGAGTCAACTCAAGTAAAGAAATGTATTCTCGATATTTTCACGTTACTAAGGCAGAATAAACTTAGCTCAAGCTCTAATGAGACCACAATTTGCCGTAAAGCTCATAATTAGCATATTCACATTCGAATATTGATACCTTGGAGCCCCTATGTATGGCCACTATGGATACTTGACAGATTTGAAGTCACTAGCATACATTGCACTGACGAGAACCAACCAGTTTGAAACGTGCGCATGTCTGTAATTTGCCTATGTGATCAACAAAACCTTGTCGAGTTTGTTTGGGTATATAATTTATACAGATGTATGTTACACTGTCTCGATTTCTAGAACTTTCTATTACCATAGCTCATAGTCCTCATTAATCAGAAATATTAATAATTCGATTCATAAAATTACTCACAAGCCAAAATTATGAAGAAAAAGCATATTGAGAGTACATGACGACTGGTCGAGTGGAAATTCTTTGAACGGTGATCAAAAATCAGTAATCTTGTTGACAATTTATAAATAGAAATCACAAGGAAATTTCAATTCACAATTATTCGATGTGAAAATAGCCAACGTTGCAATAAAGAAATAGAAGTAATTTGAATTTAAATATCTAATTTGAAATTGATGAAGAAGGAAAGATTTGTTACTACCACATAAACTTTGTGAAGTTAGGTTAGCATAGAACATAGATGGGCTTAGTCATTATATATTTCAGTTGTCACAGATTAATATTCCAAATTACTTCGATCCAATATACATATTAAAAATTAACTCATTAAAATTCAAATTAAACCCTTCCTATTGAAACAAATCAAATTAATAATATTTAAAATTTCAATTTCAATTACAGAATTATAATCTAAAGAGTTAGCTGGCGCACACAGAAATTATTCACTTAGATACAAGGGTGATTCAACAAGTATTCATACTCCAACTTAATAAAAGTGAAATTCCATGATAATTAAATTAACGTATTCAAAAATTAATTCTTGATAAAAAATTAATAATAACGAGTAGAGTCGATTGATCTATATTTTTCGATCGATCCGGTTTGAAGAAGTCATTTTTTTTTAATAATTTTCTATAATTTTAGGTGGGATCTACTTTTCGTTCAAATTCCGTCTTTGGTCACCCCCGTTTGGTCATCCCTACGCGGCATACGCGTAGGGCGGTGACCGTTTGGCGAGCGCCGGAAAAGTCTGGAAATTTTCATCCGCTCGTTTCGTCGCGACGGAAAGTCATCCGCGAAATATATGGGCTTTCGCGGGTAGCGGGTCTATCGGACCTTCGGTCCGAATGGGTATTTTCGCGACGGGTTTCGCCCGTCGCGAGATATATCCATTTCTTCCGACGGTCCGAAAATTTTCGGACGGTCTCCGTACTTAACTTCGCGGATCGCCCCTATACGTACACCACAGAAACGGTTCGAGATCGCGGTGGGCGGGGCCTGTTTGTTTACAAATGGAGTGCGCGGGAAAAGTCCCGAAATTTTCGAACTTTATCCGCCCGTATCTCGGGAACGGAGGGACATCCGGGAACGGGAACGGTACTACTGTCTGGAGGGAAGTGCGGACCTTCGGTCCGCACTGATATCCAGGCGACGAGCTTCGCCCGTCGGGATCCTATGCGTCTGGAAGTTAGCACTTACATGATGGCGATATCGATGGTTGGTTGCCATGGAAATTACTGTTTTAATATATAGTGTAAGGACAAAAATCATATATTTATTTCATAACACACACACATATATATATATATATATATATATATAAAAGTACTAAACCCAATTACAAAGAAAGAGTATTTTATTTTTATACGTAAAAATAATTTTAATCAAATAACAAAATGTATGTTTCTTTTTTGTCGTCTCGAGAAACGAGTTATGACTTGCTCCACTTGAAAGGGTATGCATTTGTGAACGTGGTGATGTGCCAATCCAGTTAGGCGGTCTTCTACCATTGAAGCTCTAAGCCAAGTTTTGAGCCTCCTAAGAGTGGAAAGGACCTTTCTGTTGTGGCTACACTAACTGGTTGTGTGTTGTCTAACAGTTTCATTGTCTTCATCTTCATTAGTATAATCGATTTTTGGAATAAAAACGTCTAGTTGAAATAAATTTAGTACTTCTGGAGACAGACGGTGCTGTAAGTCATTCATTACAAATCTAGAAGATGGATGTATACAGCTCTGGAAATACTCTCCAGCAGATTGAGAAAGATGGTTATTGGCTCTGTCGTGATACTATTCTGGGGCATTTAATTTCTGCATCTAGTTGTTCAACTAATTCTTTTGCCTGTTCAAAAAGCTGTCGGAAAATTGTGCCAGCCTTTGTGTCATTTATGGCGTCCGTAACCCTTTTTGAATCCATTACTATTGTACCTCAAAAATATTGAGTTATATTTAAACTACAGTTTGGTTCTTTTGGTGATATAAATGGTAATTTGAACTGCCTTTGCTAAACTGCTCAAAAGTTACTAATAAAATAAATTATTCAGATCTTACGTTTATGCATTAGTTTCCAAGAATAAAAAACAAAATATTTAGGTACCTAAAAGATCACTCAAGCAGGTAGATGAAATGATGAAGTCCGAACTGCGCAACGTTTGCAGTAAGCAATGCGCGTCATTGGTAGTTTTGTGGTCTTGCTAACTTGAAATCTTTTTCAGATCGCTACAAATTTTCACTAAGTTGTCTCCTTGAAATTGCAGATGCCCATCATGCCTCTCAATCCAGCACATCTCATAGATGCAATGGATTTTAACTCCAAGTTCTTTTTAAAAAAATTGTTATCTCTTAGCAGATGCATTGGCAAATGCCGCAACTTTCCTCATCGTTTCCGAGGTGTTGCGGCAAGAAATAACTTTGGATGACGTTTGGCATATACAGCTTTTTTTGACAACTCCTGTACCCTTGTATCTGAGGTCATAACCGAGCAGCTGTTAGCCCCAGTACCCACACACCGTATAAAATCTAAATTAAATTTGAGACAGAGATTTTCAACGATTTTCGTCAGTGCTCTACACCTGTCAACCGAAGCTTTATAACGTCTTTATTGTTATTCACTTCTTCATATCTAAGAGTTTCGTATGTATCACAGAAAGTCACAAATCTTCCTTCATGATAGCATTGTGCAGATATCTAAATGATAGGCTCAGCTGTGAGATATTATTATAATTATTATCCTGATACTTCTAGATCTTCTGTGAAGACCTCTCAGAAGCTTTTTCAGCTTGTGCGAGGAGTTAGGAGTTCAGTTGTGTTCTGTGTAGGCTTTGTTACTGCGATCTTGCGCCACGTTAGGTCACAGCACTGTTAATTTTTGACCCAACAGTGAAATGGTGGCAGGCAACCGTCCAACTGAAAAATTTCTTTTCCACCTGAACAGGATTCGAAGCCGGACCTCCCGGTCACGAGTCCGATGCTCTCCCGCTGAGCTATCCACACTACATACTACTCTGTCAAGAAAGTACCAGGAATTTTCAATTAAAACAACATTTTTACATTTAATCGTCAAAATTTATTGGGTCGCCTTCAAAATAGGCTCCATTTGCTCCAATACATCTATGCCAACGGCACTTCCAATTATCGAAACATTTTTTATAGGCGCTTTCCGGGATGGACTTTAGCTCTCGCGCCGAATTTTGTTTTATGGCTTCAATCGACTCAAAACGGGTGCCACGAAGGGGCAATTTTAGTTTTGGGAAGAGCCAAATCCGGCGAATACGGTGGTTGCTGAAGCACGTTTGTTGAGTTTTTGGCGAGAAAGTCAGTCACAATCGTAGCTCGGTGAGAAGGCGCGTTATCGTCATGCAAAATCCTTGAGTTGTTCGCCCACAAATTTGGCCGCTTTTTACGGATACGCTCACGCAAACGTTTCATAACGCCTAGGTAATATTCTTTGTTTACCGTCTGACCCTCTGGAACGAATTCGTAGTGCACCACGCCACGGATATCGAAGAAAACAATGAGCATCACCTTCATTTTCGAGCGGCTTTGGCGTGGTTTTTTCGGTTTCGGCTCATTTTTTGTCACCCATTCCGATGATTGCTGGCTTGTTTGCATATCCTACTCGTAGACCCAGGTCTCATCACCAGTTATAATGCGTTCCATGAATGTAGAATCGGAATTACAGCGATCCAGCATGTCTGAAGCAACCTGTTCGCGATGACGTTTTCGAAGAAAATTCAAGTCTTTCGGTACGAGTCGTGCGGCCACCTTTCTCATGCCCAAAATATCAATCAAAATCGTACGTGCGGACTCGTGGGATATCTTAAGATCATGTGCTATCTCTCTCAAGCTAGTACGACGGTTTTCCAGCACCCTTTCCTTAATTTTATCGACGTTATCTTCAATCGAAGCCGTCGATGGGCGACCACTTCACGACCGTCGTTGAACGCTCTGTACCACTGATATGCACGAGTTTTCGATAGAGCATTATCACCAAAGGCCTTTTGCAACATTTTCAATGCATCGGCACACGAAAATTCATTTGCAACACAAAACTTTAAACAAATTCTTTGCTCAACATAATCACCCATAGTAAAAATCGGCACGCACTCTGACATCGACTGACTTAATCAGCTGTTGCAAACACACTAGTTGACAGATCCCGCTCAAGATTGGCATAGTAATTAAGGACAGTGGTACCAACCTAGGAAAAAAAAAATTTACCTGCCTCATTGCCCCGCCAGATTTAAATCGATAATTCCCGGTACTTTCTTGACAGAATATATGTGACATATCTATTGTTTCATCGAATAAAACTGAAAAGTATTTCGCTTCCTTCGCTTACTGTGATATTGTTTCGTGAATGATTTACATGCAAACATCAACCAACTCATTTTGCAGAGTTTTGCTGATGTATGTTGCGTTAGCTTTAGAAATCTCTAAATGATGCTGAAATTTTGTGACACCAGATTCTATACGGAATTTCAAAAAGGCTCTGAAATTTCCTTCATCAGCTATCATGTTGTCATTACCTGATTCTTTGGCTAAAAGTATACCATCCTCGTGATGGACACGTAGTGATATTTTGATGACCACAAAAAATTATCGTTTTAACAATAGTTCGCAAGCGTTTTCATTATATTTTGTGTAATTTTTTACTACTAATTTGGTTAATAACATTAGTGTAATTGACGAAACAATTGTTGTGTTAACATGAAATATTATCAGATATATAGTGTTTTACTCTGAATCATATCAGTTTGAACAGGTTTGTAGAATATAGCCTAACTCAATAACGACATTAACTATGATAAATTATTACTGACCATCTCCTGCAAGGCAATTTGCAACAACTTTCAAGAACTCTGCTTCTGACTGGTAAAATTTTAGGGACAAGCGAAGCGGTACGAATGGCGCACTGGCGGTAAGGGACAGAGAACTACACGAAATGACGAACTACACAAGGATCGTCCCAGGCCAGTGTGTAGGCACAGAATAGAGAAGAAATACTTCTCTATTATGTGGTGCAGAGGTGTCCAGTGCGTTGGACACTTATATGTTTAATCATTAAGAATAGAAAAATTATCACTAGTCAATCCAGACCCAGCCCAGAGGAGGGGGGGTCATGACTCCCATGACCCCCATGACGTCAACGAAAATTGTCATAAAAATCCTAAACCTTCATGGTTGAGTAGATAATATTATTCAATTTATCAAGTTAAAAAACCAAACCTGCAATAAATTCAAAGAGTCAGGCAATAGGTCAGACTAGAAATACCATAAACAGTTGAGAAACCAATATAGCGATTTCTCACGAAAAAAAGGGTTATTTGGAGTTTCTCGTTAACGACAATATCCATGCTCCTAAAGCGTTGTGGACAAAGATCAACCAGCTTCACATTTACAACAAATCCTTAGTGTAATCGATACCTGATCACCTAACTTTACCTAATGAAATTAATGATTACTTTTTACAAGCTTCCAATGTTTCGACTGATCGCACTTTATGGAATTTTTGATTGTCTCGGTCTTCACTTGACGGCAATAAGAAAAACAAATGTTAACTTCTGCTTTTTTATTGATTTACACGACAATTGTTTCGTCATACCATGACTTCATCAGGTGAGTATTTAAACTGTTTAAATACTCATCTGATGAAGTCATGGCATGACGAAGCAATTGTCGTGTGAATCAATAAAATAGCGGAAGTTAACATTTGTTTCTCTTATATTATAGAATTTTTATTCACGAAATAGAAAGCATATATTATATTTGACAGTCCTGATATCATGCCATATTTAACTAACATCATACTTTCTTGTATACTTGAATCTGTCTTTCCCGACTGCAGGAAAATCTCAGGTGTGCCGCCATCACCAAAAAAAAGGACATATTTCAACTGAGTGATTTACGTTCTATTAGTACTCTCCGTGTTTATCAAAGATATTAGAACAGATTATGTACGATCAAATTTTAGAGCATTTCAAGAAATATGAGATACTCCCAGGTTTCCAATCGGAATTCCGACCAATATAAGGGCCATAAATGATGGTGAATGTACTGTTTTAATCTTATTGGACTACTCAATGGCCTTCGATACCGTGATTCATTTACTCTTGATTTAGATTTTAAAATATGCTGGACTTTCAGACTGCTGTTAATATGATTAGAAATTATCTCTATGATAGGTATCAGTTCGTTGAGACCTCGGCAGGTCGGTCAGAGGAAGAGAATGTCCGTTGTGGTGTTCCTCAGTGATCTATTTTGGTCCCGTATTGTTTGGTATTTACACAAAAATATAACTTCCTGTTTCAAACATTGTAAGGTATATCAATATGCTGTTGATATTGGAAGATTATTCTGTTCTTCACAGCGTCATGGTCTACATATTAACCTAACCAAGTCGTCGGTTATGGTCTTTGAAAGGAACAGAACTTTTGTACAGTCGGTTTCAAACTTGAAGTAATTCCATTCTGGTTTGTGAGCAGGTGGTAAGAAATTTGGGCATGTACATAGATGCAGATTTGAGTTTTAAAAGACATGTTGGGAAATATTTGCAGAAGGCATACATGTCTCTGAAATTGCTCTATCTACATCGGCATATTCTTAGTCAGAGTTTAAAAATAACATTAACTAATGCTTTTGGTTTAAAGCCATTTTCATTTTTGTGACGTTGTTTACGCACAATAATAAGAGGAGAATTGAACGGATTCAGTTCTTGCTTAAGACTTGTGTACGGTATAAGAAAGTTTGAATGGATTTCGCACTAGTTAGAGAATGCTAAATGGCGGTCGGTGGAAAAAAGAAGGAAGCTTCACTGCTGGGTGATGTTTCACAAGATTAAACTTAGTGGATCGCCACCATAGTTAACAAATAAAATTGTTAGTACCGTACTGATGTACACCACTGAACTTGAAATTTAGAGGACTTATTTCACTTACGTCATACGGGACAACTATCTTTCGACGGGGATTCACTTATAACGTTTATACGCTATACCAACTGAATTAAAACGTTTTATTATTTCGTTTAAGAAAGGAGACGAAAGAGAGAGATTCATGGAGATCTAGGATGGCATTGCGATGGTGAAGTGGCTGAACAGAAGCGTAATTAATCATTTATATGTTAGTTTTCGATGAATCGAAAATCTGCTTTTTTGCTTGCTTCTTTGTTTAGTAGTATGTTCATCTCTGTGATATTTTACAAATAATTTTGTTTTTGAGGGCTGAAGCTGGACTGCTTCAAACTATTTTCAACTCCTTTTTATGTTCAACTCAGAAATTTTATATATATTTATAAGAATGTAATCAATTCTTATTTTTATAATTGAAGAAATAGACAATGCTATTTCTTCGGGTTTCTCAATTCACATTTCTAACAACTAACTGAATAGCATGTGACAATTTTTAGGTTAAAATCTTAGACATAGAACATAGATCATAGAACATAGAACATAGAAGTTATAAAGTTGTTTTCCCTAAAAATAACAGTTTTATTTTTACATCCCCCCACACAAAGTATGCACCCCTCATTACATGTTTGCGTTTTCACATGGGAGCAACTTAGTTATATGAAAATAGTTATTGTCCTTTCTTTTATTTCCAATATCTATCTCGTATATAGTGTTTGAAATTTTTCACCATTGGAAAAGGTCCTATTCTTATTTCATCAAGTTTTTTCTATTCAATTTTCAACGTAAACATAGTCTCAAATTTTAAAATCATAATGTTTCCTATTCTTGTCAGTCTTTTATTGTATTCATGATAGCGTAAAGAATTTTTATATGCTATTTCCTTATCTTTTGGTAAATTTCTCTCTTCAATAAGTTCTTCTAGAGCAATGGGATCAGTTCTGCCACAAAATAAATATTTTGGGCTATATTCAGTTGTAGAATGGTCTGTTCTATTGTATTCTTCAATACCTTCATCGGCTATTTTCGTCCATGCCCTAGTTTTCTTTTTGTTTTTTATTTCATTTAATTCCAGCAAATTAACTGTTATTATACATTCCTCCATATTCTCCGCTTCTTCTAGAAATGGGTTTCTAGAAAGGCAATCTGCTTCTACATTTCCTTTTCCTGGTTCATATCTAATCTCAAAATCGAATTGTGATAAAAAATTCATCATGTCACCAAGCTTTTCATCTGTTCTTGTACGAAATTCTTTCCCTTCTATTGGCTTATGGTCAGAAACAACAATAAATTTATGTCCTATTAGACAATATTTCCAACATTTAATTGACTCTTTAATTGCCAGACATTCTAGGAATATTTTGATATTTATTTAGTTTTTTAGAAAAATACGCTACGGGTTTCATTTCACCATTAATCTGTTTTTGTTTAAGAACAGCTCCTACTCCTTGAATACTGACATCAGTATATATAGTAGTGTAGGTACTTGGGTCGAAAATTGCAAGAATTGGCTCAGAACAAAGGATGCCCTAACCTTATTAAAAGCTTCCTGACAAGCCAATGACCAATTGAATTTTACATCTTTTCTCAGTAAATTATGCAACGGTTCTAATAATCTAGCTGAATCATTTATATATTTGTGATAAAAATTAACTTTACCCAAAAATTGCCTTATCTTCTTCCGAGTATCTTGTGGAGAAAAAATCCTAATAGAAATCAAATTGTCATTTATAGATCGTACTGTATTGTTTCCTACAATATGTCCTAAATATTTGACTTCTGCAAAATTATACTTGATGAATTTAAGTCTGAATCCTTCATTACATATTGCTTCCAAGAGACTGTCCAAATGTTCTATATGTTGGTCAAATGCTGAACAAAATATTAGAATATCATCTATATAATTTAGGCAGAATAAATGCAGGTTATATTTTCTGATAATATTATTCAATATACGTTGAAATATGGGCGGGGATGTTTTAAGTCCAAAAGGTAAACATTTCCATTTACCCAAAAATTGCCTTATCTTCTTCCGAGTATCTGGTGGAAAAAAATTCCTAATGGAAATTAAATTGTTATTTATAGGTCGTACTGTATTGTTTCCTACATTATGTCCTAAATATTTGACTTCTTCTTCTGCAAAATTACACTTGATAAATTTAAGTCTGAATCCTTCATTACATATTGCTCTCAAGAGGCTCTCCAAATGTTCCATATGTTGATCAAATGTTGAAGAAAATATTAGAATATCATCTTTATAATTTAGGCAGAATAAATTCAGATTATATTATCTGATAATATTATTCAATATACGTTGAAATATGGGCGGGGATGTTGTACGTCCAAAAGGTAAACATTTCCATTGCCAGTGACCATTCTGTGTCACAAAAGCAGTCTTATATCTATCTTTGATACGAATAGGAATCGACCAAAAGGCAGAATTTACATCTAATGTAGTGAAGAACTTTGCATTTCGGGTCTTGGCTAAGATTTCATCAATTAATGGGAAAGGCTGTTGTTAAAGCGCAAATCTCATGCGCTTTATGTTTGCGCATGCACATTCTATAAGATCAATATTGTTGTATGAAGCATAACCTCTACACCGTGGTTGCGCTTAATTTCTCTATGAAAGAAGAACAACCATAGAAACCATAGATGACATTTCGTGTTAATGTTAATGTACGAAGTCGAAAGCAGTATCATTCAATAACCATTCAAGACCAATTCAAGAACAGAGCTGAAGAGAACCAGACCACAGGAGCAGCATCCCAGGCAGCGGTGGCTCCAGCACATAAAGAAGAAGCTCAGTAAGATAAATTTGTATAATTAACATTTGTGACACATGTTTTCATACTTCAATAGATTTCTTATACTTATAGTATTCCTTTAATCCCTGAGACCAGGTTTAACTTTTAATGCAATCAATTAATTCAATTAATTTGATTCATTCATTCAATACAGTCCACTAATCTATCATCTAGTTCGTTGCTCTATATTATTAGTTATATCTAATAATAAATACAACATCAACACACACCATTTATATTGAGTATATCTTAGAGAATCAAATACTACGTTGATTCTGAAATACGAAGGCTATTTTGATATACTGCCAATATTTCTACCAGCGACAATTTTCAGGCAATTTCGACTACACAGAAATTCCATTTGCAATAAACTCATTGCAAATTTACATTGGTCACTTCGGGCCTGATAGACATTCATGGTCCAATTACCCCGGATAATTCTTCATCCAACTTAATATTGTGCCATAATTTATACATTTTTAACGAAAAACTGACTTCCTTCTCACATCGTGCAATAATCCATACACATCAAATTGAGTTCTTCGAATACTGATATACGTCATCAACCGCAAGCAGACGTCATCATATACCAGGCAGTTCAAGTTACACAAAGAAGCAAGCCTACCAAGAAGCAATTAGTTTGTTCAGGTGCAAAATTTCTCTTGAAAAGTGACATTTTGGAAGTTATTGGTACCTGTGTAGGATTACGACTCAAGCAGGTAAAGGTCACACCAAAACTATCCCTTATATTATCCTTTTTTCTCAGAATAATTCTAGGTTTTCGTTATTTTATTATTAGCCGTTTAATCCTTCTTCTCACAATTATTCTAATAGCTCAGTCTATTTAAAAACGATTACAATTCTATTTCGGAAGTTTAGTTGTTCATTATTTCCAAAGTAAAATTCTATTCTCATTAGTGATTCACGCTTCTCAGAATTGAGCATCACCAATCTCAATTCGAGATGAATACTGATACCAGAATTAATTTTTTAAACGCTCGACGCGGGCAATGCAAAAGCGTTCTAACATTATGCGAAGGTTTTCTGAAATGCTTCGACATAGGAAAGGATTCGATAGTCACCCTAGATCATCGAATGCAGCGCGTAGATGATGCATTTACGACATTTCTGGAAATAGAACCAGAGTTACAGAGTTTAACTCTGGTCGCGGATGAAGAATTCGGTCTTGAGTTTGAAGAAAAGTATTACGAGCTCTCGGGAATCGCCCAAAAGCTGCGAGAGTCAGCACCGGCAATAGACAAGAAAATGGTAGAACAAATACATTGCGCTCGAATTGAGGACTTCAAGGTCAGTTACACGTTAGAGGATAACTCAAGATTACGAAATGAAAACATTCCGAAAACCATTTCGAACAATCAGAAATTAAGCCCGAACCCAGAAGTATTCGCGGCTGCAACAATCAAACAAAATTGCATCCACTGCAAAAAGGATCACTCCGTATCAACATGCGCGAAATTCTTATCAATGTCGCCTAGTGAACGTACTAGGCGTATCACAAACGTCTCCGCCTGTTTTAATTGTCTAGGATTAAATCACGGCGTTAAAGACTGTACATCGGGAAGCTGTAGAAAATGCAGACAAAAGCATCACACCTTGTTACACCCCGATATTCACAAAGTATTGCCTCCAGGAGCGAGGTATGTAGGAACCCACTTCCGCAACAATTATAACACACACGAAATCAGAAATTCGCGTTCAGCGGCTTTGAAATTGAAAAAGTATCGCAAAATGAACCACATCTTTCACTGTGGTGAAAATGGAAACACCTCCGAGGTTCTTAATCCCTCTCATCACGCTGTAGTGAACACAGACAGGACAACGACCAAAGTAAGCGTCGTATTTGACTGTCCCCCGCAATCAACAATGGGTGTAGCTCTCAATGATACACCTATAATCAGCTCCATCGTCCAGGACGATTCATTTGCTACAAATGTTTCGCCGCCGGTCGATTCAACAGGCGATATAGAAAAATATCGTCAAACATTAGTGAACACGGACAGTATCACGGCCAAAGTAAGCGTCGTATTTGACTGTCCCCCGCAATCAACAACGGGTGTATCTCTCAAAGATACACCTATAATCAGCTCTATCGTCCAGGACGATTCATTTGCTACACATGTTTCGTCGCCGGTCGCTTCAACAGGCGATATAGAAAATTATCGTCAAACATTAGTGAACACAGACAGTACCACGGCCAAGGTAAGCGTCGTATTTGACTGTCCCCCGCAATCAACAACGGGTGTATCTCTCAATGATACACCTATAATCAGCTCTATCGTCCAGGACGATTCATTTGCTACAAATGTTTCGCCGCCTGTCGCTTCAACAGGCGATATAGAAAAATATCGTCAACCATTAGTACATCCTCAAGATGCTACAGATCAAAAGGTTGTAAGTTCAGCTAACCAACACAAATTGAAACAAGAATATGCCTTGAACACGGTCACACCCGGAACATCAAGTGCGTCATTGTTGGTTACCCGCGCTCCTGATCAGCTCGCCGAACATACCTCGATATCAGAGCGCGATTCCTGCGTCTACGAACTCACTACTGGTGCAAGTTCTTACCAGGACATTATCAAACTCCGCTATCATCTTCTTGGAAACCCAGAAATTGATAGTCATTACTTACGTAAGTGGGCTTCCAACGCTCCAAATGCCATCGAGTCTCATGCTGCTAATCCAAATAGCACACAAATGTCGCTCAATTTCGATGCTTCCGTCAAAACTCTAGGTATTCACTGGAACGCCACCAAGGATTTCTTATATTATTCAGTAATCATTGACCTTCGTGACAAGCGTGTCACCAAACGTTCAATTCTCTCACAACTCTCTAAATTATTCGACCCTTTAGGATTACTGGGACCAGTCATTGCTCATATCAAGCAGCAATTATGGCGGCCTAAAATAACTTGGGAGGAATCCATTCCTCCAGATATATACATATCTTGGACAGCTTTTAAACAACAACTCCCATCGTTGAACAACATCTGTTTCAGCCGCTGTCTAATCGCATGTTCGTCCGTCAATCTTCAACTTCACGGCTTCTCAGACGCCAGCGAAAAGGCTTACGGAGCATGCATCTATCTTCGCGCTGCCGACAATAAGGGAAATATCGACGTAAATTTGATATGCTTCAAATCCATAGTGGCATCATCGAAATCTCAGACGCTACCCAGGTTAGAATTATGCGCTACCCCATTACTCTCTCGTCTGTACGCTAATACACGACGAGCTTTGAATCTCGACCTTCAGGACATTCATCTATGGTCAGACTCGACTATAGTCCTTCATTGGATGAATACACAACCTCACCTTCTTAAAACATTTGTCGCTATTAGAGTCGCCGAAGTTCAGACTCTTACCGACAAGGACCATTGGCATCACGTTCCATCTCCAGATAACCCAGCGGATCTTCTGTCCCACGGCCTCTTTCCTTCTGAGATATTAAAATCCAACATCTTGAGTAGTGGTCCACAATGGGTAACACTTCCCGAAGCATCTTGGCCCTTACAAAGCTATTTGCTACATGAAATACCCGAAATGAAATCGATGGTTTCCTGGATTTGTGCTCAGACTTTAGTTGTCGATTTTGATTTGCTCAAAAGGTATAGTCCATTTGATAAATGGAAACGTATCGTGACGTACATACGTCGATTCAGGCATAACTGTAAGCGGAAAAATGCTCGACTGATTGGCTCCTTGAGCAACTCTGAAGTCGACGCTTCTTTTACAATCATTATTGAAATTGCTCAACATGATGCATTTCCTCGAAAATTAAAGGCGCTACAAAATCACCACCAAGCTTCTCTAAACGGAAAATTCTCCAATTTGAGTTCTTCTATCGATGAAGAAAGAATACTTCGTTTTGGCGTAAGATTGAAAAATTCTAAACTTCCACAGCATCAAATTCATCCGATATTATTCACATCCAAGCATCAAATAACCACGAATCTTATTCGTACGGAACATATGCGCTGGAATACGCTACATTCCAGACGAAAATATCACTGGCCTGTCAATGGCAGAAACGCAAACAAAGGAATAATTCACCAGCGTGTGCGCATGAAGCAAAGGCTTAAGGAATATCTACCTCTAGTTCTCATGACCAGCACTCGACCCTTTTTGAATGTCGGCGTCAAGTACTGCGTACCATTCTTTATTAAGAAGAAGCGTTTCAGAAACCGCAAAAAACGCAAGATTTTTGTTGCAATAAATGTTTGCACGGTCACTAGGGCTATTCATCTCGAATTGGTTAGTGACTTTAGTTCTGAGGCTTTCATAGCTAGCCTCAAGGGATTCTTCCCTCAAAGACATATCACGTGTCACTTCATACCGTCAAAATCACCACATGTAGGTGGCCTTTGGAAGGCTACTATCAAATCTTTTAAATACCATTTTGTTCGTACGGTAGGCGACATATTAAACTCATGTCCCATATTCCCTCTTTCATCAGACCCCCATGACCTTACTCCTTCAACTCCCGATCATTTACTGGTTGGTGGACCATTATCTGCTCAGTTGAATCTCCGAGAAGTACCAAATTCTCGACTCTCCGCCTGGCCACATGTCCAACAAATGAAGCAACACTTTTGGACACGATGGCAGAAGGAGTACCTGCACCATTTGATCACCCGAACTGAATGGCAGCTTCCTGAACATAACATAGGAGTGAATAGTCTAGTCTTGATAAAGGAAGATAATCTACCACCTCTCAATTGGTCCCTCGGCAGGGTCACAGAACTCCATCCCGGAGAAGAAGGAATCGTTCGAGTCACATCCGTGAAGACCTTACAAGCTGAATATAAGCGAAGTGTCAAGAAGTTATTTCCCCATCCATCAGTGATGCAACCAGGATTCAGGACCATTGATCAAGCCCATGCGCTAGACAAGTTTCTGCATACAACTGCGTGAATTTGTAACTTTATTTTAACTCTTTGCTTATTATCAATATCTCCCTAGTCGTATATCATAATTTGTTATATTTGTTTGTATTGAAATTGATATTTCAACGCCGGGGAATATGTTAAAGCGCAAATCTCATGCGCTTTATGTTTGCGCATGCACATTCTATAAGATCAATATTGTTGTATGAAGCATAACCTCTACACCGTGGTTGCGCTTAATTTCTCTATGAAAGAAGAACAACCATAGAAACCATAGATGACATTTCGTGTTAATGTTAATGTACGAAGTCGAAAGCAGTATCATTCAATAACCATTCAAGACCAATTCAAGAACAGAGCTGAAGAGAACCAGACCACAGGAGCAGCATCCCAGGCAGCGGTGGCTCCAGCACATAAAGAAGAAGCTCAGTAAGATAAATTTGTATAATTAACATTTGTGACACATGTTTTCATACTTCAATAGATTTCTTATACTTATAGTATTCCTTTAATCCCTGAGACCAGGTTTAACTTTTAATGCAATCAATTAATTCAATTAATTGGTTATGGTTATGGCCATATTCGTCCGTCATACGATCAACGTTTATCTTCCATGAACCTGACACTCTTCGAGGATAGACGTCTACGCGGTGATCTGATCTTCTCATATCGAGCAATCCACGGCCACTTCGGCGACAAGATTCGTTCCATGTTCACCATCAACACCAATAATCTGAGAGGTCACCCCTTGAAACTTCGTCGCGAAAACTTCAAATCGTCACAACGTCAGAACTTCCTTCCAAACAGAATATTCCACAACTGGAATCGCCTTCCTGCTGCAGTCGTCCAGTCACCCTCCGTTAACGCATTCAAGAATGCTTACGACGACACAATGCATTCACATCTAACTCTTCAGTGATTCTTAAGTTTTCAACTATTTTGGACTCTCATTTATTTTCGTTATATTTATGCTAATTGTGTATTCACATTTGTACCCTTCTTCTTGTATTTTGAGTTTATAGGTTTTTTACCTCAACTCTAACTCTGTAATAATAATAATAATAATAATAATAATTTGATTCATTCATTCAATACAGTCCACTAATCTATCATCTAGTTCGTTGCTCTATATTATTAGTTATATCTAATAATAAATACAACATCAACACACACCATTTATATTGAGTATATCTTAGAGAATCAAATACTACGTTGATTCTGAAATACGAAGGCTATTTTGATATACTGCCAATATTTCTACCAGCGACAATTTTCAGGCAATTTCGACTACACAGAAATTCCATTTGCAATAAACTCATTGCAAATTTACAGCTGTGGTTCGGGAACAATTAATTTATTGAGTTCACGAAAATCGACACATAATCTGGTTTTAGACCCTTCATCTCTCTTATGCTAAAGTGACTGGTGATGCAAAAGGTGAGGAGGACTCCTTAATTCGCTTTCAACAATCTTCCTATTTGGAATTCTATCTCTTTTTGATCCTCCATCGAGCATCTGTATGGTTTTTTTGCTATAAATTTGTGTTTTAAAAGTTTTATATGTGCCTCATTATTTTGCACCTGACCAATATCAAACTTGTGTTTTGCAAAAATATGGTCATATTCATTTATTAAAACTTCAATTTCATTTCTCTGATTCGTTTCCAAATGGTCTAATTTCGCTTCGAAAAGTTCTGTTGGTATCTCTTCATTGAAATTGATGGTGTAATCATTGTTATCATTATTATCAATATTATGGACACAATCGATCTTTCTCTATTCATTTATATCTAATCTTTGATAAATATTCAAATCAAAATCTTATTTTAATTAAAAATTAGAAATAGAATCCAGTCCGAGTAGAATATCATTCTCAAAATTTTTCTCATTAACTACAAAAAGTACAACTTCTTTTTTGATATTATTGATTCTCATTTTTGTAATTATTATTCCTGAAAATTTTGCCCTGCAACTGACTGTTTTGAATGTGTTTCTATTATCTTGAATGCGTAGATATAACTTTTCTGCTACTTTGGAATTCAGAAAACTAACATTTGAGCCCGAATCATAAATTCCACATAATTCATTATTATTTATAAACACCTTCAATTTAGTTTTTTTTTGTTTGAAATGGCCCGATTTAATTCATCATGTACCCCAATATTGTTCACAGTTTTTATGTTACCGGGTACGTTCTTTTGTTCAAAATTATTGGATTCATTCCTTAGCCGACATAAAGTTTCTGGATGAAATCTACCTGAAAAACCATTCTTCTCACAAATTGAGCATGGTTCCTTCTTAACTGGTTTTCTATTTGTTTGTGAATAGGAAGGAATTTGTTCGGCAGATTTATTCATTCTATGGTTTTCTTTATTGCGATCGTTGTCATATTTTTTGAACTTTCTAGCTTTCGCAACTCACCCAATATATTCTCGAAAGTTGTTATATTTGATCGATCAATTCTATCTTGTAAAGTATTTGGAAAACTTGTCACAATTAAATCAACTAATATGTCAGTTGGAAAATTATTTCGGAGATTCAGCAACAAATTATCTTTCCTAAAAGCGTAGTTAACCAAACTTCCTCCTATGTACCTAAATGAATATATTTATGCCAACTCGTTTCACAAAAACTCTTTAAGCAGTTATCTTTCCATATTTGAAAACTTTTGACTAAACCTAATGTAATCAATTTAGAATCAAACCATTCTTTCGCTATTCCATCCATAAACAACGGTAAAATCAAAATTTTGTCTCTATCTTCTTCTAACTCACAACGCGTGCATTCCGTCTCGAATTTTCGAACCATAAATTCACTGAAATACTCTTACCATCAAAATTATTCAGCACAAAATCCTCCTTTATCCTCTTGAAATCCTTGCTTTTTTTGAAAGTTTTATCGTATCCTGTGGTTAAATATTCATTTTTAAACATCACATCTTCTTCGGCATCAAAATATATTTCTTTTAATTCCAAAGTTAATGAAATGACACACGTACGAAATGAACCTCTTACTTCAATCGATTTCAAGATATTCTTCACCTTCGGTAGAGCCAAAAGTTCATGATGGTCAGATATGTTTGTCCTCTGGTATTTCATAATATGTATTTTCCGTTCCCGTAGTTTGGATCCATTTGAATTTGTATGTATTTTTCTTCTTATCAGTCTTGGGTGCTTCCAAAGCTATGCAAATCTTCATGGATGTCGTCATTATAGCTTACGTTTTCGATTCATAAGAATGTAATCAATTCTTATTTGTATAATTGAAGAAATAGACGATTTGATGTCATGATTCTGGAAGAAATCAAAAACAATGCTATTTCTTCAGGTTTCTCAGTTCACATTTCTAACAACTAACTAAATAATCATGTGACACTTTTTAGGTTAAAATCTTAGACATAGAACATAGATCATAGAACATAGAAGTTACAAAGTTGTTTTCCCTAAAAATAACAATTTTATTTTTACATATTTTTCCATGTTTATATGTATTTTTTGAATGTAAATGAAGATTATTATCATTATTTCTCATTTTTATAAAAGTTTACGTTTTTGCAGAAGAACAGTTCTGAAATGGCAAGAAGTTATGTTCATTTGATTTTCGGATGAGAGAATACATCATTCTGTGTTTTTATTCATAATATGCAGTATCTTTAAGAAGTAATTCACAAATTTGAAATTATCAGGGAAACGAACTATTGAACAAGCACGTTAGTGCTTTTCTCGAATTATTTTGCTATTTATTGCTTTTTCAGTTTTTTCCTGTTAAGGGAAAGAGGTTTACCTACATTAATCGTGTAAACAGATTATAGACTACTTTTCATAACCGTTTAAGGGCTACCCAAAAAAAAAAAAAAAAAAAACAGTGAGCGACCAAAACAAGGAATTGCAGCATTGCTGTAATACCTGGGAATTAATTTTGATCTGAAGAACTCTATTACATAAAGCTCGAGGACCGACAACCAGCGTTAATTGTTGTATTAAAAATTATCATAAACAACGGGCGAGAATTCTAAAAGAAATAATGGATCGATTCATTCATGTTCAATCAATGGACCGATTCATTTGTATTTCAATCAATGAATCGATCCATTTGAATTTACACCGGGAGGTCTTGTAAACGGAAGTTCACACTAGATAAAGGTAGTTAATCAGAAATGTTGCAACAATAAAGATGCGTTATGATTTTAGTGCAGAAGCGCGCAAAGAAAAATATTCGAGGTTACGATTAGGTGTTCTCAGTAAAGTCGAGATGAGAAATCGACAAGTCAAAAAACTCGAACGGAACATCTGTTCCGGCTAGATAAAAAAATGTGGTGGAAGAGCAAGTAATTCATGTGATTAGGCTGAAGAGGTATGTAGCCAGAAGATTAGATAAGACAATGGAAAAAGCCGAGGAAGGGAATAGAGAATCTGAAGAAGATAGCGAGACGGGGTCGGATGAGAACGTGAGAGAACCCGGAACGTTTCATCTAATGATGATTCCGCAGGAGTACAAGTTCCCAGGGCAAAACTTTGAGAGATGGAAGCGAACAGGAGAAAGAATCATTGGTGAGCGATTCAGAAGAAGACGTAATTGAGGAAAATTTAGTACCTTTACGAGGGTCTACTAGGATAAGGGGTCCAAAGAGCCGATGGACATGTTGAGCAAGGGAATATTACGGTACCTACTCCTCAAGAGAAATTAATCTACTTCCAGAGGCTCGCTGACGCAGAGAGCTATCACTTGAGGAGGCTCCTAGTCCTGGACTACGGACAAAGTAGAATAACTAAATTAACAATAGAATGAATAATTGTAATAATAAGCTTCATTGGATATTAATCTTCTCCTAACCTACAACTAAGTAAAAGTCCTGACTAACGAATGTTTTTTTTCTCATCCTAATTAACATATTAACATATTTTCTTCATTTTAACGTGCTAAAGTAATTCCGGGAAATTGTAGAGCTTAGATTGAAGTAATAAAAATAAAGTAAAGAAAACTGTGGTGGTACATTGTCATTGAATGTTACTGCATTTTTGGCATGGAAACAAAATTATTATAAACATTGAAGGTGAAAGGGAGCTTAAAGGGGGAAAAGATCTTAATTCTTGGGTTTTGTGAACCTGATGTAATTATATTTAAATTATTAAGTAGCTATAAGTATAGGATAAATTTATAATGAGTCTCGAAGTGACTGTCATTTTCTGTATGTGCGTTCTTATTGGTTTTGTGTACCTTGATAATGTTTATTTTATGCTGAAGAAGAAATATCACGATCCTCAAGTGGGAAATAATTAATTGGCATCATGTGGGGAGTAACCTTAATTTCTATGGCATTAATAGCCTAATGACCTGGGCATTAACAGCCTAATGACTGCACGGACAAGAGTGCGGAAATAACGGCAGTGTCCATTCGGCATGTCGCGGAGTGTCCGGCCCTCGAAACAGCATGCTAATGTGAACCGATTAAAGTGAAATTCGTACAAAGGGACGAAATTAGACTTCAACAGTCTGGACTTGTTGCATTGAACTCACACGAGTGATAACACATTGCGGTGTGCCATAGTTCTATAGTAGTGTTTCGAACTGTATTTACCGAGTAGGTGCCGAGGAGTGTCAGTGTATTCATCGTTACCGAACCCTGAGTGTATACAATCAAAATATAGATGAAATCAATCTGAATGGTACAACGACAGCTGCGCTCACGCAAGGAGGATCTGTGAAGAACGACGGATCATGTAAGGGCAATACGTTACTATTGTGGTCACTGTTAAAATACAAGTCTCGGATTATGAGGCGAGGGTCAAGGTCGATGAAAATGAGATAAGTTTACAGGGAGGTGTAGTCTGCACCTATCTGAAAGGGTACAGTATCCACACAACGCTAGGAGAGGTGACTTGGGAATGAATCATTACGGACATGTGAGGAATCACTGAGTCTTTTGTTCCATGGACAGGCGGAGAGAGTAGCGAATCAACTGACGGCAGAACCGATAATCGTAGTAGAAGACAATACTGAAGTTTTCGCAGTAACATTAACTAAAAAAATTGTACAATGCCGATTAGAAATAAAACAGATAGAACACCCGAGGATACTTATTATTGAGGGGAAACAGCAGAAACAAATTAGTCCCAAAATGAATATTTTGCCTCACAACGCCGACCTTAGGGCCTACGTAAACAAGGATCAGCTATATACAGACACGGTGCATAGACGCTACCTTACCCAGCGAGAGATACTACGTAACCGGTTATTGATGGCACCTCTGGTACCGAACACTCTGAGTCAATTAGAGGAAAGTTTTTTCTGCGTTTGTAATGTGAAAATATCGGGAATACATTTCTTTACATGAAATAGCTCGCAAAGGTATGTCTGTATGTATATTTTCATACCTTAGATGGCACTAGTGTATGATTTATACCTCATTGGCTCTGTGTATAGCGAATGTAGATATTTGACAGATTTGTAGTCGCTGGCATTCATTGCACTAATGAAAACCAACAAATTTGAAACGTGCAGATATCTGCAATTTGCCCCTGTGATCCATAAAATCTAATCGAGTTTGTTTGAGTACATAATTTTTAAACAGATGTATATTACACTGTCTAGATTTGTAGAACTTTCTATTACCATAGTTCACACTCCTTATTGAAGATTTCAGTGCTTGTCCATTCCCTAATGATCCCTGCCGAGAATGCCGAAAGAGTAAGATATCGTGGTATGGCCAAGATGTTGATTGCTGTAAATAGGGATTTGGATTTATAATAAAAATGAATGGATTTTATTTTTCAAATGTTAAGTGTACCCAATTAAATAAACAAAAGAGATGTTAGACTAACCAAGACGAGGCTCAGTTTGGTCATTAGACTATTCTTACACTCAACCCTGCTTGATTGTCTTTTCCTAAAAGTACATCAGTAATAGCAAACATAATTGAAAACGCTGAAGAATATGAATTAGAAAAAAAGAAAATATCGACTATTTGAGAGAGAACTACTCATCAGACGTTTGAATTGTACGTAGGTAAGACCAGAAACACTACTGTCTACCGTTTTCAGAAATTTTACCGCATTCTATGAGAAACACTTTTTAAATTTAGTGGTTCGATGCTCAGGAACTGTAAATGAAAAGGAGTTTGGTTAATACCGATTGCTTCGAACTTCTAGGGAACATTTCATAAAGAGTGTCGATAGCTCATTGATAAGAGCATTCGGCTCGTTATAGAAAGGTCACGGTTTCAAATCCTGCTCAGGTGGGAAAGAAATTTTCTAGTTGGACCGGTTTCAGACACCATTTCACTGTTGGATCGAAAATTAACAATGCTGTGACCTAAAGTGACGTAAGATCGTAGTAACAAAGCCTACCCACAACACAACCGAACTCCTAACTTGCACAAGCCGAAAACGCTTTTGAGATATCTTCACAGAAGATCTACGAGTATCAGGTTAATTTGAAAAAAAATTGTAAGGAGTTTATAAACAAAACAACGTAAATGCAGAGCTCTTCTCTCATCCGTCCCCAACCAACCTAACTCATGAATATGCTTTGAAATATGATCATACTTCCTTAAACCGAACATGAAGCGGCAACACAAGTTTTGAACAAGCTGAATACGATTACTCACATAGGCACTGATGCAAGGTCCATAACCACATCGTACTAATCAAATGAAGAGATGATCAAATATTCAATCACATATTTCCTATTAGTGAAGGTCAAGAAGTGACGAGAATCATAAACCAGTCTCAATCGATGAGAGACGGTCTTCAAAATGCATGTCACAGGGCGAGCCAGAAAAATCAAGTCTTCAATCAAAAAAGACCCCAAGATTTCTCATATTTTCCACAAGGTGAGAGGCTGAGTGCCAATGCACATTGTTTTCTTTTACTATGGACTACTTGTTCATCAAAGTCTGTTTAATGAATGCTCAAGACCATGTGAACCAACAAATGAAAATATACAGGAACACATAAATAAAGCGAAACAATAAAATATTCTGTATTTATATAGAATGACATCAACAAGTGATGAAGAATTCTTGGGATTCGATCGAACTGATCTGGGAAGAAATTCTTGGCAGGTAGTTAGAACAAAAGCAGTTGAAATAAGGAGAATTCACTCAAATGTCACAGTTACTATCAACAATAGATTCCAGGCTCTGGGAGAAACCAGTGAAAAATACAGACTGTTTATAACAATGAAAACAACAACAAAATACCTAAAATTTCACCGATTTTGTTCATGGTGTAATGAACTATGGGGAAATTTTTAAAGTTAATGCATGTTCAATACATGCTTGGTCTGAGGTAAAACTTTCCCATTGTTCTAGCATTTAATGCTCAATTTGAAACAAGTGTTATGTTGAATTCTAATAATGGATTCGTAAATTTGCAATGAGTTTATTGCAAATGGAATTTCTGTGTGATCGAAATTGCCTAAGATTTGTCGCTGGTAGAAATATTGCCAGTATATCAAAATAGCCTTCGTATTTCAGAATCAACGTAGGATTTGATTCCCTAAGATATACTCAATATAAGTAGTGTGTGTTTAGAATTGATGTTGGAATTATTATTAGATATAACTAATAATATAGAGCAACAAAGTAGATGAGAGATAAGTGGGCCGCATTAAATGATTGAATTAAATGATTGTATTAAATGTTGAACCTGGTTTCAGGGATTGAAGGAATACTACAAGTATAAAAGATATATTGAAGTATAAAACATGTGTCATAAATGTTAATATATACAAAATAACCTTACTGTACTTCTTCTGCCTGTGCTGGAAGCCACTGTCTTAGTGGAACCGTTTGGGAATACTGACTTCTTATCTTCGAATGTCTTCGCATATCTTCTCATGTGTTCTCTTCCTCCCTCTAGTCGACTTGGTACATTAAAAGTTACACGAAATTTCGTCTATGGTTTCTATGGTTGTTCTTCTTTCATAGAGAAATTAGGCGCAACCACGGTGGAAAGATTATGCTTCATACAACAATATTGGAAGACTATAGAATGTACATGCGCAAACACTTTGCGCATGAGATTACATGCTGTGGCATCATTTTGCGCCTTAACAGGATTTATTATGTCTAGAAAGTTGAGAAAAAAATTGACTCTTCTTTATGTGTCCGATAGATTGTATAGATGGCTGTTCTCATTTCTGCAGAAGATCGTTGCCAATCTAGTTCTACCAACAATATTGTTCCATGCAGTACTAGTTCTGTTGTTACAAATAAATCGTCACATAATTCTCTTGGTAAAATGAAGTACCAAAACTTAATCCTGTTATAGTAAATAATTGACAAAAGACCTGTGAATTTCGAAAGAATCTTACACATAATCAGTTGCAAAAGCAAGCTGAAGAGGGTTCAGTGTGGCATCGTAAATGGGTCATATATCATCCTCTTACCTGGGGAAACTACCAACTGTTGCACAGGGTTGAAGAATTTACATATAACTGTACAACTGCTAGTTGTTCAATATGCTCTAAAGCAAAAATGACTAGAAAATCGTATATAAAAGAACGAGAACGTGCAAATAGTCCTTGCCAAATTCTACATGCGGACTAGGGTGTCCGTTATTTACGAAATTGATTATTTCTCTTACGACTCCCTCTAAATTTTTAGTTTATCATCTAAAACAAAATATAAGACCATCATAAGCCTCTAATTTTCATTACAACCCTTGCCCCAAAGACGATACATTTTTCATTTAAATTGCATGGGATTTTGCCACTTTTTGCAAATATTTCTTTTTTTTCTTGGACTTGTTTGTTCGTAGCAATAACAAACTCATATTCTTGTACAGAATTGAACGCTCTACAAAAAAGGTCTCCCAAAATTTTTCGATAAATTTACTTCTTCAAAAGTTATTCAAAGTTAAAGTTGACCTCAAGAGCAATTCTTGAATTTTTGCACTTTTACGGCAAAATTATGATTATTTTTCTGCAATTTATTCGTTTAATTAAAAAAATATATAATTTTTCGTGATCCTATGGTAAAAAAAATTTTTATACATGGCAAATAATTGATTGCATGACAGGTTAATTTCAGTTTTTTCATTTCTGAGCTTGTATCTATTTGCAACACTTAATCAACTAATTGTAATTAAATTGGGTAAATTTCTGTGCTTTTCGAAAAATTTCTTTCCAAATGAGTTAACATTTTGAATTTACTCTTACAAACATTCTTTCCAACGTACGGCTTTTTTCTACGCAAGCGCACTCTAGCTCATTTAGTAACTCGACTATAGTCAAGGCGGCGTTTTATGCTCTTCGAGGATTGTAAACAAATATCTTCTCTTTAGACGTTGTAACACATTGTTGTGGACGTTTTGTCACACATTAACAATTGTTGTTCATTTAATTAAAAAAAATGTTAAGAGATAAAATACCAGGAGTAAGTTCGAAAATCGATCAGTTCTTGAATACTTGTTTACCTCGTGGCGATTACAAAGAACTGTTAGAATTGAGCAAAATATTTTCAGGCACGATGGATGTTGAGGAAATCAAATTTTATAAACCGGGGGCATTCCATCATGCTCGATGGATATCCAAAGCAATTTATAGTTTAAAAATGTAATTTTTCCGAGACAGTATTAAGTTAAGCGCTCAAGATGAAAAAAATCTTCAAGAAATTTCATTATTTATTGTTTTTGTTTATGTTCCATATTGGTACTCTTCACTTTTAGCTGCAGCTGCACCAAATCAAGATCTTGAATTTATCAAATCTGTTTATAACTATAGATCAATCGATAAAAATTTATCCAATGCAGTTCTTGAAAAATTTCGAAACCATTTATGGTATTTGAGTCCTGAAGCTGCAGCCTTATCATTTTTCGACAAAAATATATCTCTTTATGTCAGGCAAAAAATGGTTGAGGCTTTAAAAGTGAATAATGAACAGTTCGATATTCCTAAACGCTTTATCTTTGATCTGGGTGATTTTAAATGGTTCACAAATAAAAACATTGATTATTTTATAAAATCAAATTCTTTACAATTTTTTGAAAGGTTTTCAATTGATACAAGCTTTCTGCAGTTAGACAGTACTGAATGGTTAGAGGATCCTGGATATTTAAGAGGTTTAGAAATTGTAAAAAATTTGAGAGTAGTTAATGATACAGCAGAAAGAGCTGTTAAATTGTCAGAAGAATACATTAATATTTTAGCTAGAAGTGAAGATGAAAAACAATTTGTGATTCAGGTTGTAAGCGAGTATGAAAAAAAGTATCAAAATGTAACTAAACAATGTTTAATTAAGTAAATCAAGTATACTGAAATGGTTTAAATTTCATTCAACTTGGAAGGTTTTTGGTTTTTACCTTAACAATATTAGAATTAAATATTTTCTGGAATAAAAAAATAAATTGAACAAAAATAATCATAATTTTGCCGTAAAAGTGCAAAAATTCAAGAATTTATCTTGAGGTCAACTTTAACTTTGAATAACTTTTGAAGAAGTAAATTTATCGAAAAATTTTAGGAGACCTTTTTTGTAGAGCGTTCAATTCTGTACAAGAATATGAGTTTGCTATTGCTACGAACAAACAAGTCCAAGAAAAAAAAAATATTTGCAAAAAGTGGCAAAATCCCATGCAATTTGAATGGAAAATGTATCGTCTTTGGGGCAAGGGTTGTTATGATAATTAGAGGCTTATGATGGTCTAATATTTTGTTTTAGATGATAAACTAAAAATTTAGAGGGAGTCGCAAGAGAAATAATCAATTTCGTAAATAACGGACACCCTAATGCGGACTTATGAAGCGTCAAACCTCCATCATAATTCAGTAAGAACAAGTATATCTTGAACCTTATTGACGACTATTCACGTTACTCACAAATCTTTCTGATGAAACAAAAGTTAGAAACCTACGAATTTCTTAGTTCAGGTTCGAAATTTTTACAATAAATTTCTCTGGACCTAGCCAATTTAGTAAGATGAGATGTGATAATGGGACAGAGTTCACTGGTGAAACTTGTCAAATGGTTCTAAACAAATTTGAATTAGAAATACATTTAGCTGAACCTTATCAGCATGAGCATAATATAACTGCTGAACGGTTTAATAGAATAATTCAAGAGAGAGCTCGAGCTTTGCCCTT
Organism: Megalocaria dilatata; assembly: GCA_034642435.1. Classification (NCBI taxonomy): domain Eukaryota; kingdom Metazoa; phylum Arthropoda; class Insecta; order Coleoptera; family Coccinellidae; genus Megalocaria; species Megalocaria dilatata. The sequence goes on along the minus strand of CM067858.1, from coordinate 1,625,487 downwards.
TGATTCAGGTTTACCAGTCACTTTTTGGGATTTTGCTTTCTCAACGGTAGGTGACTTGTATAATAATCACACACCTCACTACTCAGTAGAGTTCCTAACTCGTTATGAATAACTATTAGGTAAACAAGCAAATCTCCAGAATATTAAAATTTTTGGTTCACAAGCAGAAGTCAGAATTGAAAATATACCAAAAGGCAAAAAGTTATATCTACGTTCGATTACTATGTACTTAGTAGGATGCACAGGAAATATACTACATGATTCAGTAACAAAGAAAACAATCATTTCATGCAATGTCCTATTCAATGAAAAGTACAATTACAATTCATGCAAAACTAGATTATCTGTTGCTAGTGAAGGACTCCAAATAACACATGAAAATCCGGTTGATGATAATACTGGTATCTCGCAAACATGCCTTCAAAACGATGCTGGTTCTCAGCCAAAATACTAATGAAACAGAAATTTCCCAGTTAGAACACGGCCAAAATACTAATGAAATAAAAATTGAAGACATTTCTCAATCATCGAATAGTCAGTGCAGAGAAGAAGTACCTGAAATAAGTGTGAATGCTTGTATTTTGATTAACATAAAATACAAAAATAACACTGGACTAAGTTCGCACGAATTTATTAAAATAAAACAAAACATTCAGTTTACATGCATGTTTCGGGTTTTATCCCATTCTCAAAACTGACAAGAAAACACACAATACTACATAATTATAATCAAATGACAGCTGTTAAAATTGGAGATAAGCGGAACTCCAGCTGATCGTTCACAATCGGTAATTGGCGTTTATGTGCTGAGGATATTTCCAAAAATTCTAAAAAGTCCAATCGTTTACTTTTTTCCCCCTCGTGTAAAATTTTTGTTTTACCGAAATCTATAAAGTGATTGCAATTGATACAATGAGCAGAAAATCCAGTAGTCGCTTTGTTCTGTAATATCGACTTTCTATGTTCATCAACCCTAACCTTTAGAGAACGACCAGTCTGGCCTATGTAGAATGCAGAACATTCATCACAGTACAGTTTATAAACCCCACTCTTTTCCGAATCAGTTAATCGGTCCTTGCCGTTTAGAAACATTGATCTTAAGTTCTTCTTATTTGTGCATATTACTTCAATTTTATTCTGTCTTAATCTACTACAAATTTTATCGCTTAATTTTGGGATGTAGTTAATGTAGACAAATTTTTTCTGGTCTTTAGGTTGAGGTGGATAGATACATGTTAACAGTTTAGAATATTGCTTTTTGAAAATCAACCTATCTATCATGTCAGGAGAGTAGCCGTTGTTATTGGATAGTAATTTTAACATTTCGATTTCTTTTTTGAAGTTATTTTCTGACAGTGGAATTGAAATTGATCGTTGTACAAGAGAGTGGAACGCTGACATTTTAATTCTATATGGGTGGGAACTGCTGTTATGAATAAGAACGTCCGAAAAAGTGGGTTTTCTGAATATATCGAATTCAAGATGGTCATTTACCCTCTTTATCTGAATATCCAAAAAATTGAGTGAATGGTTTACATTCTCTACTTCCAAAGTGAACTGAACGGATTCGTAAAATGAATTAATTAGTTTCAAAAACGACTCTAGTTCTAAATTTGAGCCAGTCCAAACACAAAATACGTCATCTACATAGCGTTTCCAATATAGTACATATACAGTCAGATTAATGTTTACTGGCGAGAATATTTTCTTCTCCAAATGTGTCATGAAAATTTCACTGAAAAGGGTGGAGGATGGGGAACCCATTGGCAGACCTTCTAGTTGTTGATAAAATTTACCATTAAACTTAAAATAACTCTGTCCGAGACATATTTCTAGCAGTTTCAATGTTTCCTCTATTATATCCGTAGGGAGTGAAAGATTGTCGTGAAGTTGTTCGTTGACCAGATGTTTTATTTCTTTAGTTGGTATGGATGGAAATAAATTAACTACATCGAAAGAAATTAATCTGGCATTTGGGGGAATTCTGAAGGTTTTCAATTCTTCTGTTAACTGGATGGTATTTTTGATGGAATAAATCGGATTATGTTGAATCATACTTGGTAAAATGGAATTAAGATGTTTACAGAGTTTTGATGCTGGTGCATGAGTATATGAAACAATAGGCCTCATGGGGCAATTCTCCTTGTGTATTTTAGGGAGTGCGTATAAAGAAGGTATTCTGGGGTTCATAATGGTAACAGGAAAACACGCTTGAGGTATCAAGTTAGGGCAGTTCTTGATAGTTTTCTTTACTGCAGTTTGGATTTTTGACGTAGGGTCTGCCTTCAATTCTGAGAAATTTTCAGAGTTCAGTAAACTTTCAGTTTTTGTCAGGTAATCATTTTTGTTTAAAATTGTGACTGTATTGCCTTTGTCAGCTTTCGTAATTATCAAGTCATTTTCAATGGCTTTTTTCTTTATTTGTTTAAAAACATTCAATTCACTCCTATTATTCTCGAAAGTAGCATTGGATATTATTCTTGCGCAGATTGATTTTTCGAAATTTTGTTTGTCTAGGGGTTCAATTCTGTTTATGGCTATTTCTGCATTTACTGCAAGTTGTTTAAGGTCGTTGTTATTGAACACATTGGGGCAGTATTTTAAACCTTTTTCTAATAACTTCATTTCAGTTTCCTCGAAATGTATATTTGTGAAGTTCTTCACTTTTTCGAAAAATTTGAAGTCAGATACACTCGCGCACTTTAACACTCTTGGTTCAAACTTGTCTACACTCCTTACAAGATTATTTAGTTTATTGAGTTGCCTTTCGTATTGTTTGTGTCCTAAAATTCTTACTTCTTCTCTGATGGTAAAATCCAGATGATCGTTGTATTTTGAATCAGTTTGGGTTTGTTTATGATGATACAATTTATAACACAAGCAATACACCACAAAGCTATCACGAAGGAACGAATGGATGACATCCATTGAGTCGGAACTTTCCTCAATGGACCAACACTCGGTATGGAATATTATAGAAAGAGAATCTAGTATGAAAGTCATCCCACTGAAATGGGTGTTTAGCATAAAACATGAAGGTAGTTTTAGAGCTCTTTCAGTAGTTGTAGGGTGTAGAGACACAGAGAACTATACTTCAGAAGAAACAGCGTCTCCAACTAGCAACTGCACCAAAATGTTGGTTTGTAACTATGGATAAACTATTACAAGAATGTGGCTTCGAATAAAATCTGCGTGAACCTTACCTATATTTGAAAAAGATAAATAACAAAATCGTCCTAATTTTAGTAAATGTCGAATATTTATTGGTAACAGGTAATAACTAATAACAGGATACGGTGAATGTATTGAAATCTAACTTTGATATTAGACATTTTAGTTTCCCAGCCAAGGTTCTTCGTTTAGAAATCACAAAATTTCAGAATCATTTGTTTCTTCATCAAACCCAGTTTGTGAAGAATGTTGAAAGAGTTAAGCATGGAAAACTCAAACTCTGTTGATACTCCTTTAGTACCTCAAGGAAAGCAAAAACCTCCTGAAGGCACGAATGAAGCAAGTTTCCCTTATAAGACAGCAATAGGTTCTTTGTTGTATCTGAGTCTATTTACTAGACCTGATATCTCATTTGCAGTAAGCTATCTGGCCCGCTTTTAGTCCAATCCGCAGCAGTATCATTGGACACTGGTGAAAAGAATTTTTAGATACTTGAAAGGAACCTCACAAGTGGGTTTGAAGTATACTAATGGCTCGCCAAATGTATCCTGTTACTGTGACGCAGATTTTGCAGGTGATACATCTAGTCAAAGGTCAACTACTGGTTTTGTGATCTTTGCCTTTGGCAATCCAGTTGTATGGTGCTCAAAGCTTCAAGCTACGATTGCACGAAGTTCAGCAGAAGCAGAATTCATTGCATTGAAACATGCAGTGAATGCAGCTTTATTTATTGCCCAATCACTTGAGGAATCAGTAAATCTTGTTCTTTTTCCCATACCATACTTTTTCCATACGAAGACAATGAAGCTGCCAGACAAAATTGTCTGACAAGTACGAGTAAGAGTCGACAAAAATATATTGAAAGAAGATACCTTCTCATTCGTCATAATGTACGAGAGAAGAAAATCGATATATTTAAAATATCTATTAATAATCAGATAGTAGATATACTTACGAAACCTGCTATCCACAAAGTTTCGTTGTTTTCATAACCATCTAGTGACTTGTGACTATCTGATACACAGTTAGTTATGCATGCCTTTGTGAGACTGTACTGTTACAGTTATTTGTGGGTGTTTGTCAAGACTGTATCAGAAGGGTCTTCGGCCCCTGGTGATATAATTTGAGCAAATGCATTGGTGAGACTGTACTGTTACAGTTGTTTGTTGTGGGTGTTTGTCAAGACCGTATTAGAAGAGTCTTCGGTCCCTAGTGATATAATTTTGGCAAATGCAAGTTTCTCGCATTAGAACGGTATTCGGTCCATGGTGATGACAGATATACTGATCTATGGTTCAAATCCTCTTGAGTTTATTTGTGAGAAGAGTTTCCGGTCCCTGGACAAAAGTAAGGACTCAAGTTATGTTTGTTTTAACTAAGCAAACGGCATAAAATTATGTTTATCATGTTTGTTACACAATAGTGAACAAAACGAACATAATTAAGTGTGTTCTTGAGCTTATTTGTGAGAAGGGTCTTCGGTCCCTGGACACAAGTAAAGTATCAAGTTATGTCTGTTTTAACTAAGCAAATGGCATAAAATTGTGTTTATTATGTTTGGTTCACAATAGTGAATAATACGAACATAATTAAGCTTATTTTTGAGAAGGTTCTTCGGTCCCTGGAGACAAGTAAAGATTCAAGTTATGTCTATTTTAACTAAGTAAACGCCATAAAATTATGTTTATTATGTTTGATTCACAGTAGTGAACAATACGAACATAATTAATTGTGTTCTCGAGCTTATTTGCGAGAAGGGTCTTCGGTCCCTGGACACAAGTAAGGACTCAAGTTTAATGTTGAGTAAAGAGTGCGATAAGGGTCTTCGGTCTCTGGAAGCAAAATACTCAGTTCAATCCAGTTCATGAGTGTGGTTCGCTTTGAGAAACCTCTGTCCGTCAGCAGTAACGATTGCCCCTTTAAATAGTTCTACGGACTATATAGTTAGAGTTGAGTAATAGTCTTCAGTTAAAAATGTAAAGTACGTCACCTATTCTTTTATATATATATATATATATATATATATATATATATATATATATATATATATACATATATATATATATATATATATATATATATATATATACATCTGCCGAACTAGCTGGCATCCGTACAAAAAGGATATCGGCCTGCATCCTCGTGTATACTTCGTGTATATTCGGAGTGTTTTTTCCGCACAACATGACTTCCGGTAAGATAGAGGTCGAGTTGGCATCCGTATACTTTTTACCTATAATGGTACAAGTTGGCTGCTGTATAATTTAGTACCAGCCAAGGTAGCACACTGAAATGTTGCCATACTGCTGTATTTGTCTGGTGTAATGAATGGTAATATTCAAGCCGTAAATATTACACAGAACGATTGCTAGCATGAAGGGAAATTTGTCAGGGTTCGCTGTTATTCTGTTGCTTCGGATAAGTCATACGGTACTCGAGTTTTGATGGTTCATAATTGTCAATTATTGAGTTGATTAATTAGTTGAATTTCTCGTGAATATTATTGAAGAATTGATATTTTTTTAAAATTTTATTATATAGTTTAAAATAAAATAGAAAGGCCTTTTACTTGATAGAAGAAATATAACAAAATTTGAATATTAAAACAAATTGAAATATGTTTATCTTCTACAATTTTAATTTAAAAAAAATTTGTATTCAAAAAACTTTTAGAAATAAATTTATGTCTACGTATTCCATTTGACATTATATATTGAGTTTTGATTATATACGTCTATCAAATATAAGTGGTGCTTGTGTAGACATAAATTTATTTCTAAAAGTTTCTTGAATAAAAATTTTTTTGAAATTAAAATTGTAGAAGAAGATAAACGACTGCCGTGGATACTAGGTTCACCGAGTTTTATCATGGTGGCGCTCGGGTCGATTTTGTGTATACTTTGTATATCATGGGGCTATCTAAACAACGGTTCACTTGGCATCCAGTACATTTGACAACGTGGATTTGTTTACTTTGAAATTATCTTGCATTCGTTCTTGGAATTCATAAGAGTGGAAGGTGAAGATGGTTTTTTTCTATTCGATCGATACGTAAGCAGACTGTGAACAGCTGTGGCTTCCTGAAAGAGCGAATTGTTATTTAGCACTACGTTGGACATTAATTCGTATTGATGTTAAGGATTATTATTTTATTATGGATTTTTTTGCGTGAATGTTCTAGGTAATATCTTGCTATCTTTGAATTTTCAAGGAAGGTTTGGAGTCAAAATATTTTTACTGGATTCATTAATAAGCAATTTAGTTCTCTTCATTTCGAAGTTATTGATATGCAAAATTTTTTCTTATTTTTTACAATATTTTCGAAACTGCAGATCTTTTCGAAATGGAATATGGTATAAAATAGTAAAATTATAACGCATACTATATATATATATATATACATCTGCCGAACTAGCTGGCATCCGTACAAAAAGGGTATCGGCCTGCATCCTCGTGTATACTTCGTGTATATTCGGAGTTTTTTTTCCGCACAAGATGACTTCCGGTATAGATAGCGGTCGAGTTGGCATCCGTATACTTTTTTACCTATAATGGTACAAGTTGGCTGCCGTATAATTTAGTACCAGCCAAGGTGGCACACTGAAATGTTGCCATACTGCTGTATTTGTCTGGTGTGATGAATGGTAATATTCAAGCGGTAAATATTACATAGAACGATTGCTAGCATGAAGGGGATTTTTTCAGGGTTCGCTGTTATTCTGTTGATTCGGATAAAAAAAAATTTGTAAATTTAACAAAGTTAGGGTAAATGAAATAATTGTAGTTTTAAATCATTATCAATATATTAAAGATCTAATAATCCATCATCTACATTTTTAAACACCAAAGTGCTTCAATTCACAAAACTGTTTTAATGCATGAACGATCAATTAGTTCATCTCAGCGTCTAAGCTCTTAATTGTTTTAATACATAAAACTTTTGGTAGTCCATTATCTGAACTTTCAATTATTATAATAAATAAAACTTATTTGGTTCATCATGTGAACTTCTTATCTTTGTTTCAATGGATCAAAATTCCAAGAGACAATCATCTAAACTTTCAACCTTTCAGTTGTTTCATTGGATAAAACTTCCGAAAAGAAAATCATCTTAACCTTTTTATTTTGTAGTGGATAAAATTTTCAAACGATAAACATCTTAAATTCCGAATTGATTAAATGGATCTAAGTTCCATAATCCATTGTCTGAATAGTGTGAGTAACCTGTGTCCATTTATCCTCTCAGTTGTTTTATAATTCACAAAACAATCTAAATTAAATCTTAAGTGTGAAAATCATGAACTGAATCAACTAGTTTCTCAATTCTTGCAACTTGTGTATGAAGAATGAAGCCAATCAAATTCATCACATACTGCAAGTCTAATGTAATCTTAAATTGAAGCGCAAACTCACATCTATAGTTTGTAACTTCAGTATTCACATAAATAAACACTAGCATCCAAAATTTTAACAATGCAGTGAAGCGTGCACTGGGCCTCAATAACCTGGGCAGAGCGTGGATATTTAAAACACAGTTGAATTTATATAAATCTTTATTCACTTCTTTATTAACAATGGTAGTAAGTGGTAAATCTCCGTATAATATGTAACTACAGCGCAAGAGAGTCGAGGTTACAGAGACTTCATGAACGCTTGCTCGGCTGACCACCGAACGGGATCCACAGAGAGTAGGGCGGTTTGAGCGAGTCTTCTTTATTATGACGGGAATCGTCATTTGATATTGACCTAGCTCATATTATTATTATTATTATCCTGATACTCCTAGATCTTCTGTGAAGATCCCTCAGAAGCTTTTTCAGCTTGTGCGAGTTAGGAGTTCAGTTGTGTTCTGTGTAGGCTTTTTTACTGCGATCTTGCGCCACTTTAGGTCACAGCACTGTTAATTTTTGACCCAACAGTGAAAATGGTGGCAGATACCTGTCCAACTAGAAAATTTCTTTTCTACCTGAACAGGATTCGAACCTGTACCTCCCGGTCACGAGTCCCATGCTCTCCCGCTGAGCTATCCACACTCATAATATCCAACAAAACACTTGCGTGTATTGTTGGTTGCATGCCAATGGCAAAGCAAACTTCTAAGAGAATTTATATTTATATAGTGAGCTATCCCGTACTTTACAGAGTACTCTAAAATATCTAGGATTTTTACGGAGTACTCTAAGATATCTGGGATTATATAGAGTATTCTGAAGAACGCTAACCTTTTTATCGTGATCATCTAGTGGCGGGAGAATAGGACGTTACGTCGTGTAGTTAACACAAATTACACTTGAACGACAACGAGGAAGCAGTGAGGAGAAGTTCAGAATACAAGGTTAAGTAAAATTACAATATTTGTTTGAGGAAAGGCAGGGTCCCGCACCTGACTCTGTGTATGATAGCGAGGTTCGGTTTTAGGGAAAAAGAGTCAGAGAGAAAAACCATGCCCTCTCATCAGCTCCCATACATTCTTCAACTCTGTCCTTCCCTTTATTCATAAAATTAAGGTTTCAGAGATCGACAACCTTTCTAATATCCTGAAACAAATATTAGTATGCAAGCAAAGGTAAATAAAGCAATTAATTGATTGAACACACAGATAACCTGGTAATAAGAACATGTATCAAAGATCTTTGAAGTAGTTTAACAATAACCCTTCGGTCAGGAATTACCCATTCACACACCTACTATCTAATTAGACTATCATAATCTGGGTGCAATATTGTTGTTCAGGAATGTCTTGTTGTAACATTCTTAAGACACAAAGGTTGTGGTGTCTGTAATTTAAATACCTATTCATTAAAATATTTATATCTAATAATAGTTGTTCAGAAAGGCCTTGTTGCGGCCCCCTGAAAGACAAAGGGTTGTTGTGTTAGGATCTAATTGTTGATCCACATTTCATTCACTCTAAATACTCTGAATCCTCAAACAAAGTACCATTGTTAACCAACTCTTAGATCACAATAAATGAAATGAAGATAAAGACGCTTACATGTATGAAATATGTTAAATGGAGTCCGCGTCCACCCCTGTTTCTGGGTAAATTCATATGGTTGCTCGATGAATTTGGGTGATGATTCCTGTATTTTGTAATGGTTGTTCTATTGTTCGATCCAGACCGCCCTCCAGGTATTAGATCTTGATTAGATGGGGCGCTTGTCAGGACTAGAACCCTAGTTTCGTCCCGGCGAAATGGAGGGTTAAGTCTTGGTGCCTAACGTAATGCCATTCGCGCTAGTCACTGGACCTGTGTGGTGAAAGATCTCCGAATGGGGCCTTTGCCGTTCTGGTTAAATGGAGGCCTGAGCCGGTTGATTAACCCAGTGATAGGGAGTCTGTCGCAGCACAGGGCTTCTCCCTTAAAACTAGCGTACTCTTCCCTATCGCAGTATAAATCTCCGGATTCTGTGTAATGGCCGAGTGCGTTATGTAGTATACTGCGTTACCTCGGGGGGATGGTTTGCCCACAAGTGTTACTTGTACCACCTGGCCACCCCTTTGGTGTTGAACTCGAGGGGGCAGTGGTTGAAAGCTTGCATTCTAGACTATCTCTTCGCAGACCCCCATGTTCAGGATATTCTCATGAAATGACACAGGGTTTAGCGGGACTTGACGGTTCGACCGGCCTGTCCTGGCCCCGGATCAATGTGAAACAATTTAGGGTTTGTGGATCTCGACGAAATGGCTCTTCCATTAGTGCTTGACGCCAGGTCAATCAAATGACTTCACTTGGGTTCGGCGAGTCAGGACGTACAGGCCGCAAGACGGTGTTCGTATCAGGATCAATAGTAGTCATCAATGTTGGGATTATCTTAGTTGATGGGATTGCGTTCGGATGGATGGATAAGAATTCCCTCCGGCGGGTGAGTTGCATCTCAAACCAACTCGGGTACTGACCTGCAGAGCCAGTAGCGGTTGAATAGTGCTCCGTTGCTACCAGACGGTTTTGGCTTTCGAGTCGGGGCCCAAACTGGAAGGTGGTGGGTTCACCTCTTCGAAGGGGTTCTCGCTTCGCGCGATGATATGGAGTAATCCTTATCACATTTTCTACCTCTTGGGGTGGACTCTGGATACTGCTGAATAGTCACTTGGATAAGAGCTATGCTCAACATGCCAATAACATTACCCGGTAGAATTCACGTGCTCAATCCAGGCCCCCTCCAGGCATTTATATCTTGACGAGATGGGGGCGCTTGTCATGACTAAGATCCTAGTTTCGTCTCGGCGAAATGGAGGGTTAAGTCTTGGTGCCTAATGTAATGCCATTCGCGCTAGTCACTGGACCTGTGTGGTGGAAGATCTCCGAATGGGGCCCTTGTTTTGCCGTTCTGGTGAAATGCAGGGCTGAGCCGGTTGATTAACCCAGTGATAGGGAGTCTGCCGCAGCACAGGGATTCTTCCTTAAAACTAGCGTACTCTACCCTATCACTGTAAATCTCCGGATTTTTCTGTGCAATGGCCGAGTGCATTATGTAGCATACTGCGTTACCTCGGAGGGGGGGATTGCCTCAGGTGTTACTTGTACCACCGGCCACCCCATTGGTGTTGGACTCGAGGGGGCAGTGGTTTAAAGTCCGCATGCTGGACTGAGGAGGTATTTCATTTATCTGATCGCAGACCCCTCATGTTCGCGATATTCTCATGAAATGACTCGGGGTTTAGTGGAACTTGACGGTTCGACCGGCCTTGTCCTGGCCCCGGATCAATGCGTAACTTTTTAGGGTTTGTGGATCATTATAATTATCATTATTATTATCATTCGACTTGAGCCTATTAGCGTAGAAGAGTGAGAGTTTTCACACCTCCCTCGTGATCGGCTATTACACTCTCTGCTAGGGGGAACATTCACTCATCCCGGATAGCAATTATCAGGGGGATTCAGCTTTGTGGTATGCGGTGTTTTTCCTCTCCTGGGTCCTCGGTCGTTCGTTCTTCGTTGTTTGGTCCTGGATATCTCGGCTGATGTCCTGGTTGTCGTTCTTGTAATGTTTCCCTCCATGGCTCGTCGTGGCATCCATCGTGACCTACAAATTTCCTTACGGTTCTAGCAGTACCCAGTAGTACTGTTTTTTGCATTACTTTGTAAAGTTGCTCATCCAATTCCAGTTCATTGAGGTTGGATTTGAGACTTTTAGGGATAACTCCTGTGGTCGATATGAGGACAGGAATGGTTCTGGTGCTGGACATCCCCCATTGTCTTTTAATCTGAAGTTCTAGCTACCAATACTATGACATTTTCTCGGCGTATTTTTGACGTAGATTGTTGTTATTTGGGATGGCAACCTCTATAAGGATTGTCCTCTTCTTCTTCTTAACTAGAATTATGTCTGGCCTGTTATGAACAACTGTTAAGTTTGTCAGCACCGTGCGGTCCCAGTATAGCCTATAGTAATCGTTTTCCAGTACTGGCTCAGGCTGATACTTATAGTATGGAATTGTTTCAGACTGGAGGATCTTCAGTTGAATGGTGAGCTCCTGAGGAAGTATTTCCGATACTGCATCATGCCGACTTTCATATTCATCCCCAGCAAACATTTGTCAGCCTCCTGTGATATGTTGGATTGTCTCTGACGTTTGGCACTCCTAGCGGCATCTATCGTCGTTGAGGCTGCTGTCCTTCATGATATATTTCTGATAGTTTTTCGTCAGCAGCACCTGATCTTGAATAGCAAGGGGGAACCCTTCAGGGAACAATCTTCCAGAAGTCAGCCAGTAGTTCGACGCAGGAATGTAGACATATTCCTGGGTGACCTCGTTCAGGTGTCTTCCATGTAGGGGTTTTTCTTTCCATCTTTGAATTTTATAACTTGCTGTCTGGATGGCATTTTTATGAGGGTGTTCGCATAGCTGTAGAGGTGTTGAATCATCTGTTTCACACAGTATCTTATAGGAGTCCGATTTGTTTGACTTGTCCACGAAGTATTTTCTCAGGTTGGTTATCTGCTCATCAGCCATCTCCTTTATGTTCAAAAAACCTCGTCCTCCTTGAGTTCTAGGAATTGTTGTTCTTTAAACGCAGCTTCTAGGATGATGCTTGTTTGCCTTCGTACAGAGGGTTTTTATTTTTCGTTGGAGGCGATCGCATCTTTGTTACTCCACTTCACTACTCCAAAAGAGTAAGTGAGAACCGAGTATGCGTAGGTGTTTACAGCTTTTGTAAGATTTCTGCTGTTCAGTTTTGTTTTCAGAATGTTTCTCATTCTTCTGGTGAACTCCGCTGTTAACTCATCCTTCATCACGCGTTGGTCTATTCTTTGACATTGTTTCATTCCTAGGTATTTATACAAATCTCCTGTCAGCATTGCCTGTGTTTCCCCTCCGTTATATAAGACGAGAGGTGTCTGTAGAATTTGACCCCCTGCTATATATATAGGGAAGGGCATTTATCCAGTCCAAAGTTCATGCTGATGTCTCTGGAGAATTCCTCCACAAGTCGCAGTAGGCACTTTAGTTGGTGTCTGTTTGCTGCCATCAGTTTCAAGTCATCGATGTATAAAAGATGGTTTATTAGCACGTTGCGTGTGTTGCCTTTTATGTTGAATCCCTTTCCGAAAGATTTAAGCATGCTCGATAACGGGTTCAAGAGTCTTCTTGGAAAATTCCTCTCTTGATGGGCACTGTACCTGTTCTAATTTCTGTTCTGCTGATTTCGATGTTGGTACGCCAGGTTGACATCACACTTTTGAGAAAGCCCACTATTCTCGGATCCCCTTTATAGATCTCCAATACTTTTATAAGCCACTCATGCGGCATAGATTCAAAGGCCTTTTTGTATTCCGAATAAGCCGTGAACAAAGTTATCCTCTTTTTATGGGCCTGGTTGCAGATTATAGAGTCGATTATCAGTTGTTCTTTGGACCCCATTGCACCCCTAAAGCACCCTTTCTGTTCCGATGCAATTATTCTATTTCGTTCACAATGGGATTATCGCCGCGTGATGCAAGATGTTATAAGCTTATACATAGTTGCAGGCAGGTCACTGGTCTGTAAGATGCTGGGTCGTCTGTGCTTTGGGAATTTTTTGGTAGAAGATATGTAACACCTACTGTTAGGAAGGAAGGCATATTTTCTGGATTGCTCATGATGTCATATAATGCCTTTGTTAGATTTTGATGTAGGCATTTGAACCTCTTCATCCAAAAACTGTCGAGCCCGTCTGGTCCGGGTGATTTCCAGTTGTGCATTACTTTCAGAATGTCTGTCAGCTCCTGTGGTGTGATGATTGTGTGAGACATTGGTTCGGTGTTAGTTTGAGTGTTCTCTTCATTTTTGATCCATTTTGCATTCTTATTGTAGGTGGTTGGTGTTGACAGCTGTTCAGTCCAGAATTTTTCCCTTTCATCTTTAGTCGGACAGGTGTTTGGAGAGTTTTGTTGTTTCCCATCGAGTTTTCGATAAAAAATTTTCTCCGAGTTTTCAAATAAGATGTTGTCTTGTTTCATTTTGTTGCTTTCTTTATAACATTTCAATCTTTCGGAGTAGACAGTGAGTTTTTGTTTCAGTGTGTCGCTGCATTGCTTGACCGTTGTGTTTTCTTCTTCATGACTGGAGTGCTTGCGGCTTCGATAGATTATCGATTTCAGCTTGATTGTTCTGATGCCATTTTCGTATTTTGTTAACCTTCCGATGTCCTGCCGGCAGCGTTGAACCTTACCCTCCAGTCTTATTTGCCAGTGAGGAAGGCGAGGTTGTGGAGTAGTTTGTATCGTGTGTTGCCTTGGTTTGATCTTCATACCCAACACTTCAACTACAGTTGTTGCGGTACAGTAAAAGCCGAGATGAATTGTTTCTAATTGGGTTACCATTTTCAGAAATCTCGGCATAATTTCATCATTCATCATCTTCAGAATGACCGACACCTTTTTGGATGATATGATCCTCCGTAGTGTTGGTCTGGACAGTGGATCAGTGCCGGTATATTCGCTGATGGAACTGCATATTGCTGATTTCAGCCGTTGCAGTAGTGCGTGTCATTCTCCGTTCGAGGTTTGGATGACAGTTTCTCCTGAAGTATCTCCTTGGGGTAGTGTGAGTGGTTCAGTAGTACTTTCTTTCTGTGTCGCTTCGTTCGTGAGTTCATCTCCTTGGGGTGGTGTATGTACTTCGGTAGTGCTTCTCTCTTCTGTTGCTTCATTTGTGTGTTCTTCTCTATGGCTGCCTTCGTTGTTTATTTGATTTGCAACTTCATTCTGAATTTCCTGCAGTCTTTGTTCTGGGATTAGCTTGTTTCTGATGATGACGCGCTACTGATCTGCTATCCTTTGTTCAGTTACTTGTAGGTGGGGAAAAAATCGCTTGAATTCGTAGAAAAAAAAACCGTTGTCTGCATCCAATCAGTTCTTGACCCATCTTCGTTACTTTATAGTAGTTGCGCATGATCGATTCATTTATACAACTTGTCCATTTCATGCGTCTTCTAGGTAACCCCGCTTAAGTGAACGCTGGTTGAAGATCCTGCGTAGCACTTTCTATAGGAGGAGACTCTGCTGTTGGTTGTTTCTTAGGTTCTTCTTGTTGAGCTGTAGCATTTTGTATGGCAGGGGCCCACCTCCTCAGCACCCTGCCTCGGACGTCCCGCATGCTGTCATATCCAGCGCCAGCTCCAGACTTGCCCTGATGATCCTCAGGCAGCGACTCAATATTTCTATTCCTTAGTTGCACCATTATCATGGGTTCCTCCGTGTCGTGGGGGAGACAGCCATTGATTGCCTTTTACGATCCGTAGAGCTTGCATTTTATACCTACTCCCAGGTTTAGCTCGGGTACCTCGGGTATGCTAAGCCCGTACTCTGGAACTTTTCCAGAAATCCTGAGGGGAGAATATTACCATTATTATTATAATTATTATTACCATTATTATTATCATTATTATCATCATTATTATTATCATTATTATTATCATTATTATTATCATTATTACTATCATTATTACTATCATTATTATCATTATTATTATTATTATCATTATTATTATCATTAGTATTATAATTTTTATCATAATCATTATCATTATTACTATCATCATTATTATCATTATTATTATTATTAGCATTATTATGATCATTATTATCATTATTGTTAGCATTATAATTATCATTATTATCATCATCATCATTATTATTATTATTATTTTTATTATTATTATTAGTATTATTCTGATACTCCTAGATCTTCTGTGAAAATCCCTCAGAAGCTTTTTCAGCCTGTGTGATTTAGGAGTTCAGTTGTGTTCTGGGTAGGCTTTGTTAGTGCGATCTTGCGCCACGTTAGGTCACAGTACTGTTAATTTTCGACCCAACAGTGAAATGGTAGCCGAAACCCGTCCAACTAGAAAATTTTTGTTTCCACCTGAACAGGATTCGCACCCAGACCTTCCGGTCACGATCCCAATACTCTCCCACTGAGCTGTTCGCATTCATTAGTTCAATTAATTCACCAAATCATTTTTTAACTACTAAATGTAGATCTACTGTCTAAGTAGATGTTCGGATTATGTTGATCTGTGCGCTATATATATCAGCAACTAATTGAATGAGCGTGCTATGTAGATTAATTAGCTGGATGCATCTGTGCACTAAGAGGATCTACCTCCTAGGTAGATCGGTAGGCGTAATAGTCCTTCTTCTTTGAATAACGAACTATCCGCGTGCCTAGTTAAAATATTCAACTAATTAAGTCGGGGTCTGACAAATCAATTATTATACAGGGTCCTGCAGTAGTGCCTTGTGCTTCCAAAGCTGCCAAATCAGACATATTAAAAATCACATAGTATATTTTTTATATTTTCCATAGCATTCAATATCTCTAGCATAACGAAAATTATTAAAGATATTTTTCCAACGGTACAGATCTTCGTACCGTGTTGGCCTTTACTTGATAGAAATCCATTGTACACTTTAGTTTGAATGATACACATATAATAACATAATCTTAACCCTTATTAATTAAATGGATCTTTTCCACTACTCCATAAGAACTATATATAAGCATGTATTTTTATTGCAATTCAGCATTTCCATACATGAATCATATCTCAATTCAGCTAAGGACACTTATAAATACCATTGTAACTGTTTATCCTTCAAGAGATTGTAATAAGAGCTTAGACGCATTCATCATTGTATTCAAATAAATTGTTTTTTGAAAACAAGGTTTTCTGTGCAAAATACATAATTGGGGACGAGGATGAGATTCTGCCGCTCTTGTTAGAAAAATTAGCGCATCATTGTGTCCAGCCCCAGAGAGGTTCCACTGGTCAACACAACAGCAAATCTCCCAATTCGAATAAATTCAACAGATATTCTTATAATAATTACCATAATAATAATTACCCTAATAATAATTATCGCGAGAATCAACCCAGATTTTCTCCGCGACCAATTCAGTTTTTTAATCGTCAGATGAACACTCAATATCCGATTACATCTAGAAACCCCAATGTAACTGTCTTTGAACCAAATCCTAATCAGAGGATTCTACTCACCCAGAAAAAAAGTCAGTGCGACACGTAATTATCCTCAAAAACGACAAAATTATTCAACGCAATATCAGAACAACCCCCAAAGAAAATTCTTTAATAATAATCGAAGCCCTGACTTCTTAGTAGAAGAATTAACACATATTGAATCAAATTCTCAAAATAATATTAAACCCAAAATGAACGAAAGAAAACGTTTCACGAATGATAGAAAAAATATCACTGAAAATTTTCAACACCTAGCCCTAGAAGATTCATTGACTTGAATCAAACGCTAGATATTAAAAATCAATTACCCTTTATTGAATTCGAGAATCCTAAATGCAAATTATTAATTGATAGCGGATGTTCAGTTTGCCTTATTGGTCCAAAATTTGCGCATAATAATTTCCCTGAAAATATTTATCGTGAAAGTATTATATTAACAGCATGTATGAGACAACAAACCTCGAATGAAAAAGTCTATTTACAGTTATTTTCTGAATTTCAAAGAAGTGATTTTTTCATCCTTTCATCTTATATAAATTTTATAAAAATTATGATGGACTCATAGTAGCCGACTTTATAAACAAGTATAGATTGAACTTAGATTTCAAAAATCAAGTTTTAACAAATGATTTTCGTGAAATAATTTTCAAATATCAACAAGTATGTCAAAACCCTACGGATATTCCAACCGATCCTAGTCATTTGAAACCGAAAATTAAAAGTCAATTAACAAAAATTATTCAAACAAATAAAAATGTTATTCATAAACCGGGTTAACCACTCAACTCTTCAACTAGAATCAAACATACAATTCGAACAAGCGATGAAGTTCCTGTTCACGCTAAAATTTATAGATATGCTGAAGTTCATAGAAAAAAAGTTCAGAACCAAATTGAAGAATTATTAGAAAAAAAAATTATTCGGCCTAGTATTTCCCCGTGGTCATTTCCCGTGGTTATTGTAAGATTTATCCGGAAAAATATATAGATATAGATAATTAAATGAATAAAACGATTGATGATATGATTACCTCAGATTGACAGTATCTTAGATAAACTTGGCAATAGAAAATATTTTACTACCCTTGACCTAGCATCAGGTTTTCATCAAATTGAATCAGAAGAAAAATCAATTGGAAAAACTGCTTTTACTGTAGAAAACAGACACTACGAATTTCTCAGAATGCGTTTTGGTTTGAAAAACGCGCCAGCTTCATTTCAACGATACATGAATCTTGTATTGAAATATTTTATTGGTAGAAATTGTTATATTTACATGGACGATATAATTATTTATTCAGATACTATGGAGCAATATCTTGCGGATATTCATACTATTTTAGAAGTTTTACAAGCTGAAAATTTGAAAATACAATTAGATAAATGTCATTTCTTTAAAACAGAAATTGAATTCTTAGGACATATTATTACTTCGGAAGGTATCGAACCTAATCCCAATAAATTGAATGCGGTATCTAATTTTCCGATCCCTGACACACGGAAAAAGATTGAATCCTGCCTTGGTTTAGTTATGGATATTATAGAAAATTCATTCCCAACTTCGCGAAAATAACGAAACCCTTAACAGCTTGTCTAAAAAAGGCAGTAAAATTAATATTGATGATTCTAAAAATATTGGAGCGTTTGAAATATGCAAACGAAATTTATTGAATCACCCTATACTTCTTTATCCAGATTTTGATAAGCCATTCGTGTTAACCACCGACGCATCAGGTTACGCAATTGGTTCCGTATTATCACAAGGTGTTTCAAATAATGATCTTTTCATTGCTTATGCTAGCAGAACGTTGAACTCTGCAGAAAGCAGATATAGCACCATAGAAAAAGAATTATTAGCTATCGTTTGGTATTGGGAGTATTTTTAGACCCTATTTTTACAGAAAAAAATTCACTATCTATACCGATCATAAACCATTGATATGACTGTTCTCATTAACAGAACCTAATTCTCGTCTTATGCGCTGGAGAATAAAATTAGAAGAATATGATTATAAAATCAAATACAAAAAAAGGATAAACTAATAATGCAGATGCTGAAATAAACAGAATTGAAGACGACTCAGTCTCATTATTAAACCAAGTCACAGAAGATGAACTTGATGAATGTTTCAATCTTTTAAATAGCGGAAATCAAAATAATGATGAAAACGAATATAATGATTCAGAATATGAAAATATAATTGATTTAGAAACGGAAAGTTTTACTGTTCATAGTAATATAGAAAATCCTATTTTAGAACTTCCATATACTGAGAGAAGTCTTAACTCAGCACCGTCACAAATAATCATTAAAAAAGCATCCAGTAAAAACGTAACTAAAATTAAATTGTGTGGAGAAAAACTCAGATTTATAATAAATTAACTATAGTATATTAATTAATTATATTATATATAATTAATTGAATAATTATATTATATATATTATAATTGTATTATATATTATATATGATTAATTAATTATATATATATATATATATATATATATATATATAATTATAAAAATTATAAATTAATATACCTTTTTCCTTCAAAAGTGAAAAGATTGCTAGATATTTAAAGAAAAAAGGAAAATATAACATCTCTTTTGAAACTTTTAATTCTTTAGACAGCTTAATAAACAATAATAAAGACGTCATTCCTAAAAACAAAGAATCAGGAGTTTACAAGTTAGCATGTAGTGATTGTCCATGTGTATATGTGGGACAGACAGGCCGTTCATTCCAAACAAGGATACGAGAACATGAAAAATGTTACATTAATAATAAACCGAATTCAACTTATGCCAACTATTTGTTAGAGACTGGCCATAATTTTAATATGAAGTATGAAATATTACATATCGAAAACAAAAGTCAGAAACCAAATATGTTAGAAACTTTAGAGATCAATAGATATAATAAAAGACAAATTTTATTGAATGATGAAATAGATTTAAACAGATCCCCCCTACTTAATATTTTTCATTAATTGTATACCATCTCTTTCCACCTCTCTATTTTTTGTACCAGAGCTGTGTATTTAAGGTCATGTTTTGCATTGTATACCTCAGTTTAAATACTCACCTGATGAAGTCATGGTATGACGAAACAATTGTCCTGTAAATCAATAAAATAGCGGAAGTTAACATTTGTTTTTCTTATATTGAAGATGAATTTCCGTCAACTAAAGACCGAGACAATCAAAAACATTTATGTTAAGTTTTGATTGGATATAATGAGAACATATAACATAGTATATCGGTGTACAATGACATTTAAAACAAAAATCTGCCTGGTGTCCAATGGCTTATCTAAGCTTACTTCATTTATTTGATCTAAGCCTAATTCATCCGTTTTTGAAGTCTATGGACTTCTGTTATTGAATTAAAACACCCTTACTTAACAAAAATTCATACATATCAAAACAAATTCTAATTAACACCTATGGTTCTATGGTACTGTAACTAAACACGTATGCGATTGGTGACAATAACAAAGAAAACAACGTCCTTATGGCATGGCAATTGTATTTTGAAGCGGCCGAGAGGAGCGTTCTTGGAAATAAACCTCGTGAGCGACTTAGAAACATACTCGAGATAATAGTACTTATAACAGTCTCCCTTGTTAACTCTTGGTAAGTAAACTTCTTTTAAATGCTTCTGATTGATTTCATGATTTACATTTTTGAATACCACCTTAGTTTTAATGTGAAATCAGTGATTGCAAACTCGCTCATTGTACTTTCATTCATCACTTTTCATTCTTGTATTTTTGCTTCAGTGTTATTTAATCCGACCGGAATGTTTTAACTAAAATTAATTGCCTTTGTATATAATTAAAGTGGCAAGATCCTCACAAGTTATTGTGAGATAGCTAGATCATTTTTCCGAGGTAGTGTGATATCCCCAGGATTAGTTTGCGTGACTCTTCAGATAGTGTTTGGTTCGCTCTTCAGTAATATTTGAGCCTTCCGGAGCCTTGGCCACCCCGAGGATGTCAGATACAGTCCATTTGTTAGTAACTTTTCCGATCGACTCGAATTATGTTAGATCCCCTGTTCAAGGAGATCTCCTGGGCATACCACAGTTACCCTTACCTTACTGTCCATTCAAACTTACCCCTAAATTGTGAGGTTCGCATGTTGATAAATTTATCTCATCTTCAAATAACCTGAAAGGACAAAACATTTTACATAAAAAAATGAGGGAAATGCTAAATGATTGAATAGGTGCCTGAAAGAGCGAGATATTCCGTATCAGAGAGATGACAATTACTAATGAAAACATCCTAGAGGAGATAATAAGAAGCAAACAAGAACTTAAAGCCCTAGTGGAACTTATGGAGGTGAGATTAACTTTGAAAATCGAAGATTGAAATAGGAGAACTAATAAACTAGAAACACAAAATGAGAAAATAAAATCGAGAATCTAGAGAAGAAATCTGAGGAAAATAACATAATCATTTTCGGACTCAACACAGAACCAGAAGAAATTACAGTAGACTACATCAGGAAGGAAATAAAGAAATTGGTTGATGTGAACATCGCTGAAAGTGACCTCAACAACTTTTATCCACTTGGAAAAACCAACAATCCGCCTGTTAAAATCGAATTCACATAATTTGTAAAAAAAAGCCGCAATACTTAAAAACGTAAGAAACTTTAGAGGCACCAGGATCTCCATTGCTAGTGATTTAACAATCAAACAAACGAGAACAGCATTTTGAGGAAACATCTAAACCTAGCAAAGGGAAACAGAGAGGGTAATTGCTATATAAGAGGAAACTGATTACACGTGTATGGTAAAACATACACAGCGGAGGAGTTGGAAAGTCAAGAGGAAGCTGGAAACAATACCACAGAAAAACCACAGAGTGCTCCAGGTACGCCAATAGCAACAACGAATAGAAAACATCCAAAACAGACAAAAAAACCTCAGCAAACAATCAAAAACATACAGCAAAAAATCCAATACTTCAACTGAGAGAACTTTAAAAGAGGTAGGTGAAAACTGAAAATGAAAACACGCAGTTTAGCCGGGAAATAGTATTCTTCTTATGGTTGTTTTGTTGTTATTCCTGCTTGGTTTAAACTAATCATACTGTTGTTGTGTCGAATTTAAAAATGGATCAATATCTCAGAGATGTAAATTATATACCAGTAAATACCAGGGAAATATTCTCTGGCGTGCTAGATTTCATTAACACACATGAATTTCAATTTATGAATGTAATCCATATGAACATTAGAAGCATGGCTAAAAATTTTGATGAGTTGAAGGTATTTCTTCAACAATTCAGCACGAAATTTGACTGTATCATACTGTCGGAAACATGGAACATTGGGAACATTGCGTTGTATGATTAAGATGGTTTTGATGTATTTTATAATTATGGCTCCCTAAATCAAAATGATGGTTTAGTTATTTATATTCGAGATTCACTGAACCATGGGTGTAAGGTTATAATCATAAATGAATGCAAGATAATCCAAACAGGAATACTACTCTGTCAAGAAAGTACCGGGAATTTTCAATTAAAACAACATTTTTACATTTAATCGTCAAAATTTATTGGGTCGCCTTCGAAATAGGCTCCATTTGCTCCAATACATCTATGCCAACGGCACTTCCAATTATCGAAACATTTTTTATAGGCGCTTTCCGGGATGGACTTTAGCTCTCGCGCCGAATTTTGTTTTATGGCTTCAATCGATTCAAAACGGGTGCCACGAAAGGGCAATTTTAGTTTTGGGAAGAGGAAAAGGTCGCAGGGAGCCAAATCCGGCGAATACGGTGGTTGCTGAAGCACGTTTGTTGAGTTTTTGGCGAGAAAGTCAGTCACAATCGTAGCTCGGTGAGAAGGCGCGTTATCGTCATGCAAAATCCATGAGTTGTTCGCCCACAAATTTGGCCGCTTTTTACGGATACGCTCACGCAAACGTTTCATAACGCCTAGGTAATACTCCTTGTTTACCGTCTGACCCTCTGGAACGAATTCGTAGTGCACCACGCCACGGATATCGAAGAAAACAATGAGCATCTCCTTCATTTTCGAGCGGCTTTGGCGTGGTTTTTTCGGTTGCGGCTCATTTTTTGCCACCCATTCCGATGATTGCTGGCTTGTTTGCATATCGTACTCGTAGACTCAGGTCTCATCACCAGTTATAATGCGTTCCATGAATGTAGAATCGGAATTACAGCGATCCAGCATGTCTGAAGCAACCTGTTCGCGATGACGTTTTTGAAGAAAATTCAGGTCTTTCGGCACGAGTCGTGCGGCCACCTTTCTCATGCCGAAAATATCAATCAAAATCGTACGTGCGGACTCGTGAGATATCTTAAGATCATGTGCTATCTCTCTCAAGCTGGTACGACGGTTTTCCAGCACCCTTTCCTTAATTTTATCGACGTTATCTTCGATCGAAGCCGTCGATGGGCGACCACTTCACGACCGTCCTTGAAGGCTCTGTACCTCTGATATGCACGAGTTTTCGATAGAGCATTATTACCAAAGGCCCTTTGCAACATTTTCAATGCATCGGCACACGAAAATTCATTTGCAACACAAAACTTTAAACAAATTCTTTGCTTAACGTAATCACCCATAGTAAAAATCGGCACGCACTCTGACATCGACTGACTTAATCAGCTGTTGCAAACACACTAGTTGACAGATCCCGCTCAAGCTTAGCATAGTAATTAAGGACAGTGGTACCAACCTAGGAAAAAAAAATTTTACCTGCCTCATTGCCCCGCCAGATTTAAATCGATAATTCCCGGTACTTTCTTGACAGAATGTATATATGAACAAGAAATAATTCTTAATTACATCTTTGTACAGGCCACCCTCAACATCAAAAATAAACTTCCTGAATGGCCTAAGGAACTATATGAACATATATGGAATAGAAAATTTTAACTATAACCTTTTTGTTGGAGACATTAACAGAAACATAAAACTCGACAATGAAATAACCAACGAATACCTTGACCTAATGAGTGGGTTTGATTTCATACCTATGATCAACTCATATATAAGAATATGTAAAAATTCGAAATCCTGCATAGACCATATGTTCGAAACACAGAATTGAAGAATGCCTTCCTATAGTTCTTAAAACTTGCATAACTGATCATTTTCCAATAATACTGAAAATACCCTTCAAGAAAAAATCCTCAGAAGTAACCGATCCTCTTGATTCATTTAAAGAATACAGAGATAATGCAAAACTAAGTGAAAAACTTAAAAACATTTGCTGGGCACCTATATATGAAGCCCAAAACGTGAGTGTAGGAATGGAGCAATAGAGGAGAGTACTGTACCAAAAAAAGTTCATCATAAAGAAAAAAAGACAGATGTGGATTTCTAGTGTTTTAATAAAGAGTAAAAGAGAAAAAGAAAGGCTTTATGCACTTTCACAAAGAGATCAGCAAAATGAAGTTTTTAAATCCAGATTTATCAGCTACAGAAACAAACTAAGGGTCCTACTCAGGATCGCGAAAAAACTGTATTACAGTAAAAGGGTTGTACAAAGTGAAGGTAATTCAAAACAACTATGGACGTAATAAATGAACTAAGTAATAACGAAAAGAAAAAGGCTATAATTAATGAGGTAAAACTAGAAGATAATACGATACTAACAGATCCCGCTATTATGGGCAATGAATTCAACAAATATTATGGAAATGTAGGAGGTAGCCTCGCTAACAAGATAATAAAACCCTCTACGCATCCACAACGGCATATTAATCAAAATACAATGTTCATAGAACCAACTAATGAAGTAGAGGCAATTATAAAAACATTGAAAAATAATAAAATCCCTGGATTGGACGGGCTGAGAGCAGAAACCTTAAAATGTATCTCTTGCCTTAAAATGTACCACTTGCCTAACTTATTAATCGAAGCATCTCAATGGAAGAATGGCCTTAAAGTCTCAAAGAAGCAATAATAAAGGCCCTATTCAAAAGCGGAGATAAGACTAAAATGGAGAACTATAGACCCGTATCAGTAATTTCAAACGTGGCAATGATTTGAATATCAAAACAGATTCAATCTGTTAGTCTTCTACAATTTTAATTTCAGAAAAACTTTTATTCAAAAAACTTTAAGAATTAAATTAATGTCTACAATAAGCACCGCTTACATTTAATAGACGTATATAATCAAAACTCAATATATAATGTCAAATGGAATAAATAAACCAACAGATATAAAAAAAGTCATTAAAATTAATAAATAAATATTTAAAGGAGACAAAATTTTGTTTCTGGTCTTACCTTTAAGAACACCAATTGCCTTTTAAAAACATGACCACAACTTAAGGACTTCTCAGAGAATATAATTTATTCGAAATATTTAATATATTTAAATATTCGAATAAGTTAATTCAGAAATCTCTCAAGACATGCAACACATCTTCAATCTGTTGGTTTATTTATTCCATTTGACATTATATATTGAGTTTTGATTATATACGTCTATTAAATGTAAGCGGTGCTTTGCAGACATTAATTTAATTCTAAAAGTTTTTTGAATAAAAATTTTTTTGAAATTAAAATTGTAGAAGACTAACAGATTAAATCTGTTTTGATATTCAAATTTTGTTATATTTCTTCTATCAAGTAAAAAGCCTTTTTCTATTTTATTTTATATATAATGTGGCAAAGATTTTCGAAAAATTATCAAACAGAGATTGGAGAAATATGTGTTGGATAAAAATATTATCTCAAATAAACAGTTTGGATTTCAGCCAAACAAGTCCACTGAGGATGCGATTTCTCTGCTTGTATCAAACATTTATGAGGCTTTAGATAGGAGTAGGTAAGCCAACTCTGTGCGTTTTTTCAGACTTAGCAAAAACCTTCGATAATGTAAGCCATCCACAATTATTAGAGGCCTTGAAAGACATTGGTTTAAGGGGCAATGTGCTTAATCTGATAAAGAGCTATATATCTAGCAGACAACAATATGTCAAAATAGGAAACTGTATAAGTGACGCTTTCGAGGTTAAGTTTGGAGTCCCACAAGGAACCGTACTGGGACCTATATTATTCACTGTTTATATGAATGGTCTACTTGAATTGAATAGCCATGGGAAGATAATTAACTTCGCAGACGATGCAGCCATTTTATATCAAGCTGATAGCTGGAAAGACCTCAGAGACCAAGCTGAAAACGACATGAAATCTATCAAAGATTGGATGGATTATAATTAATTGACAATTAAGTTTAAAAAGACCAAATTTATCACATTCACTTGCTTAGATAGAAACTTACTAGACTATGAGACACTGAAAATTGATGAGAATTACGTGATCAGAAGAACCGACTATATCAAATATTTGGGTATTATTGTGGATAAACATTTGAGATGGGATAAACATATAGAAAACTTCAGCAGGAATCTCAGGTGTTTAATCTATAAATTTAAGCTTCTGAGAACCATTCTAGACACAACCAAACTCGAAATGGTTTATCATGCTTTTGTGGGTTCACGATTGAACTATGGTATCATAGGGTGGGGTAGAGCAATGAACACACACCTTGAAAAAATTAGTATAATACAGAAAAAAATCTTGAAAATAATCTTAAGGAGACCTCATACCTATCCGACAGATAATCTCTACACAGAAGCAAAGATCTTCGACAAAAAGCAATCGTTTTATCGTTCCATTGTGGTATATCAATTCAAAAATAAATCAAATCTACGATCTCTAACACATAAATAAAATACAAGAAAACATAGAACTTGCTACAGAACTCCATTTTCAACGAAGACAGTTAGCCAGCGCAGTTTTACCTATTTAGCACCGAGAATGTATCAGATTCTACCTAAAGATCTAACAGAACTTCATAATCTACGCCATTTCAAGAAAAGATTGAATGAATTTATTACAAATTACCCAAGAGATGAACTTTTCAAAATAATAGACATGCGAAAATAAAAATTTGTGACGCTGTTACTCCTTTCTTATAATTTATATTATATACATACCTTCATTAATAAACCATTGTAGCTGTACACACTCTATCAATATATGATATTTTTATCTACATTTGTCTAAACTTTGTCTGCATTTTATCTATACAATGTTTTTAAAATAAAATTAGTATTAGTATAACAAACCAATATCCTAAATCTTAACAACTTACGTCAGGCAATATGCCCTAGTGAGTTTTTGCGGTTTATTGAAACCGCAATATTTCTGAATATGTATTGGTTGATTTTTATGAAAACTGTACTTTTTCAATAAACTATATATTATTATTATAATTTTATATAGAAATATGTCATTTAGACCCGAGGCGCTATCAGGTTCACTGTGAAGCTTTGTAACCCACTGAGTAGAGTAGATTAACCACAGGTTGATAAATGTTTGTTTACATTCATTGAGAGTTGTTGTCTTTCAAGAATACTAATATAAATATATTATACTAGTTTTACTGCACTTTGAATATTTGAAACTCCCGTCACTATTTACTTGCTCTCATTAAGTGTAATTTGGGTTGTCTACACAACGTAACGTCCTATCCTGCCGCTACTAGACGATCACGATAAAAAGGTAAGAGTTATGTGGAGTACTCCGTATAATCCCAGATATCTCAGAGTACTTCGTAAAATTCCAGATATTTTAGAGTACCCCGTATAACATGGGATAGTTCGTATGACCAGGATACCAAAACGAGCAAGGAAGTGGAATTTCAAATATTTTAAAATCAATTAACACTGACACAAATGATCTGCTGGAGTTTTGTTTTACAGAAAATGGATTCAACAAACCAGACTGGCCTGTCAATGGTACTAACACAGAGACGATAGATGGGACAACAATGACAAATGGACTCATCTTGAGACAGAGTGTCATCTTAGGAGATGACGACCGTAAGAAGCCTCCAAGCATTAAATTTACTACCTCTTATTGCAGCCCTACCAGAGTCCCAACTGGGCCGTCCAGCAGTTCACAACTCTGTACTGGGAAGCCCTCGAACTACCATAGACTATTGGATGAGGACTTCACTTCTTCTGACACATCTGTCACATCTACCCTCGTAACTTTCCGAACAGTCCATTTTGTACCACTGAGCCACCACTTCACTTTCACAATTCACCAATATCCTGTCATCTGTAGTCTAACAAGATTCGTATACCATGAAAAAGGCGATCCCTAAAATTGATCGGTCTAGGGGCGCCCAACTGAATGAACCTCATAGACCACACCTCTTCCCAAGACAGACAAATCCCCATCAAAGGTTTGCATGTAACTAATCATGGGGTTACCTTTCTGGGATATACCTTCAGTACCTACTTCATAATCCAAAGAGACCCAAACGGCCAAAGTACAGCTCATGACGCTGAGAACCCTTTGTTATCAATTCCACAATGTCTGATAAAAAATCGGACACACCTTCCCTAACTTGACCGAATCATAATTTTGTCATTTCTGTATACATATACAATTGTATTCCAGGAGCGTCCAGTGATTAGGGGCGTGTGAAGATTTTTGCCACAATAATGTTCATTGAGCAGTTCTAGTCAACAGGATTCTTATGCCACGCCGATAATTCTGGGGCCCTCTTAAGCTCTTAATGCAAACATCAGACAACCTCATCATCGCTATCAGACATAATTTGCCCCATTCCACATATCACTCACTTTTACTCACACTATGCGATTCAGGATGTGAGATTTCTTGCAGAATTGCGAAAGGACAAAAATCCACCCCTTTCATAAGATTCCGAAAATATGTAATCTTCCTCTTGATAACATTTATCTCCATAGAACCCTGGGCCGTAGGAGTGCCCGAATTAGATAATAGGTGTGACCCACTTTCTGAGTGACCAAACCCATATACCACCCTCACTAAAACGATTTTTAAAGCAAGAATAAGACTGTTCGCCGAGACCTATTCACCAAACAGACTTAATAGCACAGAGATGACCCACGGGCAATCTACTACAAGGAGAGAACAATCAACCCCTGATGCAGCCCTGGACAGGGTTGTCTACACAACGTAACTATTCTCCCGCCACTAGACGATCACGATATAAATGTTAGCTCAGCTTAGATAATATTTCTCATTAACGGTTAACATGACGTTGAAAACACTAACCGGATCTGTAAACAGTGATTCACTTATACTGCAATTTCCTGATACCTTTCGATTAAAACTTGTATACAGAATACACAGCAATTGTCCACGAGCGTTCCGACGACCGAGTTCCGACGGCTTCTAAACACAGTGTAAACTCATGACAATTAATCCACAACTGATACTGCATAAAACCAGATCGATTACAATAGAACATTATTGCACATATGGATCACAAAAAAAGATCATTCTAAAATGAGAAATCACTTCCTTTTCTACCACGCCATGTTATGCAAAATGAAGTAATTTTCATGAAAAC
Organism: Megalocaria dilatata; assembly: GCA_034642435.1. Classification (NCBI taxonomy): domain Eukaryota; kingdom Metazoa; phylum Arthropoda; class Insecta; order Coleoptera; family Coccinellidae; genus Megalocaria; species Megalocaria dilatata. Next base: position 1,596,439 of record CM067858.1, on the reverse strand, counting down.
AAAAAGTCGTCCATCAATATTAACTTCAGAAATATAACATCGAAAAATTAAATCAAGTTTTCCCAAATCGAGTTTTCAATCAAGCAATCGATGCCACAAGACGAAAAAAAATGTTTATCTTGTACTCTTCATCAGGTGAAGAGTTTACGTCTGTTTTATTTGTTTGAGCTAATGGCTCAATGTTGGACTAATAACACAGCAGTTGATGCCATAAGATTAGAAAAAATTCAAATCTTGTGGCGAGTTTCCGTCTGTTTCATTTGTTTATTTGTGTATATGTCTGGCCTTATGGCTCTTAATGTTGGAGTAAATTTACTCTGCAAAGTACATTTTGTAGGGTAGGACAGATCTAGCACCATCCTGTTCTTAGGGGCCAGTATTTATATAACAAATTACCTTAAGATCCAAATATTGGATTTTTATTACAAATAAATAAGTAACAAATAACATATATAGTATTTTCAGCACATTGAAACTAAGTGTATATTGACAGTACAAAATGATCTACATTTCATTCTTGGAAATCACTTTTATTGGTCCCTCTGAAGATTTCTATCAGGAGTATAAACCGTGGATATTTTGGGGATGTATATACCTTCGAATGCCTTATTTTCAATTCCCTTCTTCTCTTTTATCTTGTTTTCTTTTTCTTCACCTAAAACAGTATAAATTATAAAAAAATTACCATATGAGATTTTCAGTTGTTCCCGGTAATTTGTTAGAATAATTAATGATTTGTGAAAGATTTTAGCTAACAATCAAATCGATGATAAGGAATCACGTGACATATTGGCCAATCATTAGGATCTTTCAATTGAACAACTCTAGTGAGGTTTAAAAAAAGACATAAAATCAAGATTTATCAGAATGTTGTGTAAATGGTTCATAGTTGTTTTCAATAAATATGTTTTTTTTATTCTTCGTTGGTAAATTATATTTGCAATTATTCTGGCGATTCAGTTAAATTCGCAGTCGGAGCAATGAAATTGAACACATTATGTGGTATCCGCAGGATACAATTTTTTTTTTTTTGGTTTTCCATTATCGTTGTAAAAAGTATAACGTGCCATCCTCAATGCTTGTTTTCGGCATGACTTTTTTTCTTACTCGTATCTGACAAACTAAAAATTCATTTCCATTACACTGATTCATTAAACAAATATATGAGACAGTATTTCAATTTCCACAAAAATTTACAATACAACAATTTTTTCACCGCGATGTGACTTCTTCAGGTATCTACATTCTACTGACTGATAGTGTCTAGTGTAACAGAGTTTGAATACAGTTATGTACGTGACAAAATAATGGTAAAAACAAGCCATAAAAACTAAGGGTATTTATTGAAGTTTTCCGCTAAAAATGCCATTAGGCATTAGGCAGTAATGGGGATCTGTCAACATCTGTTTGTTCATTCAAAAGGATCTTACGGGCATTGTACCTGTTGATTTAAAGCGATTCTAAAAGTGTTAATCTAGAACTTTTGCTTTCGACATGGATAATTTCATAGTTACTGTTGAAATTATATCTGATTTCCTTAAGATAATTAGCATTCTTGGATTTTTTTCTTGAAAGATCTACCTGTCTCGCCAATATATACTAAAGGGCAATCGTTGCAAGTTAATTTGTAGACTCCAGATTTATTTCCTTTATTTGTTTGATCCTCATTGTTTTTTATGTAAGTACTAAGGTTATTGATGATTTTGAAAGCTGCATTTTAACTAAAACTATATTTGAAATTTTAAGCAATGTTTTCAGATAATATATTTACATAAGGTAACCGAAAAGTATTTCTGTGTATTGTTCTCTTTCATGATTGGATCCACGAGATTTAATGACATGTTTTTTTGTTTATCGGATTCATTTTGTCTATAAGAAAGGGGTTATAACCGTTGTTTGAAGCTATCGGTTTAATAATATTTAATTATTTCGAAAAGTTCAGACATAATTTTAGCAATAACTATGAAATTATTCATGTCGTAAGCAAAAATTCTAGATTAACACATTTAGAATCGGTTAAAATCAACAGGTAGAATGCCCGTAGAATCCTTTTGAATGAACAAACAGATGTTGACAGTTCCCCATTACTGAATAATTTCCTCTGATGGCATTTTTTAGTGGCAGAATCCAATAAACACCCCAAGTTTTTATGATTTGCTTTTTTCATTATTTTGTCACATACTTAGCTGTATTTAAACAGTATTACATTAGACACCATCAATCAGTAGAATGTAGATACATGAAGAAGCCAATTGTTGTATTTTATGTCAAAGTGTATGGTTGGTTGAAGATTAATTAATTGGTTTGTCCTTCAGTATAAAGCACACTTTGTTGAAACTGAAAAATGCAGATATTTCAAATATAATAATTTCAAGGTATACGAAATTTATGTTTCTTTCGATTTTATTTGATTGAAAGCCTTTTTCACGTAAACTCCCTATCAATTACTTGATAGGTAGTTATCTGTGTCATTTTTACTACAAACATGTCATAGTAAAGTTCAAGGTTAAATAAACGACGTCATCTCTCTCAAAAACGAAGTGAAACATTCGACAATTTCATTCCCTTGTATCTGCTATCACCGAGCAGGTTTATTCTTTGACTATTATGGCATTTGTGACTAGTCCCTGATTCTGCAGATAATAATTTCAGTCGTACATGAATAAAATGCACGTTGCTAGTACGCCTCAGTTTCATGAGCTTTCGTATAGGCCAGCTTCAGAATAGGTATTTTAAATTATTCAACTATTATATATTTTCACCTCAATTCTCATCAATATTCATATCAATTATATTCAATATAAATATATCGCATTCAAGGTAAATTACTAGTGACTTATTTTGAATGAAGAATATTTAAAACTCACCTTTTTGTCTATTGTCCCCTCTGAGTATTATTTTTTCAAGCTGTATAATGGGCGATTCAAAAACCAAGCTTAAACAAAATCCAGCAATGTAAGAAAGCACAATATCAGATGCCGTAAAGTTGAACTGGAAATAAATTGAAGAAATTCTTATACATGCATGCAAAAAAAATTAATATTGGAATTATATTTATATGTTTTCAATAATAACAATAATTCATAATAAGTTAAATATCACTAACGATTGCATGTTCAATTCCTGCTTGAACATTAATTAGTTTGTTATCATTATTATTAATTTCAAATTAGTCCATAACAGAAGAAACTTAATCTAAGGAATGACCGTAAAAGTGTGCCGATATTTTATAACATTGGCATTCTTGTTAACATTTTCCACTTCACAACTGCAGTCATAAAAATGTGAATAAGATTTAAATTATCAACTGTAGATTATAAAGCAAGTCTAAAAAGCCCTAGCAAATGATCTATCACACGAATGAAAAATATCTTATTAAGAATACTAACGGCAGATTATCTCAAGAAGAGTCTGGGAGTTGTAGAGGGTGGGTCATCTATTTGAAGTAGATTATTCCGAATCTGGCGGCACTTCTGTCGTTCATATTTTGACAGAAAGTTAGTTCAATATTTGACATTAACGAAATGGGTCGATTTACGCTTGAATAAAACTGCGAAATACTAAAAACTTATTTCTAAAGTGGTGAATCTTCTATGCAAACTATTATAAATTACGTAGAAAATTCAATACAAATGGAACGCCCCCACCGAAATTTGTGGATCAATTTGTTCGTGAAAGCTGGATTGTTTTTTGATAAAACAACCCGTTCAAGTTCTTGTCTAGTGAACACACCTGATAAAATTGCTGCCATAGCCTAGTTTGTGGCTACACATCCATCAACATCATTGCTCTTCGTGGTCAAGAAATTCCATTTGCAATAAACTAATTGCAGATTTACACGTTGAATCACGAAATGGAAGTTGCCATTCATACATTCGACAATGTACTGAAATTGGGTCGATCGGATGGCATACTGTATGGCCAGTAGTGGAGGCTATTTGAATGATATTGTTTTCCATTCGTATATGTCAAAGTTCAACTTTTCTGATAAACTCACAACTTTGAAAAAATATTCAATAGTTTTTTTTTATTTGAAGCCGATCAAAAAGGAAAATTTTAAATGGTCAACCAACTACTACAGACTCATACTCCATGATATAGTAAATTAGCCTGCAATGAGTACGTCAAATCAGGTTATACTTTCGAAGTGAATAATAGACCTTTCCCACCCTAAGGAAAGCGACTACCTCTGTAATGAATGTTTCATTGAAAAACGATGACAAAATTAGTTGTTACCTAAATAACCGAGAACCGACGTTAACTCTATAAACGATAGTTCGGATATACACAGATCAAATCCACATCGAATAACTTATATCATACGTCTTGGTTGGAATTGGAGCCATCACTGCTATTGATTATGACATATACTCCTTTAAAAATGCAGTTAAGTGTTGTGGATTGTATACTTCTTCGTTTAAATATATCGGAAAAATAAATCGTGAAACTAAACTTGTTCGGTTTTATCGAGTTTACCTGCTTTTTCTTTCATAAAACAAAAATGTTGAATGTTCCTTACCAGATTAAACATTCCTGTATATGTTGGTGATCTTGCAATTCCAGCAGTATACAAGAGGACTGCACCTTGACTTAGATAGGCTGTGTAAGTAATTCTACTCAATAGAGCCCATGGTCTCCAGTTTAAGAAAGGAGCAAACCAAGCTGCAAAAATTATTGATAAAGTAATTTCTTATTATAACCAACAATAAACGATATATTAAATAATATAAGTTATAATATATTTTCAAATATTGATTTAAATATAACTTGTATTAATTTTACACTCTCACGAATCTTCCAACTATTACTAGATGCTCTTATTTCAATGTCACTTGATATTTATAATTTTACTATTTAGAGATGCTATACGTCGAGTATGTTGAAACAAAAAGAATCATAACTCTTCGAGCGTCCTGACGTCATTAGTGTATTCATATGTTTTTAATTTACAGATGATTTTGAAGAACAAGTTGTGAATTATAGCTGCATATTTAGACTAGCTTATACTTTCAATGGAATAATATCTTCAGTCGATCCGTAGACATTGGAAGTAAATTTCTGCCGAATCATATTATAATACACACAATTAATATCACACTTTGGAGGGATTGGGAGTAACTCTACTCAGATAAAACTTATCACACTATAATATTCAAAGATTATTTAAAACTATCTCAAAATATTGAAATGTGGCATATTCGTTGTATAAACCCGTCAATAGTCTAAGAGAGGGAGGTCTCAGCGCGCATGACTCTCTTTATAATCGGATATCTCATCCAGTTCAGGGGTTAACTCCTTGGTACTAGGAGTATGAATTAGTTTCTGCGGTTAGTTTTAGAAAAAAATGAAGAATTGGTTATACATTCAATGTTTGAAGTATTGTCCGTCGCTAGCCACTACTTTTTCTAATCTTTCTGGCACTTGACGAATCTCATCGCGAAAAAAGGGCGGTTCTTTGGTCGCTATCTATGCATCGATCCGTGTTTGACTTCATCGTAATTGGAGAAGTACTGGTCAGCCCGGCTATGTTGCATCGATCGAAAGAAGTAGATGTGTCTGAGCTGTACGATGGGTGGAGTAGGACTTTCCATTTTAACGTTTCTAAGATCGTTGTAACGGGCGACATGTGTCATGTTCAGAAATAACTTTGTCGTGTCTGTCAGCATATTGCGGCCGTTTTCCACAATGGACTCACTTTTTATCGCCAGTCAAAATTTAATGTAAAAAAACCTTTCTTTTCGCCTTGAGAGCAGTTGTTCACACGTGAAAAAACGGCGTTTTATGCCTCTTGGCTTCAGTTCATACCCTACCAAATTTCCTATCTTCCGGGTCCTCATTGTTTTTAAACAATGGAACATGGCTGGTTGAGTGACTCCAAGTGCTTTTGCTAATTCTCTATCCTTAAACTTTGGTGGCACTCTGGTTCTTTCTTCATCTATCGAATCCAAATTTCCACTTTTAAATCGGACAAACCATTTCTGACACGTTCGTTCAGCTAGAGCGATCACCATAAGCGTCTACTTAAATAGGATGACTTTCGGCAGCTTATTTCTTCTTATTCAAGTAATGAAGTAAAACTCTTCTCATATATATCCGGGTTTATAGCGTTATCCGCCTTCCAATTCCTAGTTTCCATCGTTGCCTATCCAAACAATCTCATTCTAGAGTTCTTTTAAGGGCACATTGCCATAGACTTTGGTCGAATCCACAAACACCAGATGTACCTCCCTTCCACGAGCTATCATTTTCTCATTTCGCTGAGTCAAAGTGTAATAATGATCTATACAGGATTGACCGCTCTGAAGCCCGCCTGCCTGTAAAACTCTTCTCAAAAACACATTATTCGGTACAAAAGTTGATATTTTCAGATCTCACAAAATTTATGTTGTTTACATTGCAGCGAAATGACAGATAGTGAAAAAAAAGCCTAATTTTGACACCTCAAATTTAAATTATTAGCAATTTCATTAGACTTTCAAGCGTTGTTGGGAGAAAACTCTGTCAAACCTCCCCGCTACAAATTCTGAGTACTCTTCTCGTACACCGGTGAGAGCCCTTACAGAAGGTCATAAGGCATTTTATTTCCCCTCACTTATGTCTGACTTCTCTTCTTGATTTGTGAATATATCCTATGTGACATCAAATTATCCCAATCTTTGTGATTTCCGAACTTCCAGGAATACAATTGTTATCCTGATGTTATATTCCACTAGTCCATCTTAAGGAGAGAACGGAGAGAAGTTTTTCAATTTTTCTAAATTCCGGATCTCTACGTCAATTCTTGTCATAACTCATAATCAAAATTTCCTCCTTAATCCGAATGTGTTTCCAGCGGTACTTAATACTGTCTCGTTCTCCACGAAAGACTTCGTGTTGGCTTGCTGATTTGTAAGGAAAATTATATATAGCTCCTTTGGAAAGAGTGCATTATAACCATTAATCATTTAATTATAAAAAGGTCCTCCTGACCAGTTTTTTTTCTGCTTTATTCAAACCGTTTTTGTAAGCTCATATTGCACCACTCTCCTAAATTTTGCGTAGGTTTAATCTGGTAGTGAAGGTTTTTCCAATAAAAGGTTTCATTTTGACATTGAAAAAACGAGAATATTTTAAGAGAAATTAATGAATGCTTATTTCATTGAGAAGAGCCATTAACAATGGAAAACGATATCAGTCAAATATCCGCCATGATTACGGTTACAACACCATATCCTTTTTATGAAATTTTGAATTCGTGATAACGAATTCCATCTTTAAGGTCTTTAATTTATTGTGGAGCATTAGCATACACCTTACCTTATCTTTCACGTGGCTCAAAAGAAAAAAGTCTAAAGCTGCCAAACAATTAGATCTCGGTTGCCAATTCTGATCATCTCTTCGAGAAATAACACATTCAGAAAACTTTTCTTGCAAAATTGCGATTGTTTTATTGCTTGTGTGGCACGTAGCACCATCTCGTTAAAAATGAACTTCGTCAACATCAATCTTCCAATGCCGGCCATAAAAATCATTAATCATAACTCTACAGCGCAATCCATTCACCGTAACAGTTGCACCTGCCTCATTTTCGAATAAGTCACCAAAGAGTGACACATTGAGAATGGACAGGGTTTTAAAAATCATTCTTGGATTTGCCGAATTCAAATGCAATCATTCTAGCCTTCGAAGAAAAAATGGGCCTCATCACCTAAGATGATTTTTCGTTGATAATCCGGATCATTTTATTTTGATGCATTTCAAGGACTCAATCAGAGAAGATACGACGTGGCTTGAGTTCTTGTGTGAACTGAATTTTGAAACCTTCAAGACCTAAGTTTTTATGCGAAATACGGTGTAATGTCGTTTGTGGAATGCCTAATTCCAAAGATCAACAAGGAATCGACAAACCTGAGTTTTCGTCAACACTACGAGCAACAGCAGCAATATTCTCAGTTGTTCTTGAGTAACGCACACGGTTTCGATTCTTTACATCACACTTATTTCAACAGCTCAAATTTTTCCACTAGCTTCACTATTGCCCGCCGAGAATGTGCTTCACGACGATCCAATTATGCTTTAGTTTTGCGAACTGCGACTGCAACATTTTCACCATTTTTGGAGCGAATTTTAATAATTTCAGTGTATTGTTTAAGCTTGTATCATTCCTTTGTTAGTATAATAATTTCATAATTTTTACTTGTCAAATAACAAAAGATGACAGTTTCAAAAGTGACAGCTGCTCAGGTGGTACGCTTCTCAAAATGAAACCTCTTATTGGAAAACCCTCCATTTTTCACTTACTCCATTGCGATTGTTGAGTAGTTTGAAGCATTTGAAGGGAGACAATGCTAGTATTTGGTTGGTTGTGTGCAAACCCAAATAATTCGAATTCTCCTTTGCTTATTTCAGTAGGTATATATGGTAATCAACAATAAAAGCCAAGTAAACATCTCTGAATTAATATTCACGTTCCTGCAATTGGTGGACATTGAATTTTTCAATGGTTTCGATTCTATCATATCCAGTATGCTGGACGTTGTGGATAGAAAAAATCCTGAGAATAAAAATAAACATTCCTCGTATATGTTGACAAAAATACAGGTGCTCCAGATTCAAATAAAATTAGAATGAAAGAATTTTGTAGACGGCAACTTATCAAGTGTCGTATCTTATAAGCTGGCAATATAGTAGCATATACGAATACCCTATGTACCATAATACTTTTATAATGTTAGTAGTGGTAGGACCGAAGCTTAAATCAGATAATTCTGATTTTTGGCCAGTCGTTTGGCCAGATAAACAACAATTAAATCAAGGATAACTCTGAATATCTGAGTTTAGTATGGAAGCAAAGTTTTTGGAAGTTTGGAGGTTTTTAGAGTTGCCAGAACATCGCAATCACTGATGGATATCATCTACTCAGGCTATGTTGACACAGAGATAAGCACATTTGAACCCCACTTATCGGACCATAAAGGACAGCTTTTGAACTACAAGGTAAGAAACCACCTCAGAAGTTGCAAAGAATACTGAACAGAAGCATGGGCCATGGTAACACTCAAAAATTCAGGTGTGAACTCGATATAGCTGGTAGAAATAATGTGACAACGGCTGAATCAGCTGATTTGGCTTTTGACGCATTCTGTGAAAATTTTCTGGAAGCTTTCGATAAAGCATGTCCAGAAAAAGTAACGGTCATTCATAATAGAAGAAACAGAAAGAGAGCTAACACAAACGAATAGGTCGTCAAGATGAAGAAAACATTTACGTCAACGGTCTTCTCGCAAATATAGAGCAGGTGGACAGAGTCACGTTTGTGGATGACGTGAATTTCCCCAATGTAGCACGTAACCAACAAGATCTAGACAGCAGCTATAGCAGTACATTAAACAGAGCGCAACAATGGTTCGGTGCCAACATGATGATGATGAACCCTGGGAAGACCCAATCATTGTGTTTTTCACCGGGAGACTCAGAGACTAACCACCTAAAATTCTTGGGGATATAATTCCAGTCCGATCTGAAATTTTCACAGCTTATTAACCAGCTGGGGAAAAGTCTCTCGAAAGGAATTTTCGTAATAAGGAGGACCCAACAGTTGGCTAGCCGACAAGCGGCAAAAGTGAAATATTTTGGTTTCAGTCATTCAGCAATTGCATATTGTGTATAAGCCTGGGGAAATATGCCTGGAAAGAGAAAATATTTCTCAAACAGAAAACAGCTATTCGGATAATATGCAATGCGCATAGTGAAACTACCTGCAAGCAATTTTTCAAGCAAGAGAACATCCTAATTTCAACTTACTTATCTATTCTTGCCTGTATCACTTACGTCCATGACCACAAAGACAGCTTGCAGACAAATAACTTCAACAACAACTATGGCACCAGAAATGCAGACATGTTCGTCGGTCCCTTTCATAGACTGACACAAATAGTCACACAAAGGTGAAGATCTATAATGCATTGCCAGGAAAGTAGAAATTGCTAAGTAGGAGGAAAATTCGGAAAAACACTCAAGAACAAATTGGTTCAAAAAGCCTACTACAAATTGGAAGAATATCTCACAGACCATATAGAATGATTTTACACATAGTTTGTCAACATTGTTGAAAAGACTTTTTATCATATACTACTCTGTCAAGAAAGTACCAGGAATTTTCAATTGAAACAACCTTTTTACATTTAATCGTCAAAATTTATTGGGTCGCCTTCAAAATAGGCTCCATTTGCTTCAATACATCTATGCCAACGGCACTTCCAATTATCGAAACATTTTTTATAGGCGCTTTCCGGGATGGACTTTAGCTCTCGCGCCGAATTTTATTTTATGGCTTCAATCGACTCTAAACGGGTGCCACGAAGGGGCAATTTTAGTTTTGGGAAGAGGAAAAAGTCGCAGGGAGCCAAATCCGGCGAATACGATGGTTGCTGAAGCACGTTTGTTGAGTTTTTGGCGAGAAAGTCAGTCACAATCGTAGCTCGGTGAGAAGGCGCGTTATCGTCCCATAGTAATCACCCATAGTAAAAATTGGTGCGCACTCTGACATCGACTGACTAATCAGCTGTTGCAAACACACTAGTTGACAGATCCCGCTCAAGCTTGGCATAGTAATTAAGGACAGTGGTACCAACCTAGGAAAAAAAAAATTACCTGCCTCATTGCCCCGCCAGATTTAAATCGATAATTCCCGGTACGTTCTTGACAGAATGTATCTTTACGTGTTCCTTCTATTCGCCATTTTTTTGTACGTACTAAATATATGTGTCAATATGATTTGATATAACATTTATCATGTTTACCATATGATATCCCATGTATGTTTGATGGGTATAAAAAGTTGTATACTTATTATAGTAAAGCTTACAATAAACAAAATCAATTGTGCAAAAAATATATGTCTGCATTACTACAATTCATGTTTACTCCGATATTCTATAATTTTAAATACTTTCAGAAGATTGCATACGGAGTTCCGCATCAATTTGGCATTTCTGTAGATAGAGTCGAGATATACTAGTACAGTAATATTCAATTCTCTTATTTCACCAACACCTCATACAATAATTATCACAATATGGAAGAAAATCTTAACCTCAATACAATGTTTTACTCACCTCCATAGCCCTCTGATACAAGAATGATGAGCAAAGTCATACCGATGCTCCATAAGAAATGATGTAATGAGCCATAAAGACCAGATAACAAATAATCCTTTTGTTCAGTTGGTAGATAAAAAAGGAAACCAGTGAAAATTATAGTGAAAACGGTCACGAAACCAATTACCCATGTGGGATAAACAATACGATTGGAAATCGTTATTCCCGACTTCCTTAGCCTGAATTTTAAATATCCTCCTAGCACTCCAATGAAGTATGGACTCATCCGCATATGACTCGGAATGTATATAGATTGGAAAGTTTGATTGGCAACTGGATCTCGAAGTAATCTGAAAATAAAAAAAATTATTCTTTTTTCATCTTTACATTGGGTAAAATTCAAAATATCTGGTTGTAACTCATGAAATTCTGATTCATTTGGTCTTATGGCTTAAATCATAATTTATAATTAAATTCATGGACGAATATTCTTCCTGTAAATTGAAGGAGTAAGATTTATTGGAATAAAATGAAAATACAAAGAAGGATACTATTCAAACATTGTTTCAGCTGTCACTATCATAATCAAAATAAATATTCAGCTCTGTAGCATACGTCTGAGATCGTAATAAAAATATCCTCTTCTTTATCTTCACCTTCTGAGTCAACTTGTGAATAATTTCTAAATTCTTGAAGCATGTATGTCAAATAACAAATGCTTCATTACCAAAGCGTACCTTATACATGATTTTCAAATATTGAATTGTATCAGTCCTTACTTGGTGAAATCCATATTAAATAATATCTAAATAATATTTGAATAACTTATTCAAAATGTGATCTTGCCTGATGATGCTACTGTGATAGCGAAACGATTTTTGTGAACATAACAATAAAAATTTGTGAAAATCAGAATAACCTTATTGAAATATGGTTTTCAAATGCTTAAATCCCAGAATACTGCTCGAGTATCAAAAACTGAATACATGAAGTCTTATATGAGTATATTTGAAATTAAGTAAATGTATAGTTCGCCATAATGGAATTTGTAAGATGGTTTAAGAAAGTCGAGAATCAAGTGAAAGTCAATTGAACAACATCAATTGACTCTTATTACTGATATAAAGTCGGTAGCTTTTGCGCGCTTGTTAAACAGACCATTTCTCCTAAATATTTCAAATCTATGAGAATCATTTCTTAATGAAGCTACATAAAAATCCAGAATTCTGTGTTCTGTTAAATGAACTTCATTTTTTGAAATTTCAGAACTGCTCTTCTGAATAGACATAATATCTCAAAAAAAATGGAAAATATACGTTTCATACTTTTCACCGAATGAAATGAGAAAATTTTTTAATCGTGTAATCATCTGTGCCCTCATGAACTGTAGCTTGTAAGAGTTAACAGATCATTTGTGTTCCGATTACGCTTTGATACTGTGTTACTTAAGACACAGAACTGTCAATTTTTGACCCAACAGTGAAATGATTGCCGGCCATCTTATCGAGTAAATTTCTTTCCTTGCCAAGATACAACGAAGAGGAATAAGAAGAAAGTAAAACAATTTTCTTGATTTAACTTCACGAAACTAGGTATGCGTCCTCGTATCATTATTTCGCATCTGAGTACTCAACTTGAACTCGATGGAATTTGTATTTTCGAAAATATTTGAAGAATAAAATTTCCAATGATGAAAACTCAGACAAAATTGATTCAATGATGCTCATTTCTGATGCGTCTGAATAGCCGATTCTGCAGAAATTTAAAGTAAATCTTCGCGTCATCATTATACACAGATGAAAGGAATTTCATCTCGATCGGAAATGTAATTTCCGAACTATTGGGAAAATAGCAAAAGTTTCAAATGTGAATAACCGCAGAACCAAGAACCATTGGATCGGTTTTTCCCATCGACGAACCTAATCTACTCTTTCCATTCTAAAGTAAGAATGTTTATGGACGACTTGACCGGACTAGTCATATAATTGTAGAATGAAATTTGAAATTAAAACAACTCAGCAATTATTAAAATGATTCTATGCATTTTTCAACAAAACTGATATTTTCAGTCTCCCAACCAAACCTGAAAATCTAAAGCAATTTTACCTCCAGTCATCCGCCCCGATAGCTGATACTCACGAAATATAGCATATATCTTCATGGCATTATTATAAACATGAGTGCTAAATTTGATTTCAATCAGATAAGTAGTTTCGGAACTATCAAAAAAATAAAATAGAAAGGTCTTTTACTTGATAGAAGAAATATAACAAAATTTGAATATTAAAACAAATTGATATATGTTTATCTTCTACAATTTTAATTTTAATTCTTTGAGAGGTCCTTTAAGTGTGTTCATGTTTTTAAAATGCAAATGGCGTTTTGAAGGCAAGACCAGAAACAAATTTTGTCTCCTTTAAATATTTATTTATTAATTTTAATGACTTTCGTATATCTTTTGGTTTATTTATTCCATTTGACATTGTATATTGAGTTTAGATTATATACGTCTATTAAATATAAGCGGTGCTTGTTTTAGACATTAATTTAATTCTAAAAGTTTTTTGAATAAAAATTTTTAAATTAAAATTGTAGAAGATAAACATATATCAATTTGTTTTAATATTCAAATTTTATCAAAAAAATAAAAAAAGGTTTAAATGTGAATGACTGCGGATTCATTAAACGAATTCATTCACCAAACGATATTTCAATGACTGAATTATTCGTTGGCGTTAGTGTATTATTTTGGAAGGAGACTACTTTGAACGCGATACAAAAATTTCGGATGAATAATACATATTTTGTATTTCTTTGCCCGATTTCTGGCATATTTTCACATTCCTTTTGTATAGATATCCTATCAATTTGTTAATAGTTTAGTAGCTCACAAAAACAATTATATATTTAGGTAGGTAATCTGATAATATTTTTTTGATTGTCTCGGTCTTTACTTGACGGAAATTCATCTTCAATATACATTCTGTCAAGAAAGTACCAGGAATTATCGATTTAAATCTGGCGGGGCAATGAGGCAGGTAAAAATTGGTTGGTACCACTGTCCTTAATTACTATACCAAGCGTGAGCGGGATCTGTCAACTAGTGTGTTTGCAACAGCTGATTAAGTCAGTCGATGTCAGAGTGCGTACCGATTTTTACTATGGGTGATTACGTTGAGCAAAGAATTTGTTTAAAGTTTTGTGTTGCAAATGAATTTTCGTGTGCCGATGCATTGAAAATGTTGCAAAAGGCCTTTGGTGATAATGCTCTATCGAAAACTCGTGCATATCAGTGGTACAGAGCCTTCAAGGACGGTCGTGAAGTGGTCGCCCATCGACGGCTTCGATCGAAGATAACGTCGATAAAATTAAGGAAAGGGTGCTGGAAAACCGTCGTACCAGCTTGAGAGAGATAGCACATGATCTTAAGATATCCCACGAGTCCGCACGTACGATTTTGATTGATATTTTGGGCATGAGAAAGGTGGCCGCACGACTCGTACCGAAAGACCTGAATTTTCTTCAAAAACGTCATCGCGAACAGGTTGCTTCAGACATGCTGGATCGCTGTAATTCCGATTCTACATTCATGGAACGCATTATAACTGGTGATGAGACCTGGGTCTACGAGTACGATATGCAAACAAGCCAGCAATCATCGGAATGGGTGGCAAAAAATGAGCCGAAACCGAAAAAACCACGCCAAAACCGCTCGAAAATGAAGGTGATGCTCATTGTTTTCTTCGATATCCGTGGCGTGGTGCACTACGAATTCGTTCCAGAGGGTCAGACGGTAAACAAGGAGTATTATCTAGGCGTTATGAAACGTTTGCGTGAGCGTATCCGTAAGAAGCGGCCAAATTTGTGGGCGAACAACTCATGGATTTTGCATGACGATAACGCGCCTTCTCACCGAGCTACGATTGTGACTGACTTTCTCGCCAAAAACTCAACAAACGTGCTTCAGCAACTACCGTATTCGACGGATTTGGCTCCCTGCGACTTTTTCCTCTTCCCAAAACTAAAATTGCCCCTTCGTGGCACCCGTTTTGAGTCGATTGAAGCCATAAAATAAAATTCGGCGCGAGAGCTAAAGTCCATCCCGAAAAGCGCCTATAAAAATGTTTCGATAATTGGAAGTGCCGTTGGCATAGATGTATTGGAGCAAATGGAGCCTATTTTGAAGGCGACCCAATAAATTTTGACGGTTAAATGTAAAAAGGTTGTTTTAATTGAAAATTCCCGGTACTTTTTTGACAGAGTAGTAAGAAAAACAAATGTTCACTTCCGCTATTTTATTGATTTACACGACAATTGTTTCGTCATACCATTACTTCATCAGGTGAGTATTTAAACTGAGTTTAAATACCTGATAAAGTCAGCTGAGTATTTAAACTGAGTTTAAATACCTGATGAAGTCATGGTATGACGAAACAATTGTCGTGTAAATCAATAAAATAGCGGAAGTTAACATTGGTTCTTTTTATATTGAATCTGATAATAGTCTAAAATATTGTAAAAAGTTCCATGTTTATTTTCGTAGGTTTAATTTAATTATTCCTTTTCTTTGAATTTTGTGAATACAAGAAATACAATACTTGTATTTGTGCTATCTTTTTTTGCATTTGACCGTTCCCTAAATTTTTAATTGTCTGAAGATGAAAAAGAACTTCTTAACTGCGGTAACAGAGATGTGAACATTTATTTCACACAAGCATATAAATCTGTACTTTTTTTTATTCTACTTCTTTTTCTTTGTCCGTGATTTATTATCCACCCCTGGAGACAGGCCTCCTTCAGATTTCTACACTCTATTCTATCGTGTACCCTCGATGCCACTTATTTCCTACTAGAGTCTTGATATTGTCGAGCCATCTTCTTAGCGGTCATCCCACACTACGTCTTGTTCGTCTAGGTCATCCATCTGCAAGGATCTTGAGGAGCTACGTAAAACTTAATTATTTCCAAAAACTTGTTTTCGATTTTTTTACAATTTAGGTGTATCAATGAAATATTTCATACATTATGTCAAGGTTTCCCAGTTCTTTTACATTCGGGAGAACCTTGATAAAGATCGAATATATTATTTCATATTCTGCAAAAATAAGCATATATTTTTCTTCATGGAATTCGACTATCGTTTCAAGTTCAAGTATTCGTGATTTCCTAGTTATTTTCCAGCAGATGTACCATATAAAAATGGATGAAATCATCTTGATCCACTCTTCACAATAAAATGTGAATAAATCAATCCTCACTAATTTCAATCTAACTATATTGAAAGGAAATTTGATTTTATCAGCTTCCAAACAGGTGTTCCTTAGTGAAATCAATCGCAGTCTGCTTTACTCATATTAATATCCGCTAAGAGTCAAAAAAATTTTATATCATTCGAACTCCATTCTATTCACTCAATCTATATTATTTGCTAGAAGAAAAATTTTGTTTGTTTTCCAAAAAAGTTTTACATATTTTGATTATTCAATCACAGTTTGCCTCGTCCATCTTAAATTTTGTAGTGAGATAACTTCTTTAGATAATTTCTACTCTAGTACTAAATTTTATTTTTGCTTCTCTATAATTAAAATGTTTTGCTTTCTTATCTAAAAATACAACAAAATGTCAATTTCCTCAACTGTGAACTCCGATATTTGTTCTTTTATCTTCGAATATTTTTACTCTTCTCTTTCAATAGCACTTTCTAAGATCTTTCTAAGTCCTTCTAGTATATGTTTCACCTAGTGCCAACCGCATACTCCATTAATGTTATTATCTAATGATTTCCATATGCATTATTCAAGCGATTTCTAACCTGGATTGAGAAATTTTGTGTTCAGCCGTCATGCTGGAAATGAATACCTCGCATGTGGACATTTTCAAATAGAATATTTCAGAGAAATTTCAAATCTACTTGTCGAGTAAGTGAACCCTTGAGGAAATGAGGACCAATTGGGTGATTAATTATTATGCTAATCCATATGTTGACCGAAAATCTTTGCCGTAATTCACGCTCCCGAATATCAGTTGAGTTATCTTCTTTCCATAAATGTGCTTTTCGAGAAATATCTATTTCATCTCTAGTAAAGTACGGTTACGTACCAAAGTACGAATGTCCCAGGTCAAATATGGGTCAAACTAATAGACGAGTGTTGAATTGTATCAGTCCTTACTTGGTGAAAATCCATATTAAATAATTTGAAATAAGGTTATTCTGATTTTCACAAATTTTTATTGTTAAACTCACAACAATTGTTTCGCTATCACAGTAGCATCATCAGGTAAGATCACATTTTGAATAACTAAGCTTGTTTCTGAAATCCCTGGCTATTTATATTACAGTAACTACAATAAATTTTTATTAGGCACTAAAACCCAAAAAAGGGTCCCTGCAAATTCCAGCTTATCTGAATGTATTTAACAGAGGTGAGCTATTTAAATCTATTTGTTCGTTAAGTAATATTCCAATTTTATTATGTTTATTTATCTCTAGGGATTCTAACAGATTTAAGGTATAACTTTTGCTTTCTATATGTAGAATTTCAAAGTTATGGTTGAAATTATGTCCTGTTTCTAACAAATGGTTGGAATATGTAGAATTGCTTTTATTGTTGAGGAAACTCTTCAAATGTTCACACATCCTATGACGGAACGTTCTTCCAGTTTGACCTATGTAAATTTTAGGGCAATCACCGCAGGTTAACTTATAAACACCAGATTTATCATCCTTATGTGTGTAGTCTTTATTATTTTTGATAAATTTACTCAAGTTTAAATTAGTTTTAAATGAAGTTCTTAAACTTGAGTAAATTTATCAAAAATAATAAAGACTACACACATAAGGATGATAAATCTGGTGTTTATAAGTTAACCTGCGGTGATTGCCCTAAAATTTACATAGGTCAAACTGGAAGAACGTTCCGTCATAGGATGTGTGAACATTTGAAGAGTTTCCTCGACAATAAAAGCAATTCTACATATTCCAACCATTTGTTAGAAACAGGACATAATTTCAACCATAACTTTGAAATTCTACATATAGAAAGCAAAAGTTATACCTTAAATCTGTTAGAATCCCTAGAGATAAATAAACATAATAAAATTGGAATATTACTTAACGAACAAATAGATTTAAATAGCTCACCTCTGTTAAATATATTCAGATAAGCTGGAATTTGCAGGGACCCTTTTTTGGGTTTTAGTGCCTAATAAAAATTTATTGTAGTTACTGTAATATAAATAGCCACGGATTTCGGAAACAAGCTTAGTTATTCAAAATGTGATCTTACCTGATGATGCTACTGTGATAGCGAAACAATTGTTGTGAGTTTAACAATAAAAATTTGTGAAAATCAGAATAACCTTATTTCAAATTATTTAATAGACGAGTGACTTAAAGAGCATATGAACACCAACTTGCTGTCCGTAAAGCTGATCCATTCTGTGCCCTATTCACACATCACGCAGATACAGTTCACAAAATTGATTATGATAGCTGAAAAACTATTGCAATGGAAAAAATGCTTACAAGTCCCATTATTCGTGACGCCCTCAAAATTGAGAAGAGACCAAACTGCCTCAACAAACGCGATGACAGCAAACACCTGCCCGACACATGGAAACCTTTGATTTATCGTCTCCCCACAACAACAGTCCCTCCACATAGGAAAAGTCGAATATATAGGAAATATTATGTTAATCTAGAGTCTAGTGAAGCAGTGGAAGAATAAAAAATCCTTAGAGTGACCCCAGAGCGATGCGATGACGATTAAACGACTGTTCTCTCTCAATGGCAGCGGGGGACATGGTTTCATAGAGATTCGCTTTCTGTTTGACATGCTCTTTACGGGACCCCCTGGATTTTATTGGTCAATTTTATTTTCAGTTCATCTACTATACGTTTCATCAAAAGTTCACAGTTTTGGAAATATAAGACTACTCTGAAAAAACATTAGATTCCATACACTTATATTTTTCGAATCCTCCTCAAGAACTTGATTTAGAGTCTGTTTTTTCGGATTATTTTCTTTTGTAGAAAAATTACTTTTTATAGAGAAATGCATATATTTGCTCTCGCAATACCGATTCAAATTTACTTTCTCTTAATCCAATATTTTCTATATTTCAACTATTCGCCTAGAATAGTTACCTCTTTTTCAAAATTTGTAAATACACATAAAACAGACAGAGATAGCTAAGCCTCATACAGGTATTCAAATCTTGTATTGACATATGTCACCATATTCCAAAGGGTCTAGCTTATGATCTTCATCATGAAGAAATGATGAAAATTATATTTGGTCTCAGCAAATTTGACTCCATTCGAACACATTCGTCATGACGACACTCTATACCGAGCTTGTATAAGTATGCGTAATTGTGGTTTTTCGGTTTGCATATATCAAAGAGATGCAATATTTAAGTTCTACTTGAAAAATTCACAATTAGCATTTCACATGACGACGACTCCCTATATCGGGATCGTATAAGTTTTTAAAATCGTAGTTTTTATGTTTGTATATCGATCTACAGCGTTGCTAAATTTCGGAAAGGAATGCGTTGATTAACTATACGAATTACTACTCTGTCAAGAAAGTACCGGGAATTTTCAATTAAAACAACATTTTTACATTTAATCGTCAAAATTTATTGGGTCGCCTTCAAAATAGGCTCCATTTGCTCCAATACATCTATGCCAACGGCACTTCCAATTATCCAAACATTTTTTATAGGCGCTTTCCGGGATGGACTTTAGCTCTCGCGCCGAATTATGTTTTATGGCTTCAATCGACTCAAAACGGGTGCCACGAAGGGGCAATTTTAGTTTTGGGAAGAGGAAAAAGTCGCAGGGAGCCAAATCCGGCGAATACGGTGGTTACTGAAGCACGTTTGTTGAGTTTTTGGCGAGAAAGTCAGTCACAATCGTAGCTCGGTGTGAAGGCGCGTTATCGTCATGCAAAATCCATGAGTTGTTCGCCCACAAATTTGGCCGCTTCTTACGGATACGCTCACGCAAACGTTTCATAACGCCTAGGTAATACTCCTTGTTGACCGTCTGACCCTCTGGAACGAATTCGTAGTGCACCACGCCACGGATATCGAAGAAAACAATGAGCATCAACTTCATTCTCGAACGGCTTTGGCGTGGTTTTTTCGGTTTCGGCTCATTTTTTGCCACCCATTCCGATGATTGCTGGCTTGTTTGCATATCGTACTCGTAGACCCAGATCTCATCACCAGTTATAATGCGTTCCATGAATGTAGAATCGGAATAACAGCGATCCAGCATGTCTGAAGCAACCTGTTCGCGATGACGTTTTTGAAGAAAATTCAGGTCTTTCGGTACGAGTCGTGCGGCCACCTTTCTCATGCCCAAAATATCAATCAAAATCGTACGTGCGGACTCGTGGGATATCTTAAGATCATGTGCTATCTCTCTCAAGCTGGTACGACGGTTTTCCAGCACCCTTTCCTTAATTTTATCGACGTTATCTTCGATCGAAGCCGTCGATGGGCGACCACTTCACGACCGTCCTTGAAGGCTCTGTACCACTGATATGCACGAGTTTTCGATAGAGCATTATCACCAAAGGCCTTTTGCAACATTTTCAATGCATCGGCACACGAAAATTCATTTGCAACACAAAACTTTAAACAAATTCTTTGCTCAACGTAATCACCCATAGTAAAAATCGGTACGCACTCTGACATCGACTGACTTAATCAACTGTTGCAAACACACTAGTTGACAGATCCCGCTCAAGCTTGGCATAGTAATTAAGGACAGCGGTACTAACCTAGGAAAAAAAATATTTACCTGCCTCATTGCCCCGCCAGATTCAAATCGATAATTCCCGGTACTTTCTTGACAGAATGTATATACACCATGTTGATTTCGACAGAAGCGCCCTCAAACTGGCCAAACCATGAAACTTTTTGTATTCAATATCGTGTATAACCGACTTTTCACTCCGCTAAAAGTTCGTTTTTTGCATGCCCTGACATCCCTGACTACTAATCTATGGTCAAACGTTACCAGTCTCGGAGCCGGATCTGACAACGTCACTTTTGGACTGGACTGAAAAGGCGGTGAAGTATATCGATTTGGGTCTGTAATTGCGGTCAGATAAATCTTTATATATATATATATATATATATATATAATATATATTATATTAGACGCGGGCTGGACCGCGTCTAGGATATTGGATTCCAACCACAACCATGAACAAAACAAAAAAGTACTATTTATATTGAAAAGGCGTTTCGTCCACGGTTGAGGACATTCAAAATTTAATTAGGAAACAATTTAAAACTTTTCAATCGTAATAGGAGAGTTTTCACATCAGAGTCTTAGTCGTTGAGGAATTTTTGAAATTCTGGAAAATTATATTTGAGTTTGAATTATACATATAATTAATTAAAAGCTAAATTAACCTCTATTCATCGTTTTGTTGCTATGGTTTCGTATCACTAATCGCTGCTCTGTTCTCAAAATAATTTTATTATTATGCAATCTTCCATAAATTCTGCATTAGTTTTCGTGTCGTTCATTCACATCTGAATGATAAATTTGAACTCGATCGTGGGAATGTAGCTATGGTTTCTTAATTGCTCAACGTTGCTCTATTCTCAAATTTTTTCTTTAGTTTTAATTATACGATCGCCATGAAATTTTGCAGGAACGTGTTCGTCATTATTCTCCTTCTCGAACCGAAATTTCAGATCAATCACATTTGCAGTTCGTAAAAAATTGATAATTTTTTTTCAAACGTAAATAAATGCGAAACTGTTTGACTGATTTTGTGCTATAACGAACTCAACTGAGATATTCAGCTTCAAACCTACTCCGAAAGCTTCAAATCTCTATTGCTTTCCATTCTAAACATAAAATTCTGAGAAAATTCGCCCGAATATGTGCGTTATAATTCTTCTTCTAAGTTATTAATTTTAGATCGATAGAATCTGTAATTTCGAAAATATTGGGAAATAATGAAAATTTTTCAAAGGTGAATAACTGCGAATCTATTGAGCCGATTTTGTACGTTAACGAACGAAGTTCGAGAAATTTAAACCCTGAACCTTCCCTGAAAGTTTCACGGCTCTAGCTTATTCTATTTGAACATTTGAATTTTTCATCAATATCCAATCTTTAGATCAGATTGATTTGAAATTTGATGTTCAGAAGGAAAATAATAATGATGATCATAAGATGAAAAAAATTGTAGGTGGAGCAGCGTTGAGCGCTAAAGAAACCATAGCAACTGTTTGACGGTTTAAATTTACCATTAAGATGTGAAATAACGACACAAAATGTGAGAATCGTGAGAATCGCTTCATTAGAAGATGAAAAAAAAATTTGTGAGCAGAGTAGCGTTGACTGCTATGGAAAGCATATCAACAGTGATATGATTGAGTTTCAACTTAGCATTTACATGTAAAATAATGACAATTTGCTAATGCAAAATTTCGTGAGGATCGTGAATGATATGAACAAGCTCCTGACTTCACTTAATACTTTCGACTATTTTTTTAAGTGCACACGAAACAATACTTTCGAGACTAAGTGAAAGTGTGAATCTATGTGATATCATATTTCCCTCATACTTCCTACTTCCTGCTTTGGTATTTCCAATCCTGTTCCGAAATCGATTCATATAGAAGCATTCGCCGATTTAAATGAGTTGTGAATTCGGCGGGACGGTTTTTCCTTCAGAATTAATTTCGCTTATCCCACGCAATTGAAATTCATAAGACAAATCGACTGGTTTTTCAAGAAAAGGAATCAAACTTAGTATATTATAATTCAAAGCGATATAGGAAAGAATTAAACATTGATGTAGGTTGAAGGTTTATTGGCAGTTGAAATGAAATATTCAAATTCATACGTTTCCTTATTATTTCAGTAACCTTAGAAGTTTATATGGAAGCAATTGGAATTCTCTCTCGTTCCAATAATACTATTAGCAAAAAAGTTACTCAATATTCTGAGATCCTGTTCGAAAATATTAATTATATCTCTTCTTTAAAAAATAGTTTAGGTTGTATAAGAAACATAATATAAATTCATAAAATAGTTATCGTTGATAAATTCATATTTGAGTCACTTGGTGATTAGCTATGTAATTCAGATTGAACATTTGTTAATGAAAATATTGTTTAATAGACAATTGAATTCTATCCAAATTTTGAGGATTTCAGTTGCATAAAATAGTTAAACGTAAACAGAAATTCATACTTAAAACTCATAAATGTATGAGTTACTACAAAAAAAAACTACAGATGATGACAATAAGAGGAAACTATTGATTTGGCACCATAACGAACTCATTTGAGTTTTTCAAGCCCTTAATCTACCCCGAAAATTTCAAACCTCTATATTTTTCCTTTAGAACTTTTAATCCTATGATCCTTGAGAAATTTTTCACGAACATGAGCGTTATCATTCCACTTTTTAAAACTATAATTCAGATCGATCGAATATGCAGTTTCGAAAATATTCGGGGAAAAAAATTCTAACGTAAATAACTGCGAAACTAGCTAACCGATCTTGCCCATTAAAGAACTTATCCGGAATAATCAGTCCCCAAACCTTTTCTGACAGTTTCAAGGCTCTAGCTCTTTCCATTCGACAGTTAACCTGCTGACGGACGACCAGCCGGACAGTATTACTTTTCACCTCAGAATCTTCATTTGTCAATCCAACCTAGTCCCTTAAGGCTATTTTCGGCTCCGAATTCGAATATTGCGTACATTTGGACGAAACGATAGAACGCTTTTACCTGGAACAAGCCTGCAAAATATTTATTTGTTCAACCAGTTGGGAAGAGGATTATTTTCGTAACGAACCTATTTCTTTGCAACGAGCTAAGCGAGTTGCATAAAATAACGCGTGTTACGAAAATTAGTTTTTTCCAACGTGTTTCACCCAATTTTTTCTCTAATTTTGAAATGAATGTGACTTTTTGAATTGACAGTAAGAGTCCCTATGGACGCCCATCGTTGACAGCTTTTAAATCATCTAATAATTCGGGCATATTTATTTCTTACTTCGTTTCTATCGAAGTAAGTGTTATGTTTCGTGGTTATGATTATCGAAAGAAGTGGAAAATAATAACCCTTTTTTCTTCTCGTAAATAATTCATTTAATTTTTCAAAGTTGAAGATATGTATATATATATCTTCAACTTCAAAAAATTAAATGAATTATTTACGAGAAGAAAAGAGGGTTATTATTTTCCACTTCTTTCGATAATCATAACCACGAAACATGACATATATATATATATATATATATATATATATATATATATATATATATATATATATATACATTCTGTCAAGAAAGTACCGGGAATTATCGATTTAAATCTGGCGGGGCAATGGGGCAGGTAAAATTTTTACTATGGGTGATTACGTTGAGCAAAGAATTTGTTTAAAGTTTTGTGTTGCAAATGAATTTTCGTGTGCCGGTGCATTGAAAATGTTGCAAAAGGCCTTTGATGATAATGCTCTATCGAAAACTCGTGCATATCAGTGGTACAGAGCCTTCAAGGACGGTCGTGAAGTGGTCGCCCATCGACGGCTTCGATCGAAGATAACGTCGATAAAATTAAGGAAAGGGTGCTGGAAAACCGTCGTACCAGCTTGAGAGAGATAGCACATGATCTTAAGATATCCCACGAGTCCGCACGTACGATTCTGATTGATATTTTGGGCATGAGAAAGGTGGCCGCACGACTCGTACCGAAAGACCTGAATTTTCTTCAAAAACGTCATCGCGAACAGGTTGCTTCAGACATGCTGGATCGCTGTAATTCCGATTCTACATTCATGGAACGCATTATAACTGGTGATGAGACCTGGGTCTACGAGTACGATATGCAAACAAGCCAGCAATCATTGGAATGGGTGGCAAAAAATGAGCCGAAACCGAAAAAACCACGCCAAAGCCGCTCGAAAATGAAGGTGATGCTCATTGTTTTCTTCGATATCCGTGGCGTGGTGCACTACGAATTCGTTCCAGAGGGTCAGACGGTAAACAAGGAGTATTACCTAGGCGTTATGAAACGTTTGCGTGAGCGTATCCGTAAGAAGCGGCCAAATTTGTGGGCGAACAACTCATGAATTTTGCATGACGATAACGCGCCTTCTCACCTAGCTACGATTGTGACTGACTTTCTCGCCAAAAACTCAACAAACGTGCTTCAGCAACCACCGTATTCGCCCGATTTGGCTCCCTGTGACTTTTTCCTCTTCCCAAAACTAAAATTGCCCCTTCGTGGCACCCGTTTTGAGTCGATTGAAGCCATAAAACAAAATTCGGCGCGAGAGCTAAAGTGCATCCCGGAATGCGCCTATAAAAAATGTTTCGATAATTGGAAGTGCCGTTGGCATAGATGTATGCAGCCATATGCAATTGGCATAGTGCTTTGCACCGTGAAGCAAATTAACCTATTAAGTTATACGATTATTTTAATATAATATTATATAGAACCATTACTGAGGTTCACATATATAACTCCAGCGAATATGTGATATCGAATCTAAACATGAAAAAACTATGAGAAATGCTAAGTATTGCAACGCTATACTTCCACTGCGAAAAGTTGTGAGATCTCATATGAAACCAAGTCAATTATTTTATTATGTATTGAATTGTATCAGTCCTTACTTGGTGAAAATCCATATTAAATAATATTTAAATGAGGATATTCTGATTCGTGAAAATCAGAATAACTTTATTTAAATATTATTTTATTATGTTTGGAAGCAACTATCCAACAACTCTGTCATAAATTTGAATATCTATCAATAATTCTAGTGACCGTATCAATATTATCAAATCAGTATTCTATATAACTATAATGATTTGGCAGTCTCAAGACCACATATTATGTTAATTCAAACAGTTTATTCTATGCAGTGTTTGGTCTCTTTTAGCAAGTCCATTCTCAACTAATTGTGAGGTTGTCATTATATTTGTATAGCCATAAAGATTTATAATATCTAAACGGCAACTATAAATGTTGAAAGGTAACTGATCCTATCAATTTATAGGAAGTTATTGAATAAGCACTTTCATAAGTACCAATTATAATAACTGACTTCATTTTATATGAGATCTCACAACTTTTAGCGGTGGAAGATTTTCGTTGCGAAACTTTTTTTCAAGGTTTTTTGGATTTCGTTTGAAATCACTTTTATTCTGTGCCCTGTCACTTTGTATCCAATGTGCTGATCAATAAGTTACCTAGAATCAGTACGAGCGCGTTGCGCTCGTAATTATTTCAATGGATCATATTTCATAAAGATACTACCCCAGGGAAAATAGAGCCATATATAGTATGTCATTATATATCAGAAATATTGAATTTGATAAATATATGATTAATATTTTAGTAAGCTAAGATTTGTAAGACTCAATGAAACAAAGCTGAACTTCAGGAAATCTGGGTTGAAAATTCGAGATGTTTGAATTTTTACGTCTCTTAAATTATAATTAACTAAACTCAAAATTTTGAATTCGTGTGTTTGCAAAAAGTATTTTAGAATTTTGATGATGGGTGAATTGTATCATATAATTTCGACTTGTGATATTTTATAAATTATAAGGTATAAACGGTTGATATTTTGGCCACATAGTTAGTGACCTCTCCAGGTATTTGAAAATTTAACTTTATGGCTTCTTCCACAACGAAGTTGTAGAAGGTCAAAAATTCCGCGAATCTCTTCGTGAAAAATAAGATGCAAGAAAAATCATATCTTGCTTCAAAAGACAGAAAACCGAAGGTATGATTAAATTGGCTGAAATTATCGAACGAAATTAATTTCTCAAATAGGTACTCACTTCATGTAAAGTAGCAAGAAAGGTTCCTCCTTGTTCCTAAATATTATTACGAAAGGCACCACTATTGCTATCAGGATCAGCACTGAACAGACGACTATTCCCACCTTTGGTTTTTTCCACAGCAAATATGCAATGAATGGCACAATCAAAAAGTAGTGAGTATCGCAGGTGAGATACCAGGATTGGAACATGCACTAAAAAATAAAGTTAATTTCTGTTGTTCTAATTTTATTTCGTACTCACCAATTGACCGACTTTAACGTAGTTATTAACATACAAGATATTAGCCCACCAAGTTTCTAAACAACGTTCTTGTTCGACACCAATTCTTTCCTGCCAGAAAGGACCATCACCCATCTGTATAAATATGGTACAGTAAAATGCTAGGACCACTGCATATGCCGGAGTCAGCCTGAAAATTAAGGAATATATTGATTCATTTTGAAAACATTCAGGAACCCTATTTCATTAATCTCATTTAACATTTTTTTCACAAATTTGAAATGGGTATCGATAATTCCCCTGGACAAAATTTCGATGTTTGTTCAAATCATTTTCAAGATAATGAGATCATCAAATACTCGTACCATGTATTTGTTGTAGTAAAAGATGTCACGATAGTAAAGAACCTTTTGGAATTTTCAAATTGAATAAAAATAAAGTTCCATCAATTTTTCTCCTTTATCCTTGATGTCTTTCGAAACCTGTTACTCCAGACAAACTCCATAAAAATAAATCCTTTTGAAGAATTTCAACCAACTTTGGGAAATGTGGCAAAAACTAGGAATAAATTTAATTTGGTTTGCTACCAGTTATTTGAATGACGTACGAATATAAATAAAAAAAGCACAAATACATATATAATTTTTTATTTTATAATCAATAATTGCTCTTTCCAAAATATTTTGTGTATTCTTAAACGATTATTTATAATAGGACACTATTATAGGGAGTCTATCGAAAAAACATAAGATTCCTATAATATAACTAGTAATTAAAACAAATTGTAGAAATTACTATGTTTTACTACCAATTAAAATATATATTACACATTTTCTTGTGACTCGAGTTTCGGAAAATGAACTATCCCATCATCAGACAACTGAAGACCTAACAGTGGTACTGAGGTATTTAAACAAAAGTGATAAATATTTTGAATATTTCAATAGATTCTAGATAACACCTAATAGTGGTAAAAGGTTTACAAGCGGAACGTGATAAAAAAACGGGTTAAAAAGGGGGGCCTTCTAACAGATATCGTAATGACGGCAATCGACAAAGAAGGTTGTTGGACAGATGGTACCCATTTAAATATCTCAAATAATTTTTAGGGTTACATAGCTCCGTACAGTCATTCATTATAAAATTTGAATATCAAAACAGATTTAATTTGTTATCTTCTGCAATTTTAATTTCAAAAAATTTTTTTGAGGAAACTTTAAGAATTAAATTAATGTCTTTATAAGCACCGCTCATATTTAATAGACGTATAAAATCAAAATTCATCATACAATATCAAATGGAATTAAAAAAAACCAACGAATATAAATTTTTGTGAACATGGAACATAGAGTACCTTGGATATAAATGTACCTATTTGCATGTTTTTGAAGATCATATATTTCAGAAGATTGCACTCGGTAAGTCTATACATTATTTAATTGATTTTATTATTTTTTATATGTAAAGTTGAACTGATCTTATCGTAATTTTGATTATTTCTTGAGGATGTGCTACAAGTTTTGAGATTTTTTGAAGTAATTTATTTAAATATATTGAATATTTCAAATAAATTAGTTTTTGAGAAGTTCTTGAAATTATGTTTTATATTTTTGAGAGAGTTATCTTTCATTAATATAGGATCAGAAAACAATACATTTTGTGACAAACAGGGCTTCGTACGTTTGTCTGAAGAGTTCAGAACGCATGCCTGGAACGAAACAAAAAATGTTTGCTTATTTATATTAATTTCAATTGACAATTTATATTCGTTGGTTTTTCTTAATTCCATTTGATATTGTATGATGAATTTTGATTTTATACGTCTATTAAATATGAGCAGTGCTTATAAAGACATTAATTTAATTCTTAAAGTTTCTTCAAATAAAATTTTTTGAAATTAAAATTGTAGAAGACAACAGATTAAATCTGTTTTGATATTCAAATTTTGTAATAATCCTTCTATCAAGTAAAAAACATTTCCTTCTTATTTTATTTTATGTCATTCATTATTTTTACGTCATTTTGTTGTACATCTCAAATATTTGGATTTACATAGCTCCATACAGTCATTCATTATTTTTTAAATTATTTTTATTGTGAACGAATTTGAAAATTTCAATAATCAAGTTTCTTTTCATTTGAATCTACAATTTAATTATGATCAACTACCAAATAGTAACGGTCGAAACAATTCAGTATATATAACTAGTACATGCGACATTTTTTTTCTGTTTATAGTTTCTGTTTGAAAAGGCTGTGGTTCAACTACTAGTAATATAATAAATGCTTTCATACTGTACCTTATGAAACGATGGACATATATCATGATTACGTTGATCATTTTTTGCCTCTTCTCAATTTCAAGGAGTATCAAATAGCACGCTAAAAATCCAGAAATTGTAAAGAAAGTATCTACTACGATTGGTCCATTGAGCAGAGCTGAAAATTCAGCTTTCCTGTAAATCTGAAAAAAACAAAATCCGTTTAGATTCTATGGTTAATGCTCATTTTAGGTATATAAAATCAGTAGTAGCAAAGCAATTCGAAAGATTGTTACCAAAAAAAGGTATCATTAAAAAGGAGTGCGAACTATGGTAATAGAAAATTCTATAAATCTAGAAAGTGTAACATACATCTGTATTACAATTCCATACTCAGACAAATTCCTTAAGGTTTTGTTGATCACAGGGGTAAATGGCACACATGTGCACGTTTCAGACTAGTTGGTTTTCATCAGTGCAATGTATGCCAGTGACTACGAATCTGTAGTCACTAGTCATCTAGAGTATGCAAACATATATAAAAGACATACCTTTGCGAGCTAATTCAAGTGAAGAAATGTATTCCCGATATTTTCATGTTACAAACGTAAAAAAAAATAAATTTCTCATAATCAAGTCATAATATGCCGTAATGCTCATAATTAGCATATTCATATTCAAATGAATTAACTCGGCTGATCTGTACCAAATATCATTAATAAGGAGTGTCATCTATGGTAATAGAAAGTTCTACAAATCGAGACGCAGAAACATACGTCTGTATTGTAACGTCAAAAACGCTGCACTGTTGATTTGAATTTCAATCGCTAAAAAATGCTCCAATAATGTTAAACTAAGACCATTAAAAAGTTTGGAGTGCCCGCAATGAAAGTAGACGCTGTTATTACATGCGCTATAGTTGCATTGTTTTCAAGAAGCGTAAAATTTCCCAGATTTCTTTCTTTCGCATTATGAGGTGACGCGAAGATACTCATAGTGGTATTTTTTATCGAATTTATCTACCTTATCCATGAAAATCGTGGAAAATTTAATTTTTATTGTTTCTTATAAGACATCTTATCAGAAGGAGGTGAGTAATATGTAGATCCCGATAAATATTTTCTGCTTTTACGAATGCCAATTATTATTTTTAATTTATTTCATTCTCTGCAGGTTACACAGGTTAACATGCTTCTTCATATGATATAATGCATTTAATTTCCTTTCTAAGGCTCATGATTGAATAACGTGCCCTTATTCCTGTGTTCTGGATATTTCATCTCATGTTTATTAACTTAAAGATTTGAAATTCACAGTCTTAGTCCGGAGATCTTAGTACCGGATTTTCTTAGAACTGAACAATCTTGGTATTATGGTATTTTGCTTGGATTATCTTAATACCAGGCAATCTTGGTTCCGGTCGGTCTACGGCTCATTTGGAACAATTTGAAACTGAAAACCTGCTGATTTATACATAATAGGAACTATTCTTGGAGAAAGCACTATCATTCCTACACTTTGGAGAACAATATTCCAGGAGAACCTCAAAGATAAGTCCTTACGTAAATCTCGGACCTCAAGCGAACTATAAAATTGTATTATATTGTAAATAAGAATAACTTTTTTGATTTTAAGTTTAAATAAATACAAAGGGAGTAAGAGTTTGCATTTTCACTATCAGGTTGACAATTTCGGATTCATTTAGGAAGGAGAAGTTTTATTTATCTTTTCCTTGGCGCACTATGAGTCATTTTACGAAGTAGGAAGTTTCATGTGTGGACGGACACAAATCGCTAGCGCAAATTAGAGTGTTTTTGTTCAATTTCCCTTCGTCTTTTTATCATAACCTTCGCTGTAGTGGGTTAGCGATTTTGGTTTCAGTATAACAATTCCATACTCAAACAAACTCGATAAGGTTTTGTTGATCAAATTGCAGATATGCTCACGTTTCAAAGTGGTTGGTTTTCATCAAGGCAATGTATGCCAGTGACTACAAATCTGTCAGGTATCTATAATCGCTATACACAGAGACACTAAGATATTAATCATGTCTGGGTATGGAATTGTTATACAGATGTATGTTACACTATCTCGATTTGTAAAACTTTATTACCAAAGCTCTTAATAATATTTGGTACAGATCAGCCGAGTTAATTCATTTGAATATGAATATGCTAATTATGAGCATTACGGCATATAATGGTCTGACTTGAGTATGAGAAAAGTTTTTTATACGTTTGTAACGTGAAAATATCGGGAATACATTTCTTCACTTGAATTAGCTCGCAAAGGTATGTCTTGTATGCATGTTTGCATACTCTAGATGGCGCTAGTGTATGATTCATATCTTAATGTCTGTGGGTATAGTGAAAATAAATGCTTGAGAGATTTATAGTCACTGGCATACATTGCACTGATGAAAACCAACCAGTCTGAAATGTGCGCATGTTTGCAATTTATCCCTGTTTTGAACAAATTCTTATCGAGTTTATTTAATTTACTTGAATCAGTCTTTACTTGATAAAAATCAATATTAAAGAATATTAAAGAAGGTTATTCTGATTTTCACAAATGTTTATTGTTATTTAATACAACAATTGTTTCGCTAACATAGTAGCATCATCAGATAGGTTTACATTTGAATAACAATAAAAAATTGTGAAAATCAGAATTTGATATTACTTATCGAGTTTGTTTGAGTATGCAATTGTTATACAGATGTATGTTACACTGTCTGGTTGTAAAACTTTCTATTACCATAGCTCCCACTCCCAATTAATAAAATTTGGTATAGATGGGCCGAATTAATTCGTTTGAACAAAAATATGTAGTATATTTTTTATTCAAAATATTTGAAACAAAATTATAATATCAGAAAATTATAATTATAGTATTCGTAATATTAATTCTAATAAATTCGTAATAATTCCTCATAATATTTCAGAAAAACATTATTATATATCCACGATAAATTGTTGTTTTGATTCTCATGATAGGAGAATAGAGATTTGTTGACTTGTACTGTAAATCGAAAAACTGAACGAGCCCTGTTGATTTGTTTTAGTAATTCTTCTTATGAATCGGGACTGTCATACAATTTTCAGTGGCAGCTTGTCCTATGAGGCAGTGCCTCACCAAATAAAATCCGAAAATTACACGTATTAATCGAATTAATCGATTATTTCATTCATTCATTTTATCCTCAATTTCATATCATACGGTACGGCACTGGATCTCTGTTCCATAATATCCTTGCCCAATCTCACGATTCTTGTATATTCATCCCACTTCCTCTTTAAGAAGTAAACGATTCGAGGCGTGCCTCACGCACTTCCTTGTCTAGCGCGTTATTGTTATGAATGTATAACAAAAGTCCAAAAAATATTTTAATGAGCACCACCTCATATATTCTATGTACATTATTTTCTATGATCAAGAGCCCATGTCTATGGCCTGTTAGGATAATCTCCTCTCTTAAGTTAAGTCTGTCCAAGAAGCAGGATGTAAGTTGTTAGTATGTTCTTAAATATAGTTTGCTGTTAGTTCACGTGTTCGATTTAATTCCAAACGAGTAATCTTATTAGTTGCTGTAAGTAAGTTGTTTTCAGTTATAATCATCAACAGGTTATGGGACCAAATCGCATACATCGCGCAAAACATTAAAGAGATTGTTTGTAATAGTGCAAATAGAACAGTGACGTGTATTTTTTTACAAAAACCAAGATGGCCGGCAGTTACCTTATGAGCGTACCGAAGCTTTAAGGACATGAGAATTATGATGAATGGACGTTCGCAGTCGAGAAGGTATTTATGAAGGCTTGGATAAATGCATCAACGTTAGCGAGGAGGACACTAAAACTATAGCCAAAGCAAAGGCACAATTGATTTTAACCATCAACTCCAACCCAAATAGAAACAGTAACGGCAGCAAAGGTGCATTCGCCGTGAATAAAAAATATAATTACCGCAAGCAGCCGAAAGAGAGCGATAATAAATACCACCGCCAAATGGAAAGAATAATTTCACCCGAGAGATGGGACACCAGGCACGTAGCCAGGATTTTCTATTGGGGTGATACTATTCTATGAATTTCACAGAGCAGCGGTCCCCGGGCCCCCTCTGGCTATGTGCCTGAACAGTATAATTCAAACAAAAAGGATCTAAGTAATACTATTTGTTAAGGTGTAAGAAGAATGGACATTATATGTCAAAATGTCCTAATTATAATAAGTTAGAAGGGGGCTTTAGTGATGTGCTCACTACAAGTGACTGCACATCATAGAATGTTACGTTGACAGCGGAGCGAGCGTCCATTTGACAGCGAATAAACAGTTGATGAAAAATACAAGGAACCCCGATTTAGAAAAGATAACTGTAGAAAATAATTAAAAATTGCAGGTGAATATGATGGAGATGTAAAAATTCAAACCATAACAGATGAGAACCATGACATACTTTTGCAGGGAGTACAGTATGTTCCAAGTTTGACTACAAATCTCTTATCTGTATCGCAATTAATCCAGCCTGAAAAATAATGTTCACGAATTGAACGTTTGTGATAACTAATCTGTTTGTTTTCAGACAGTTAGTCTTGAAATCTGGCATAAAAGGCTTGGCCAAATTAACAACAACTATCTACAGATGATGGCCAAAATAGTGAATGAAATCAGATGCAAATGCCAGAGAAGGTTCGATTACTGTGAGTTGTAAAGGAAAACAAACGAGGTTGCTGTTTCCAGAAGAGGAAACTCGCTCTAAATACATCTTGTAAATTGTTCATAGTGATGTATGAGCGAAGTATTTTTCACATTTATTGACGACTTCACTAGAATGAGCTTCATTTATTTCCTTAAGACAAAGATTGAGATGTTCGAAAAATTCAAGGACTTCAAGAACTTGACAAAAAATCGGCAGAATACCAGGATGAAGGTGCTGAGAACTGACAATGGTACAGATTGTTCTAATAGAAACTTCGACAGTTACCAGAAACATGTAGGCATCATGCATCAAACGACAGAAGCCATACTCCTGAACAAAATGGAATGCTCGAAAGACTCAACAGGACATTGGTTGAAAAGGCCAAATGTCTTTTATTTCATGAGAATTTGAGTAAGTTCCTATGGGCCGAAGCTTGCAATACAGCGTGTTACCTAAAGAATCGCTCTGCCTGTTCGAAAATGCCAAAGACACCTCATGAACAGTGAACAGGAAGAAAACCAGACCTTGACCACTTGAGAGTGTATGGTGGCTATGGTTCATGTACCGAAGGTGAACAAAAAGAAATGGGACCAGAAGTCGAAGAAGCACGTGTTAGTAGGATTCGATGAGACTTCGTACCATCATTAAAAAATGGAAACAAAATATCATAGAGGAATCACAAGAGAAACACAAGAGAATTCCGCTTCAGTGGGGGAAGAACATGAATTATCCTCTTCGGAACCTGATGAATCATTACCATGTAGTCTTGATTCATCCAAAGATGACTATGTACCACCAAGCAATCAAATAGACGTTGACTATGTACCACCAGGCAATCAAATAGAAATAGGTACACGAAGATCTCAGAGAGAACCAAAAAAGATAAAGTTTAATGGCTATGTAACATATTTCAGTGGTTCGTCCTATTCTGATACAAAGGCTCCAGTTCGAGTGGATCTTCCACAGATAGTAAATGAGGCGCTATCGGGATCAAATGAAAACCAGTGGATGCAGGCGATGAAGGAGGAGATGATACGTGGCAGCTCGTGAATCCACCAGAAGGCAGCACAGTGGTTAAGTGTGAGTGGGTATTCAAAGTAAAGAGTGACAGTGACAACAAAGACAAGAATACGCCTAGGTGATGAGGTAATATAATGTTTTAGTAAGTTTGTGTTACATATTTGCCATATGCATGCGCTCGCTTACTTTGAGAAATTGTATTCCTTGTGAACTGGTGGCTTTCTTTAGGATAAATCACTGGGTAGTTCTGTTAGAGGACGGCGTATCGTATAGAGATAGTAAATAGCTCCGGATATCCAACGCTACTGTGAGAATGTCTGAGTGATTGGTAGATTATTGTTCCGAGGTAATGTGATATCCCCAGGATTAGTTTGCGTGGCCCATCAGGTAGTGTTCGGTTTGTTCTTTAGTAATATCTGAGCCTTCCTGGGTTGTGGCCACCCCGAGGAGGCCAGATACAGTCCATTTGATAGTAACTCTTCCGATCGACTCAAATTATGTTAGATTCCCTCTTCAAGGGGATTCCCTGGGCATACCACGTTACCCCCCTTACTGTCCATGCAAATTCTTACCCCTTGTTCTGCACTAGTTACCGGAAGTGTAGTTGTAGATGAATGCTGGCTGTATCCTGTCCGCTTAACCCTTTTCACTGTATAGGAATGATTTCCGATTCGAGCAAGTTACTGACCTAACGATATGTAACGATAAGTTATTTAGATCCGGGGCGCTATTGGGTTTACTGTTTAGCTTTACGAACCACTGAGTAGAGTGGACTCAAGAGCATGATGATAAATGTTTGTTTCCATTACTCGAGGGTTGTTGCTTTTCAATGTTACTTATACTAATATATTATGCTGACGTTACTATGTTTTGAATATTTGAACCTCCCGTCACTGTTTCCTTGCTCTCGTTAGGTGTAATTTGGGTTGTCTATACAACGTAACGTCCTTTTCTGCCGCCACTAGATGACCACGATAAAAAGGTTATCGTTTTTTAGAGTACTCCGTATAATACAGGATAGCTCAATATATTTTTTGAAATTTTTGTACTTCAGCTTCTATTGGTCCAAGAGTTGAAAAACGTTCAAAATGACGGACCAGTCGACTGGATAGAAATACTTTTGACTTCGAATTCTTCAGCAGTGGGTCCAATCTAGTTATTTAAGATAATTTTCGGCTTAAAATTCGAAAATAATTGATATTTGGGCGGAACAATAACAACTCTTCCATGGAACATACCCGCAAAAAGACAAATATAGTGAGATAAAGAATAAAAGTTACATTAGAGTAAATAATATGAAACTTGGCTGCAGACATCGACTCGTTACCTGATTTATTGACCACAGACTTCTGATAAGCTTTTCTATAAGCTATTTGAGATTGAGTCGGGGATGAAGAGATTATTAATAGAACATTTCGAGAAAAACGACTAAATCATGTCACAAGAAGGTCTCATCTATGTATTAGGGAATTTTTTTAAGAGGAAAGTTTAGTTCCAATTGTTTTTTGAGAAGTAATGAAGAATTTCGTGGGAGAGTGAGAAGAATATGATAAAGTATATTCAGTTTTATTGAAAAAGAGTGAATTTTTTTTCTATGGAAATTCCGTTAGTTAGAGCAGTGGGAGAGGTGGAGACCGTAGAAGTCGGAATATTTCCAGAGAAGTGTGATTTTTATAATTTTTTGGAAATGAATAGGAGATTGCGTGAGAGACGTCGTAGAAGCTGCATTGCTTTCTTTTCATAGGTAATGGATTAGACAAAGCCATGGGGAAGCAGATGCGATGGAATGATCCCAGGAATTCGCGGGATATGTTTTTCTCTTTCAGGAAGTAAGGAGATTTCGCGAGAGGTGAAATAAGTGTATCCTGTTAAAAAGAGTCGGCACGAGGACAGGGATATCGCGAGAGGCGAAATAAGTGTATTTTATTGAAAAGAGTCCGTAAAAGGACTGGGATTTCGCGAAAGGCGAAATAAGTTTGGTTATATTGAGAAGAATCCGCAGAAGGACGGGGAATATTTGTTTTGTAGGTGCGCAGAAGAAGACTTCCGAAGGATTATTCCGCTTTCTTGTACTATGGAATTTTATGTGGAAGGAGGCGAAATAGGATTTTTGTTTGTTTGTAGGAAAGAGAGATATATTTTGTTTGAGATCAGATTTGTATAGTCAGTGATCATTTTTGAGAGTAAAATGAGACCTTTCATGAAAAAATGTATGATATGAGCAGATTATGAATAACGAGGAATAATGTTGTGAAAAAAATGAAAGTAGTTTTCTGTTGTTCATTTAATTGGGTAATTTGTTCGTCTCATTGGCGTCAGCCATTTGTGAATTATTGGTACAGGATGACTTCAAGACCCACAGGACATTTATTTTACAAGTTGAAACAAAATGAATAAAGAACATTAGAAGATATATAAAATAAATTATGGATTGAAAATTCCAAGTTAATTTTTGAAACTCACATTGATAAAGATTTGAATTCAGATCGTTTTGGATGGAAGAAAGGTAGAATAAGATTACTAACATTTTTTGCATAATTTTATTCGAATTTGAGATTTTTTTTCAGTTGAGTGTGATATTGATATAGTAAAATGAACTTCCATTTATTGTTGGTATAAAATACTTATCGGCAAATTTTGGATTTTATTTTACAGAGAGATTTTGAATAATATCAATTTTTATTTTATTTTCCACCAATTCAAATAGATTGAAAGTACCAGAAAATGAGTATCCGTCGGATTAAGGAAATATTGGTAAAGAAAAATTTTCCTACTTAGAAATTTTTTTTTGTTTTGAATTGATTTTAACTTTCAGTTCAGATTTTGAAAGTTTTAATTGTTCTGAAAAAGCTCCAACGACTCCTAGGTTTTTTATTTTTTTGTTCAGATATGAATTCAAGATTAATTTATGTTTGTTTCAGTGTCAGTTGGTTATGATTTTTTATGTTGGGTAAATACAGTTGTTCCACTTCGACAGAAAATTAATTATCTTATAGAGAAATGCTAAGTTAGTCAAAATTGAACTTGATGTTCTAATTGGATAATTTCGAGTTGGGGAATATGATTAAAAGCGTTTTGGTCGCTAGGAAAATATAAAAGCGAGCACAACGCTTCACATAATGCAGTGAGGCTTAAATTTTAATTTTTATGGTAATTAAGTTTTTTGTTTATATATATTATAATTTTGAGTATATGAACTTTATTTATTTGAATTAATTGATATGATTTCATGGTGTCAGTTTTGCTGTTTTTTAATTTGCAACTAACAATTTGAAAATGAATTTTTTGGATGTATTCAGCAGTTCTTTTGGTTTTAAGAAGCGAATATAATTCTGAGTAAAAACCTTCACATGATAATATTTGTTAATTGGTGGGGAAACACTTTGATGAATATTCATTTATGATTTCATGAGTAATAGTTTTTATTTTTCTTGTATTCAATGGTTTTGGAATTATTCGTATTGGGAGAATGTGTATCTGACCAATTATGCTTTTGTTTCCTTGAAGATCAACTAAAAGGAAGTCAGAGGTGGACCTGGAATAGATGAGATATTTGGTCATCATCAAGGATGTAACCTTCTTAAGGACTATCAAAATGTTACGTAAAAATAGTGCCTTATTGAACTGATAACAGTGCCAAGATAATGAGCATCATCTACACTAAACTCAGTGTTGTATATAATGGAGCAGAGTTGAGAGTGTTCTGAAGGGGGAATTTGAGATTCGAAATTGGTGAGCTCATTGTCTTGGAGCTTATTTGTCGGTAGTCCTATTGTTAGTTCAATTTTCGGCTGGTATGTGCAATATAATTCCACTTCGGTCACTGAAATAAGTATAGAGGAAAAAATATGGAATCATGATGAATCTGTCGAGGTAAAAACGAGAGTGACGATAGATGCAGCTGTGTTACTTGCTGACCAGATGGATGAATTTGGAGAATATCAGTATTATTCCTTCCATTAAAGAGAGAATGAAGCCAAAGAAAATTAAGATGCACCAAAGAACGTTAGTCTGAATTTGTATAGCTTTACGAAGGATATGCGTTGGAATCAACTGTATTAATCAGTCAGTTTGTATCAATTTACAATGTAATGATGATGACGACATGAAGAGATTTATTTTTCTCACTGATTTCACCTGCAGTGAGAAAAATAATTTTTGTCCTGGTTTCCCGATCAGAAACTGAAGTTGGCTGAAGATGACGAGATGTATACTGAGAGAGTTTGCTAGATGATAACCCAGTTCCAAGAATAGAAATATTGAATAAGATGGAGATAATAAAGAAGAGGTCGTGAAGATGAATCGACAGAAAAAGAGGAAATTAATGGGGAAAACTTTCCTGAATATGAAATTACCGATTGGACAGTATTTGCCTGATTAGAAATAGGCGATGTGTCTTGAAAGAGAATAAGAAGACGTAAGAGTTATAAACTCGAATATGGAAGTGACGTGATTTGAAGACTCTACCTTGCTGATATTCGTAGTCTACGTCACTAGACTGTAAAAGAGCTGTACTTGGACCATTTGTGTACGAAAATTAGTGCGCGCTCAGCGGAATTGGACTTCATGGAAGCCAACGTACGGACTTTATTATTTATAGAAAAGTGTCGTGCGGATATTTGTTGTTGGAAAAACTTTTTCATTGAACATTGAATTAAATATACGGTTGTGTTCCATATTGGTAACACTTGAGAGCCACTTTTAGAAGGTTATTCCTGCGATTAAAGGCCATCTTTCGAGAGAAGCTATCAAGGTATAGGAGAACATTACGGAGTTTGAATGTGATAGATATAGCAATTGCTTAAATTGTTTTGTTTTTAAAATCACTTCTGTACTTACCTGTTGACTATTCTATTTCAGTTCAGTTAGGTCATGTTGATTTTTGTTCATGATTGTGTTATAATTTATATTCCATTTTTCCGGAACATACCACCTTGCTTTAAATTATAGTGAGATTGAACCTTATTGAATTTTATTGGTTGTTATAAGGTACAAAGGCGAATGGACTCGTAGACTGCCATACGGATTCATGAGAATAGGAAAAGTTCTGGCTATGTAATGCCAAAACTTTTTCATTGAGAAGAGTAATATAATGAAGGGCCTATGTTTTACTTAGAAATAAGGATATACATTTTGATCCAAAGAAGTCTATTATAATAAAACTCGGAGACTTGAGAGGACCGCGGCTGATAAGCGGCATTAATAGTTGCATAAACAACGGATGAGAATCTTAAACGAACAATGTATTAATCAATAGATCGATTCATTTAAATTTCAACGAGGAGGTCTTGGGAACGGAAGTTCGCGATTATGATTTTAGTGCAGACGACAAAGGACTTCAAGGCTAAGATTGGGAATTCTCAGTAAAGACGAGATAAGAAATCGACAAGTCAAAAGATCCGGAGGGTTTAGACGTATGTAGGTGTTTAAGCATGGGAACTTAGAAAAAGCTGACGTAGGAAAAAGGTAGGTTTTTTTTTGTAACGTTACTAATATCACTTTATTGATTTTCAATATAAATTGTTTATCAGCGAGAATGAAAATATGACTCATTAAAATTGACAGTCCAGGGTCCTGAAGTCTTCCAAAAATTGATTAAAATAATTACTATGATTTGATTTTAGAATATCGCTTTACATCAATTGCTTTTCAAAGGACTGTGAAAAATTGTGAATATTGAAATTTATATCGACTGATAACATTTGATTCATTATATGTGATATCTCATTTAAACGTGTTATTTTTGCTCAATCCATCTCCTCAGAAAATACTTTTAAAACAAAAAACTTGTCCTTCGTGCGACGAGCACGAACCTAAGTTCTTTCCAAAAAGACAGTTTAGTAAAGTGAGTATATGATTTGACATATTTTCGAGTTGGGAAATAGATTCAAGAATTATAAGTACAATGTAGTAAATGGTGGCAGTGGTAAGGGTTAATAGTCAGAAAAAGGTTTATATTGGGTATTATTTCGTTTTTTTTCTTGTTTCATTATTTAAAAAGTGACATTAACTCAATTGTTTTTGAAAGTAGGAATATAGTTTTACACACGGTTACCCTTATTATATTGAGATAAACACACCTAATATATCAAGGGAAACGACCCTGAGTGAGTTATAGTTATGTTATTATGTGAGTTATTAAAGTGGTGTATTACATTTACAAACAAAAATGTCATATAAAGATGGTCGAAATGTTGATGGTTATTCTTCAATTTAACATTTCTTGATTTCACGAAATATCTCAAGTTTTTCCATAAGTTCAATTATACTTCAGTTATCCTTGTAGCCTAATCAAATTTGACCACATATTGCGGGCGTGGTAAGGAAATTTTTCCAATGGTTTTATAGATGAAAAATTATTTATTATGGACATGTTTTCTTTTCATCATAAAATACCTCATTTAGTGTGCTTCCAAATGGCATATCAACTTTTTTGCTAGCTGCTCGTTCTATGCCATAATATCATGGCTGAGAAGATAACAAGAAGATAAATATTCCAAACCCAAATTTGCTCTATCTTGAAGCTCCTTGTGATTGAATTTCAAAGTAAACATTGAATTTAAAATCTGAAAGTTTCTGTCGATCAATAATTTTGTGTATTAGTACCTTTTTTGAATCTAACGAATTAATTCAATTTATAATAAGTATTCTAGAAAAAATCGAGAATATTATGCCTGATTTTTCAAACATCGAATATCGCCATACGTTGTTCATTTATGGATTTGCGAATGGAAATGCTCGCGCAGCGGTTCGAAAGTACGGTTTCCATTTTCCTAACAGCCGACAACCAAATAGAAAGACATTGGTACAAGTGTTCAGGCGATTAGGTGAAACAGGCTCATTTGGTGGTTTCCGAATCAGAGAAGGTGGTCGAAATAGTCAGCAAGACCAGCATGCACCTGCTATACTTCAAGCTGTCCGGGAGGAACTCACAACAAGTACTCGTCGAATTGGTTGTATATTGAGAATTCATCATTCTACAGTAAACCGAGAACTAAAATAAAATAAGGTACTTCCATATCATTTAAAAAAGGTACAAAATCTGTTAACGGCTGAGACGAGAATAATCTTTGTAGGTGGTACCTGCATAAGTTAGGAGAATGGGGGACGATAGGATATTATGGACTCTTGAGGCCACTTTTACGAAATCGGGTATGATAAATTTACGAGATATTCATGTATGGAAAAAAGAAATTTCCCATTAGACTATTGTTTCTCATTTCCAACATGAGTAATACTTCCCGATTGCCTCAACGCTGAATAATTCATTACATTGATCCAAATCAGCTTAACAATCGTATTGGATGAAATTCCTCTGGCTAACAGACAAAATGTATGGTTTCAAATGAATAG
Source organism: Megalocaria dilatata (assembly GCA_034642435.1). Taxonomy (NCBI): domain Eukaryota; kingdom Metazoa; phylum Arthropoda; class Insecta; order Coleoptera; family Coccinellidae; genus Megalocaria; species Megalocaria dilatata. Next base: position 1,553,960 of record CM067858.1, on the reverse strand, counting down.
CTGCCCAGCTCATAATAGCCGGAAAGTACGGAAGTTAATGAATGAATATTTTGAGGTGCAATGGATTGGAAGTTACGATCCGGTAAGATGGCCACAAAGGAGCCTCGGTCATACGCCTTTGGATTTTTATGTCTGAAACACCTTCAAAGAAAAAGTATATCAAATTCGCTTTCAGACTCGAAAGGATCTGATCGAAAAAATAAAATTGTGTTGTGCAGAAATACGTCATAAACATTCTGAACTTCGCAGTTTTGTAGATTCGGCGTTAAAAGGATGTGTGAAATGTATTGAACAAGGCGATAGACATTTCGAACAATTGTTATAAGTAGGAGTGGTCCGTTTTTTTACAATTTTTCATAAATTGTTTATTATTAAAATTTTGTTTATTCGTTTTAATTATTTTGATAAATTCATGATTTTCATGAGATTTACTTTAATATTCAATCATAAAGAGCTTCAAGATATAGCAAATTTAGGTTTGAAAATTTCAACTATTCGTTTTTATCTTCCTAGCGATGACTTATGGCAGAAGACAAGCAGCTAGCACCAAAGTTTATATGTCTTCGAAAGCACACTGATTGGTGTATTTATTGCTGAAAAAAAGCATGTCCATAATTAATAATAAAACCATTCAAGGAATATGACTGATTTTGTTCACTTCAGAATCGTGATACTCATCTCCTTACCACGCCAGCAATAAGAATTTTTGGCACAGAGCTCATTAACTTGTAGCATTTAATGCCGTTCCCAGGATATGTGGTCAAATTTGATGAGGCTACAAGGATAACTGAGGTATAATTAATTTTATGGAAAAACTTTAAATATTTCTTGAAACCAAGAAATGTTAAATTGAATAATAACAATCAACATTTCGAACATGTTCTATATGACATTCCAAATAACTTGTATGATTTTTGCTTGAAGTTTGGCCCTTTTCAAAGTAGACAATGTGGTGCTTTTGCATAGGTATTTTGTTGGGCCAGGTATTTGTCAAATGTATGATAATGCTCCTACCTACACAACAAGAATCACGAGAAATTTTCTGGAACAACATTATAACGGAATTTCAGAATAGTCCCGGAATCATCGAATCCAATACATACGTGGGATATGCTTGAAAGACGTGTTATCACTTACGGAGAAAAACCGTTTTCGAAACCGTAAACATTTTTTCAAGCACTTAAGCCATTTTGAAATTAAACTTCGCAAGAACACATGAATGAATTCACAATTTATCATGATAATTTTTTTTCCCTGAAGTACATTACATAGTTTGATTTTATTAACATTCGTTCTTGATCTTCAAGGTTGCATTGAATTAGATACTAAATTATATTCAAGATTTCATATAGTATGAAAATAGTTGAATTATTTTCGATATTCTTGAATTCTGAGCATGTGTTTAGTGTACTGCTACAACAATTCATGTAAAAATATTTTTACAGCTTAAATAAATTCCCGACTACAGAAAACTCAACAAAGACAAGAATTTAAAGAACCTTACTGACAAATGATGTGACAAGGAAAAGTACAATATTTAAGCAGAGATTTAGACGTTGAAGAGAATCTGAAGGTTGCAAAGACAAGTTAAAAAGTAAGAAGATATCAGCAATAAAAGGAGGAATTAATATGTTTGAAATCATAGATGTTAGGAAACTTGCAGTCAACCCACTGAGAAATATGAAATCATTTTAACAATTATTCAGTGAATAACAATTTGGAAAATTATGGATAGAATACTTATATATGGTGTTTACATTATCAGAGGTAGATGACAAAATAAAAAACTAGGAAAACACTGACACTCTAACTCGCTTGTTCAACAGTATATTTTTCTAAATTTGAATATTAAAACAAATTGAAATATGTTTATCTTCTACAATTTTAATTTAAAAAAAAATTTTTTATTCAAAAAACTTTTAGAATTAAATTTATATCTAAATCAAGCACCGCTTACATTTAATAGACTCAATATATAATATCAAATGGAATAAATAACCCAACAGATATACGAAAGTAATTAAAATTAAGGAATAAATATTTAAAGGAGACAAAATTTTGTTTCTGGTCTTGCCTCTAAGAACACCAATTGCCTTTTAAAAACATGAACACACTTAAAGGACTTCTCAAAGAATATAATTTATTTGAAATATTTAATATATTTGAATATTCGAATAAGTTAATTCAAAAATCTCTAAAAAATGCACTAAAATAAAATAGAAAGGCTTTTTACTTGATAGAAGAAATATAACAAAATTTGAATATCAAAACAAATTGAAATATGTTTATCTTCTACAATTTTAATTTCCAAAAGAATTTTTTTATTCAAAAAACTTTTAGAATTAAATTAATGTCTAAAACAAGCACTGCTCACATTTAATAGACGTATATAATCAAAACTCAATATACAATGTCAAATGAAATAAATAACCCAACAGATATACGAAAGTAATTAAAATTAATAAATAAATATTCAAAGGAGACAAAATTTTGTTTCTGGTTTTAACTTAAGAAATACTACTTGCCTTATAAAAACATGAACACACTTGAAGGACTTCCCAAAGAATATAATTTATTTGAAATATTTAATATATTTAAATATTCGAACAAATTATTTCAAAAATCTCTAAAAAATGTGCACTATATCTTCAAAAAACAAATATAATTCTAGATAATCCCTTCATCAGCCCTTTTTTCAATATTCCAAATATCAAAATCAAAAACATAACCTACATCACTCACGTGTTAAAAGACTTAAGCTTCGAACTACAGATCAACTATATATTCAAGATTGATCTATGTTCTAACAAAATCAAAGAACACAGTGAGTTATTTTAAGGTTTACTTAAATTCATTGACATTCTATAATGAGATTTATTGAAGCCAAAATATAATTATATATTATATATAAAATAAAATAGAAAGGCTTTTTACTTGATAGAAGAAATATAACAAAATTTGAATATCAAAACAAATTGAAATATGTTTATCTTCTACAATTTTAATTTCCAAAAGAATTTTTTTATTCAAAAAACTTTTAGAATTAAATTAATGTCTAAAACAAGCACCGCTCATATTTAATAGACGTATATAATCAAAACTCAATATATAATGTCAAATGAAATAAATAACCCAACAGATATACGAAAGTAATTAAAATTAATAAATAAATATTCAAAGGAGACAAAATTTTGTTTCTGGTTTTAACTTAAGAAATACTACTTGCCTTATAAAAACATGAACACACTTGAAGGACTTCCCAAAGAATATAATTTATTTGAAATATTTAATATATTTAAATATTCGAACAAATTATTTCAAAAATCTCTAAAAAATGTGCACTATATCTTCAAAAAACAAATATAATTCTAGATAATCCCTTCATCAGCCCTTTTTTCAATATTCCAAATATCAAAATCAAAAACATAACCTACATCACTCACGTGTTAAAAGACTTAAGCTTCGAACTACAGATCAACTATATATTCAAGATTGATCTATGTTCTAACAAAATCAAAGAACACAGTGAGTTATTTTAAGGTTTACTTAAATTCATTGACATTCTATAATGAGATTTATTGAAGCCAAAATATAATTATATATTATATATAAAATAAAATAGAAAGGCTTTTTACTTGATAGAAGAAATATAACAAAATTTGAATATCAAAACAAATTGAAATATGTTTATCTTCTACAATTTTAATTTCCAAAAGAATTTTTTTATTCAAAAAACTTTTAGAATTAAATTAATGTCTAAAACAAGCACCGCTCACATTTAATAGACGTATATAATCAAAACTCAATATACAATGTCAAATGAAATAAATAACCCAACAGATATACGAAAGTAATTAAAATTAATAAATAAATATTCAAAGGAGACAAAATTTTGTTTCTGGTTTTAACTTAAGAAATACTACTTGCCTTATAAAAACATGAACACACTTGAAGGACTTCCCAAAGAATATAATTTATTTGAAATATTTAATATATTTAAATATTCGAACAAATTATTTCAAAAATCTCTAAAAAATGTGCACTATATCTTCAAAAAACAAATATAATTCTAGATAATCCCTTCATCAGCCCTTTTTTCAATATTCCAAATATCAAAATCAAAAACATAACCTACATCACTCACGTGTTATTTGATTTTGATATTTGGAATATTGAAAAAAGGGCTGATGAAGGGATTATCTAGAATTATATTTGTTTTTTGAAGATATAGTGCACATTTTTTGAGATTTTTGAAATAATTTGTTCGAATATTTAAATATATTAAATATTTCAAATGAATTATATTTTTTGGGAAGTCCTTCAAGTGTGTTCATGTTTTTATAAGGCAAGTAGTATTTCTTAAGTTAAAACCAGAAACAAAATTTTGTCTCCTTTGAATATTTATTTATTAATTTTAATTACTTTCGTATATCTGTTGGGTTATTTATTTCATTTGACATTGTATATTGAGTTTTGATTATGTACGTCTATTAAATGTGAGCGGTGCTTGTTTTAGACAGTAATTTAATTCTAAAAGTTTTTTGAATAAAAAAATTCTTTAGGAAATTAAAATTGTAGAAGATAAACATATTTCAATTTGTTTTGATATTCAAATTTTGTTATATTTCTTCTATCAAGTAAAAAGCCTTTCTATTTTATTTTATATATAATATATAATTATATTTTGGCTTCAATAAATCTCATTATAGAATGTCAATGAATTTAAGTAAACCTTAAAATAACTCACTGTGTTCTTTGATTTTGTTAGAACATAGATCAATCTTGAATATATAGTTGATCTGTAGTTCGAAGCTTAAGTCTTTTAACACGTGAGTGATGTAGGTTATGTTTTTGATTTTGATATTTGGAATATTGAAAAAAGGGCTGATGAAGGGATTATCTAGAATTATATTTGTTTTTTGAAGATATAGTGCACATTTTTTAGAGATTTTTGAAATAATTTGTTCGAATATTTAAATATATTAAATATTTCAAATAAATTATATTCTTTGGGAAGTCCTTCAAGTGTGTTCATGTTTTTATAAGGCAAGTAGTATTTCTTAAGTTAAAACCAGAAACAAAATTTTGTCTCCTTTGAATATTTATTTATTAATTTTAATTACTTTCGTATATCTGTTGGGTTATTTATTTCATTTGACATTATATATTGAGTTTTGATTATATACGTCTATTAAATATGAGCGGTGCTTGTTTTAGACATTAATTTAATTCTAAAAGTTTTTTGAATAAAAAAATTCTTTTGGAAATTAAAATTGTAGAAGATAAACATATTTCAATTTGTTTTGATATTCAAATTTTGTTATATTTCTTCTATCAAGTAAAAAGCCTTTCTATTTTATTTTATATATAATATATAATTATATTTTGGCTTCAATAAATCTCATTATAGAATGTCAATGAATTTAAGTAAACCTTAAAATAACTCACTGTGTTCTTTGATTTTGTTAGAACATAGATCAATCTTGAATATATAGTTGATCTGTAGTTCGAAGCTTAAGTCTTTTAACACGTGAGTGATGTAGGTTATGTTTTTGATTTTGATATTTGGAATATTGAAAAAAGGGCTGATGAAGGGATTATCTAGAATTATATTTGTTTTTTGAAGATATAGTGCACATTTTTTAGAGATTTTTGAAATAATTTGTTCGAATATTTAAATATATTAAATATTTCAAATAAATTATATTCTTTGGGAAGTCCTTCAAGTGTGTTCATGTTTTTATAAGGCAAGTAGTATTTCTTAAGTTAAAACCAGAAACAAAATTTTGTCTCCTTTGAATATTTATTTATTAATTTTAATTACTTTCGTATATCTGTTGGGTTATTTATTTCATTTGACATTGTATATTGAGTTTTGATTATATACGTCTATTAAATATGAGCGGTGCTTGTTTTAGACATTAATTTAATTCTAAAAGTTTTTTGAATAAAAAAATTCTTTTGGAAATTAAAATTGTAGAAGATAAACATATTTCAATTTGTTTTGATATTCAAATTTTGTTATATTTCTTCTATCAAGTAAAAAGCCTTTCTATTTTATTTTATATATAATATATAATTATATTTTGGCTTCAATAAATCTCATTATAGAATGTCAATGAATTTAAGTAAACCTTAAAATAACTCACTGTGTTCTTTGATTTTGTTAGAACATAGATCAATCTTGAATATATAGTTGATCTGTAGTTCGAAGCTTAAGTCTTTTAACACGTGAGTGATGTAGGTTATGTTTTTGATTTTGATATTTGGAATATTGAAAAAAGGGCTGATGAAGGGATTATCTAGAATTATATTTGTTTTTTGAAGATATAGTGCACATTTTTTAGAGATTTTTGAAATAATTTGTTCGAATATTTAAATATATTAAATATTTCAAATAAATTATATTCTTTGGGAAGTCCTTCAAGTGTGTTCATGTTTTTATAAGGCAAGTAGTATTTCTTAAGTTAAAACCAGAAACAAAATTTTGTCTCCTTTGAATATTTATTTATTAGTTTTAATTACTTTCGTATATCTGTTGGGTTATTTATTTCATTTGACATTGTATATTGAGTTTTGATTATATACGTCTATTAAATGTGAGCGGTGCTTGTTTTAGACATTAATTTAATTCTAAAAGTTTTTTGAATAAAAAAATTCTTTTGGAAATTAAAATTGTAGAAGATAAACATATTTCAATTTGTTTTGATATTCAAATTTTAAAAAATGCACTATGTTTTCAAAAAACAAATATAATTCTAAGCAATCCCGTCTTCAGCCCTCATTTAATATTCCAAATATCAAAATCAAAAAACTAACCTATATCTCTCAACACGTTTAAAAAGACTAAAGCTTCGAAACACAGATCAACTATATAATTCAAGATTGATCTATGTTCTAACAAAATCAAAGAACAGTGTGAGTTATTTTAAGGTTTATTTAAATTCATTGACATTCCATAATGAGATTTATTGAAGCCAAAATATAATTATATATTATATATAAAATGAAATAGAAAGGCCTTTTACTTGATAGAAGAAATATAACAAAATTTGAATATTAAAACAAATTGATCAATTTGTTTTAATATTCAAGTTTTGTTATATTTTTGAATTAACTTATTCGAATATTTAAATATATTAAATATTTCAAATAAATTATATTCTTTGAGAAGTCCTTTAAGTGTGTTCATGTTTTTAAAAGGCAATTGGTGTTCTTAAAGGTAAGACCAGAAACAAAATTTTGTCTCCTTTAAATATTTATTTATTAATTTTAATTACTTTCGTATATCTGCTGGGTTATTTATTCCATTTGACATTATATATTGAGGTTTGATTATATACGTCTATTAAATGTAAGCGGTGCTTGTTTTAGACATAAATTTAATTCTAAAGTTTTTTGAATAAAAAAATTTTTTTTTTAAATTAAAATTGTAGAAGATAAACATATTTCAAATTATTTTAATATTCAAATTTTGTTATATTTCTTCTATCAAGTAAAAGTCCTTTTTATTTTATTGTATATTTTTCTGAAAATTTGAAATATTTAAATCACTTCTTGAAAAAGCTACATATGATGAATAAAAAGATGAGAAAAACTGACTTGAAATCCTCAGTTTTTTCGTGGTAGGATCCTCACAAAATGATTTTTTTTTATTAAAACAAGTTGTAGAAATTACTAAGTTTTACTACCAATAAATTGATATATTACACATTTAATTGTGTACAATTATAGTGTAAAATATCAATTTATTGGTAGTAAAACAGTTATTTGTACAACTTGTTTTAATTATGATCAACTACCAAATAGTAACAGCTGAAACCATTTAATATCTGATTTTTTTTGGTATTCTAATCACACGATCTTCAGGAAAGTTTATATTAGTCTTCTTGTCGTTATTTCACATGTAAATCTGAATTTTCAATTCGATTCTGATACTGTTGCTATAGTTTCTTTACCGCTCAATGCTGCTCCGCACACAACATTTTTGTCTTTGTTTTGGATCTTTTAATCATACGATTTTCGTGAAATTTAGCAGGAATATATGCGTTACCAAATTCCAAATTTCAATTCAATCGAATTTGTAGTTTGGAAAATATAAATCGAATCAAGAGAAAATTTCAAATGTGAATAACTGTAGTTTCGCAGTTATTGAACTGATTTTCCTCAATAAAGATCTCAACTGAGAAGTTTCAAGTCCCAATTTTGCTCGTATGAAAGTTGTCCATTAACACAGCATTCAGACCCCATTCCTGACAATTTCAAGGCGCCAACTCCTCTTTTCGGAAGTTATCGTGTGTGCGGATTACCGGCCGAATAAAAATACTTCTGACCTCAGATTCTCCATCAGGTACTCCAACCTACACGTTTAAAACCATTTTCGACTCAACATTCGAAAATAACAGCCATTTGAGCGAAACGATAGCTTGCTGTTTCCTAGAACTTAGCGACAAAACACAGAATTCTATGTTCTGTCATCCGAAAGTCAAATAAACATATTTTTTTCAGTCTTAGAACTATTCTCCAGAAAAAATGGTGAATATCATGAAAATGAAAAATAGATGGTAAAAGGCTGCATAAGAAAAAATGGAAAAAAAAATTTTGACCAAAACTTTAAATAATTTTCATATGTTCTGCCGTAATGAGACAAGAATAAAATTGAAAGAATTCTAGTAATACATTTTTATTAAATTTTGCATAAGCCTTCGTGTCGTTATTTTACATCTAAATACTACATTTGGACTTGATCGGTTCGTACCTTCGAAAATATTTGAAAAATAAAATTTTAATGAGACTAACTCCATTTGGTTCAAATTCGTTCTGTCAATTTTTAACCAAAACTGATATATGCAGACTCCAAACTAACCATGAAAATTTCAATTTCTGAATACTTCCGTTCGGAAATTAGCATTTTCACCTTTTGTTGTCGATGCGGATGGCACAAATCTTTGTCGTTATTGTATACAATTATATTTTGATCGGATCAGTAGTTTGGGAAAAATACGAAAAAACCTCAAGTTAATAAGGAAACAATTGAACTGATTTTGTCCATTAACAAACTTAACCGAGATATTAAAGGCTGTAACCTACCCTGAAAGTTTTATATATTCAGCTCTTTCTGTTCCAAACTCAAAGTATTTAGGGAGGGATTGGCTGGATAATTACTTTCGACCTGGATTTCTTCATCAGTGGGTCCAACCTAGTCGTTTAAGACCATTTTCGGCTCAAAATTCGGAAATTACAGATATTTGGACAAAACGTTAACACACTGAACCCTATAACAAGTACACAAAAAGGAGAATGTGAAATACATTCTGTCAAGAAAGTACCGGGAATTATCGATTTAAATCTGGCGGGGCAATGAGGCAGGTAAAAATTTTTTTTCCTAGGTTGGTACCACTGTCCTTAATTACTATGCCAAGCTTGAGCAGGATCTGTCAACTAGTGTGTTTGCAACAGCTGATTAAGTCAGTCGATGTCAGAGTGCGTGCCGATTTTTACTATGGGTGATTACGTTGAGCAAAGAATTTGTTTAAAGTTTTGTGTTGCAAATGAATTTTCGTGTGCCGATGCATTGAAAATGTTGCAAAAGGCCTTTGGTGATAATGCTCTATCGAAAACTCGTGCATATCAGTGGTACAGAGCCTTCAAGGTCGGTCGTGAAGTGGTCGCCCATCGACGGCTTCGATCGAAGATAACGTCGATAAAATTAAGGAAAGGGTGCTGGAAAACCGTCGTACCAGCTTGAGAGAGATAGCACATGATCTTAAGATATCCCACGAGTCCGCACGTACGATTTTGATTGATATTTTGGGCATGAGAAAGGTGGCCGCACGACTCGTACCGAAAGACCTGAATTTTCTAAAAAACGTCATCGCGAACAGGTTGCTTCAGACAAGCTGGATCGCTGTAATTCCGATTCTACATTCATGGAACGCATTATAACTGGTTATGAGACCTGGGTCTACGAGTATGATATGCAAACAAACCAGCAATCATCGGAATGGGTGGCAAAAAATGAGCCGAAACCGAAAAAACCACGCCAAAGCCGCTCGAAAATGAAGGTGATGCTCATTGTTTTCTTCGATATCCGTGGCGTGGTGCACTACGAATTCGTTCCAGAGGATCAGACGGTAAACAAGGAGTTTTACCTAGGCGTTATGAAACGTTTGCGTGAGCGTATCCGTAAGAAGCGGCCAAATTTGTGGGCGAACATGGATTTTGCATGACGATAACGCGCCTTCTACGGAGCTACGATTGTGACTGACTTTCTCGCCAAAAACTCAACAAACGTGCTTCAGCAACCACCGTATTCGCCGGATTTGGCTCCCTGTGACTTTTTCCTCTTCCCAAAACTAAAATTGCCCCTTCGTGGCACCCGTTTTGAGTCGATTGAGGCCATAAAACAAAATTCGGCGCGAGAGCTAAAGTTCATCCCGGAAAGCGCCTATAAAAAATGTTTCGATAATTGGAAGTGCCGTTGGCATAGATGTATTGGAGCAAATGGAGCCTATTTTGAAGGCGACCCAATAAATTTTGACGATTAAATGTAAAAATGTTGTTTTAATTGAAAATTCCCGGTACTTTCTTGACAGAGTAGTATAACAAAATGCCCCAAACAATCTTTCCAGCCGTTATTATTTGGAAATTGATCATAATTGAAACAAGTTTTCAATAATTTCTATGTTTAAGTAACAAAAAATTCTCAGTGTACAGGTTCCTAGTGATTGCAGTTTTGAGGTATTACTCCCAAATTTCTTGTCTGAAGATGGGGAAATACCTCGAACTGAACAAAAAATGTGTAAACCTTGAATTTTTTGATGCTGGAGAAGTAATTTTTGAAAACTTCTGCTAGTAAATGTTTTCCAATTTTTGGCATACGATAATAAATAATTAACTTTTCTCCAGATAGATACAGAAAATACGGATCAAATCATCAGTAATTATTTGCTTCGCAAATAAGGATATGTACAATATAGATTTAATTTCTTCAAAATACCTATCGAATATTTCTGGATCGGAAAGAATTCAATATTTATTTTGACATTTTTCGACATTCTTTTGTAGATTATGATTCAATTCATTAGTATACCCCTCAAAGAAATGAACCTCTGGCTATGATGGCTCATAGATGATTAGCATAAGTTTATGACAATTTATTTTGAAAAGCACGTGGTCGTGGGGTCATGTCGACTACTTCATGATAAATGTTCAAATATTTAAGTCAATTCTTTTAATTTTAAGTTTTTTGGATCAAAATGAAAATTAAAAAATGTTTTGATTTTTTCAACATATTTTATAGTAGTGAATATGTTGAACTTTAATATCCGCAATTTTTTTATTGGAGCAAAAACAACTTCTTATATATTGGGTGGGTTCCAAAGGAGGTATACCTCATCAAAATAAACCATTTTGAATAAAATAGTTTCGAGCTTCTGAAATTTAATGCTATATGAGTTGTGAGTGTGGATAATTCAGTGGTAGAGCATTAACAGTGCTATGACCTAAAGTGGCGCGAGACCGCAGTAACAAAGCCTACCCAGAACACAACTGAACTCCTAAATCGCACAAGCTGAAAAAGCCTCTGAGGGATCTTCACAGAAGATCTAGGAGTATCAGGATAATAATAATAATATCATGGAATTTCAAGTGAGTCGATATTCTGAACGGATTTATTTATCGTGAGATGAAGAGATATGCTACACCGTATTTTGCACCATATAGGGTGGTGTTTTCTCCCAGTTATATATATAATATAGTATTTCCCAGTACCTCAACAAATTGAGGAAAATAAAATACTCAAAATCTGTTTAATGTTCTCGTTAAAATCGTAATCTTGATTTAGTATTCGAATTGACATATGCTGTCAATCGAAGCCACAATGCTCAATTATTTCGGCGTCGTCAGACCTAACAGAACCGAATTTAATTTGCACGGAACTGACTTCGAAATAAAGAGCTTCTATCTTTGTCATCTTGAATATTTGATATGAGCGATTTTTAATGATTAAAGTAAAACAACTTAATTTCCGCTAATTTATTAAATTTAACAACAATTGTTTCATCATAACAACATGACTTCGTCAGGTGAGGATGGTCCTAACTACATAATTGAGATTGAGTTCTTTAAATATTCAAATTTTACAGAAAAGAAGATAGTGGGAATTTACAGTAATTTGTTTTTTTATTATTACACAAAGTTTCAGAAAAGTTTAAGTAAGGGGGATTTATTGAGGTCCGTCTGGTCGTTTAGGAGAATCTGTTGATTTCGAGGGTTTCTAGGTAGTTCAACCTGAGGTTCTTTTTTCTAGGTGTAAGATTTAGAAGTTATTGTCAAAATCATGTCTTGTCTCCAAAAGATGGTCAGCATATGTTGAATTTCTGTTTTTTTTTCAAGATAAGCTTTCTCGTGCTCACGTATCCTAGTGCCGAAAGATCTACCTGTCTGACCCAAATATACAGATGGGCAAGTACCCCAGTTTAACCTATAGACTGCAGACTTTTTGTTTTTATCGATCAAATCTTTATTATTTTTTATTAAATTTCCTAACGTGTTTCTTGTTTTGAATGAAATGTTGCAGTTACTCTTTTTCTTTAAATATCTTGCTATTTTTTCGGACTTTTTGTTTATGTACGTTAAAGAAATATATTTTGTATCAATAGCTACTGTTGGATATACAAGTGATATTGACTGTTTAAATTGCATTCGTTTCAATATTTTATTTATAATGAACGGATTGGAACCATTGTTAAATCTGTTTTATTTTATTCAGTTCTGTATCAAAATTCTCTTCTGTCATAGGTATGTTGATTAATCTTAATATTATGCTATTATAAGCTGCTAGTTTTTGAGAATGTGGGTGATTAGAATTTGAAAGGATCGGGTTTCCGGAAAATTGAAAAGTCATGTTTATTTTTAATTTTTGAAATTTTTAAATCAAGAAAATTGTTGCTGTTATTTTGTTCTATTTCATTGGTGAATTTTATTTTAGGATATAATGTATTTATAAATTCTAAAAACATCGCAAGTCGTCTACTGGTTTCGGTGAATAGAGATAAAATATCATCCACGTAACGATATCGAAAGAACTAATCAAAATTATTCAGAAAGAAACAAACTTTCAACCAAAATTTGCCATTAAAAATTCATATAACCTGATAGAGAAAAAAAATATATATATTCCGAATAATGCTAAACTCATTTCTTTCGACGTGCAAAATATGTTCCCTTGCTATCAGTTAAAGAATTAAAAAATCAGATAGAAATGCTATAAGTAAAAAATAGAACTAATCCGGTTATGAAACAAGAGATTATCGAAATCTTAAAGGTTTGTTTGGACCAAAACTATATTTTATTTAATGGAATATTTTACGAAGCTAATGATGGTCTCACTATGGGAAACCCACTTAGTCCGATATTATCCGAAATATTTATGGACTTCCTGGTAACCAAAATCCAATAGAGCCCCTTCTTTAAATATTTCATTTATTGGTATCGTTACGTGAATAATATTTTATCTCTATTCACCGGTACCAGTAGACAACTTGCGATGTTTTTAGAATTTATAGATACATTACCTCCTACAATAAAATTCACCAATGAAATGGAACAAAATAACAGCATCAATTTTCTTGATTTAAAAATTTCAAAAATTAACAATAAACATGACTTTTCAATTTTCCGGAAACCCGATCCTTTCAAATTCTAATCACCCACATTCTCAAAAAGTAGCAGCTTATAATAGCATAATATTAAGATTAATCAACATACCTATGACACAAGAGAATTTTGATACAGAACTGAATAAAATAAAACAGATTTAACAATGGTTCCAATCCGTTCATTATAAATAAAATATTGAAACGAATGCAATTTAAACAGTCAATATCGCTTGTATATCCAACAGTAGCTATTGATACAAAATATATTTCTTTAACGTACATAAACAAAAAGTCCGAAAAAATAGCAAGATATTTAAAGAAAAAGAGTAACTGCAACATTTCATTCAAAACAAGAAACACGTTAGGAAATTTAATAAAAAATAATAAAGATTTGATCGATAAAAACAAAAAGTCTGCAGTCTATAGGTTAAACTGGGGTACTTGCCCATCTGTATATTTGGGTCAGACAGGTAGATCTTTCGGCACTAGGATACGTGAGCACGAGAAAGCTTATCTTGAAAAAAAAACAGAAATTCAACATATGCTGACCATCTTTTGGAGACAAGACATGATTTTGACAATAACTTCTAAATCTTGCACCTAGAAAAAAAGAACCTCAGGTTGAAATACCTAGAAGCCCTCGAAATCAACAGATACAATAAAAAACAGATTCTCCTAAACGACCAGACGGACTTCAATAAATCCCCCTTACTTAACCTTTTCTGAAACTTTGTGTAAGAATAAAAAAACAAATTACTGTGAATTACCACTACCTTCTTTTCTGTACAATTCGGATATTTAAAGAACTCAATCTCAATTATGTAGTTAGTACCATACTCACCTGACGAAGTCATGTTGTCATGACGAAACAATTGTTGTGAAATTAAATAAATTAGCGGAAATTAAGTTGTTTTACTTTAATCATCGAGATGTATTTCCGACAAGTAGAGACCGATACAATCAAACATAAGCGATTTTTGTTGCAATGGTACATATTGACGAGTTTCACCTTCTGTTGGAAAAAAGTATCAACTTTGGCAAATCCTAGGCGTCGATAATTTCCCTTCTTAGGGAGAAAATATTTTTGGCCAGGTATACATCGATTATTCTATCAATATTTAAACTTGAATTTTCCTTTTTAGGACGAAAGAAAAAAGAAAAAAAATTTTTACGTTAAGTAAGCAAAATAAATATGTGAATAAAGAAGGATAAAAAACTTGCCTACATATTAATGACACAAAAAAAATTGCTGTGGAAAAAAAATGAAATCAATCAATATCTATTTTATTTTATATTCATAAGATCAAACCTAATTTTTTTATATTCACAAATCTATATATCACGAAATTAATAAAAATGTCAATAGACCTATGAATATATGATAAGGCTAAATCTACCAACCTCTCCTGGCCCACGATTAATCCAAGATTTCAATTCCTTCAAGCTACTCTCAGAACCAGTCATATTAACAAGAATCACAAATATCAAAAATATGCTAAAGAGCGAAGTATCATTTGGATCCAGGTATCGTTTCCAATACCTACGCTTTTCGAACGACAATCCCAATATTTGAATATACGTTTCCTAATATTTTGCTGATAAGGAGTGTCTTAGTGATCATAATTTTTTGCGTAATAATCGAAGAAACGAACAAAATCTTTTTTATATTAGTTTTTTTTCCAAATATCCGCTCAATATTTGATATGTTTCACTGAGATACAGAAAACGAAAATTATGCATTTACGAGAGGAGCTGCTAATAAGCCACTCCCCCTTTACAAGAATAATTTCATTTTACTTGTTGTAATAAATGCAACAAATGATTTCTCTTCTGAAAATAATTGTTTCAATTTTTTTGCCATAACGACTCTGAAATTGAAATAAATTCCAAGGTCATAAAATACATTTTTATAAAATCATATAAATTCCACGGACCTAAAATGAATTCAGATAAATTAAAATAAATTCTAAAAATCATAAGAGAACCACTGACTTCGGTAGAGATGTTGTTTATATAAACAACAGCTAAATTTATTATATAGAGATAATCTCATATCTCTGAGTAGATTTGGCCTAATGTTGCCACAAAGTTGAATAATTTTCAACCTTGAAACTGTATCACTTCTCGTGAGTTATGATTTTGGCAACGATCCGTTGAAACCAAATGTCCTCAAAATTGATGGGAAGTTGACGAAATGTCGGAATAATTCGAGTTTGTGAAAGCTCTAAAATGTACATTTTTCAAGAAAAACTATTTTCATATTGTCTTTCCATCATCGTCATGCACCTACGTAATCAACACTAACTAGACGTGGATCTGAATGATGTCGCCGCGCCGGTGCAAAGCAATGAATTCTCTCTAACTCTGGGCAGCCGGAAAAAGTAGAGAAGATGCAAAAAGCAGTCCAGTTAAATATTCGTCATCATTTATAATATAATGAAGTTATTCTTCTTCTGAGCGACTGGCAAACTGGTTTCACTTGTAAATGTACATTAATAACACTTAAATGGCTCATTTTGAATCGATTCATATATTTTGTACGAGCAGAAACTGACTCGAAGTGGTCTTTGAGAATATTTCCGCAAATTTATATTCGGCGTCTCAAAATGTTTTTATGTTTTCTCTCATTAACTTCATATGTGGCAATAAAATCAGTCTTACTCGCATGATCTCGTGAGGTTTGAGGGTTGCTGTTTTTTTATAGAAAATAAATCGTGCTCAAAATAGCCTTTTTATTTTCATCAATGTTCATAATGTATCGAATCGAGCATATTTATAATATTTATTTTTATAATATTAATTAAATTATTTATTAGAGATGTATACATCTCTAATAGATAATTTAATTAACCAACGTATACATAAAAACACAATAAAAGAAATTTATCCAGTAACATCTGATCTATCTGAACACAAATACGTTAGCCTCACATATCTCGGAAACATTAGTATTCAACTAAAAAACCTACTTAAAAAAGAAAATATTAAAGTCTCTTTCAAGACAAACAATCGTATTAGCAAATACATCAAAAACAATAAAAACAGTATGGATAAACTTCAATTATCAGGTGTATACAAACTCACTTGCCCAGATTGCCCAAAGATTTATATTGGTAGAACAGGTAGAAATTTCGGTACACGCCTAACAGAACATAAAAGAAGTTTCGATAAAAATAAAAATGATTCACATTATGCTAAACACCTTCTTGAAAATAACCATTCTTTCACAAAAGAAACAGAAATTCTACATGTTGAAAATAGAGGTCTAAAATTGAACTTACGGGAAATTTACGAAATAAATAAACATAAAAACAGCAATAACCTAGTAAATGAACAAATAGATTTTTATTACACCCCTCTATTCAATATTTACAAGGGATCGAGTGAACACGATTCTGAAGGGAATATTCTTTGAGAAAACCAACCCGACGAACAATTTTAAAAACACATGTACACCTTCTGTGAAAAATCTTATAAATTCATTGTACAACAACTGTTACTTCGTATTCTGATGAAGTCTTTCAAGCAAAGACGAAACGTACGTCAATACCAAAAATAAAGTAGAAAATGTAAACAAGTGTTTTATTTTATAATGACAATTACAACTGATTTCTACCAAGTAACGGCCCAATCTATCATAAATTAGATATATGTCATTTAGACAGAGCTTTTAAATCCGGATCACGAAATGGATAACCCGCTATAATATTTTTAAGGTATGGCCTTATGCATCTGCATCATTCACAAATATTCACTTATCAAAACAGAAAAAATACTCACACTTTCCACAAAAACTGGATTTCCTACAGGAGAACTAACGGAAAACATAATTCTGTGACCCATTATAATCAGGAACATAGAAATAGATTTCATCCCATGCATGCACTCCATACCGTCATTGGTGTTCGACTCGGATGCCATCTTTTTTATAGTGTGTGAATATGAAAAGGCTTGAAGAATGTCATGAGCTTTTCCTGAAATTTCAATATCAGCATTAAAAAGAGTTATTGGAAATGTCGATATTATTATGAAAATTTGGGACTAAAAGAGTACACAAATTATAAATCTTCAAAGGACCGATGACGTGAGCATGGAATGCTCTTTTCTAAAGCCTTTCAGGATAACCTGAGCATGTTGAGATATATAATTCATTCATTTCATTCCATCGTATTTTTGATAGTGTTTTTCATAATATAATATTCAAGAAATAATCAAAAAAATGTTTTATCAAAAATATGAAGTTGACACAAGAGTTTTGGTTATATATAGCGTCGGTTTTTGATTCCTAGTAATAAAAAAGAATAAATCAAGACTTGCATGTTAATTTTAAGAAGAACACATAACTGATTGTGGATCTAGGCACCAGGTTCTAAAAAGTTTTTTGAGGGCGTGTGTTCGATTAAATAACCAGCAACTTAATTAGAAACGTTATGGATTCTGAAGGAGTAAAGTTTGATTTTGCGAGGTTAAACGATAATTATCAAAACTGGAAAATCGAAATAAAAGTTATTGCCATAAAGGAAGGAAACTGGTCAGTTATAAATGATGAAATCCCACAGAAGAATGGAGACGTAAAAACGAAAAAGCACAAGCTCACCTCTCATTGAGCATCAAGTATAATAAAATAGTTCAAAATTATGAATATGTAAATGCCAACGCCATGTAGAGTGGACTAAACAACGTTCATGAATGAAACAATTTGAGTAATAAGTTATACCTGTTAAAAAAAATGTAACAATCAAAACTTGAAGGAAAATCCATGCCTGAATACATAAAGAAAGTTATGGTGAATGATTGAGAAGTGTAGGTGCGACCATTAAAGATTTTCATGTTGCTGCACTCTTATTGTTTATATAATATAATAGGTTTACCAAACATTTATTCAAGTCTAGTGACAGCACAAAATGCTCGACCTGATGAACGAATTAACGTTAGAACATGTCAAGGAAAATTATTAGACGGGGCAACAAGAAAGGAAGGTATTGTAACCAGTAAAGTCACAATACAAATAACATAGCAAATGGACAACATATGCAAAATAGAATGTTCAGTTTGAAAATAAAAATGACCAAACTCCAGTCACTGTATAATCAGTAAATAAAAGTGATAGAAAACTAAGTAATTTCTCATTTCATTCCAATTAAAATGAACTATCACAAAGTAACGGACTACTCCATACAATATTAGAAGGGAAAGGTTACATAATCCTCAAATCTGTCAAATCTGAAGTGAATGAAGGAGTTTTAACCTGAAAATTCGAATAAGTGTTATATATCCCTGAGTTAAAAGATAATCTATTATCAGCACCCAAGATAGCAAAGGATGGGTATGATGAAACACAGTGTCTTATCAAGAAAGATAAGATTTTAGTGGTGACTGTCAAAGATGAAAATGGTTTAAATGAAGTTAAAAATTTTGTAGAAAGAGTACACCGGATAAAAATTTAATACGAAAAAACTGAAAACTACACACACATCTAGATTACAGAGATCCTGAAATAACTAGGTACTTATTTTTTTAATATCAAAACAGATTTAATCTATTTGTCTCCTATAATGTTAATTTCAAAAAATTTTATTCAAAAACTTTTAGAATTAAATTAATGTCCTATAAGCACAGCTTATATCAATGGACGTATAAAATCAAAACTCAATATATGTATAATATCAAATGGAATAAATAACCGAACAAATATAAATTGTCAATTGAAATTAATGAATGAATATTTGAAGGAGACAAAATTTTGTTTCTGATCTTACAATTATAAAAAGTGAATCCTTTTCAAAAATACAAAACATGATTTTAAGAACATCTCAAAAAGATATAATTTATTTGAAATATTTAATTATTTAAATAAGATACCTCTTCTTTTTATTTTATTAACTAGGTACTTAGTTGCAAAAATTGGGCTACTGGAGTAAAGATTAGAAATTGTGGAAAGATTAAGCAGTGTGTTTCTTGAATAGAAGGAGAACTTACGAAAAATCATTTTTCTCAGTTATCAATTCAAGAACTAAGAAGGGTCTCGACTTAATCCATAGTATACATATATATATATATATATATATATTTATTGTAGTTTAATAAGAGTCCCAGGTATATTATTTGAATTGAATAAGGGTTTGACGACTCAAAGGTGGAGAATAAGTTAATGAATACTATTTATTCTTTGCCAAGCTTTCGCATCTTTATTTAATGCATCCTCAGGGCTTCTATAAAAGGTACAATAATAATAACTCTATATATATAGTTACCTGTTGAATGTGTCGAAATATAAGCACTTTTACGACGGCCCTGTAGATGAGTAATGCACCCAGAAAGATCCCAAAGGAGTAAATCGGAACTACAGATCATAGACGACAGAAACATAACCTACGATTCCTAACTAAACAATGAAATTAATAATTTATAAATGTAAATATGGTAACGTGATAAGGTGAAAAAGTTTTTCATGAATTTTGATGTTTTAATGTGTATAATTTTTAATGGAATGTAACGTCTCTACTAATATTTTACGAATAACGGATGACTTATTGCTGAATGTCGATTATTTGAAAAATCTAACATTCGGTAAGTTTTGGAACAAAACGAAAATAATTTTTATTGTCTGTTATTATTATTGTACCTTTTATAGAAGCCCTGAGGATGCATTAAATAAAGATGCGAAAGCTTGGCAAAGAATAAATAGTATTCATTAACTTATTCTCCACCTTTGAGTCGTCAAACCCTTATTCAATTCAAAAAAAATATATATATATATAGTATATATGTATGAGGTCCTATGCAACAATATATCTTATGTATTCAAACGATGAAGTCATCGATAAACTGAAGTTATTTTTGGAAGAACTGAAAAATGTTTTTGGTAAGTTCCTTAAAATTTTGAGATATGATAAGGGTGGGGAGTATGTTACAACACCGTAAAGAACTTACTGAGAAACCTTAGTATAAAGTTTCAATATACAGTATCAAACTGTTCAGAACAGAATTGTGTTTTTGTGCGCAATAACCTTACCCGTAACTTAATTAGATAAGCGAGATGCAAAACTTCCATGTTATTGGGCGTAGTATTTAGACTGAAAAAGATGGTGAGAAGTAGATGTATGCCTGGGGAAACTTTTTCCCCAGTAATAAGAAAATCTACAAAAAGATTGTTATAATATTTGTTTTGAGAGTAGAATTAAATTTATCTATTCATTATTTAGAGGACTAAACAATATTCCCAAATTGGGACATTGTTCGGAAGATTAATATGAATACACTAGATGGTTTCTAAATTCAAAATATAAAACAAAGTATACCTATTAAAGAAAGTGGCTTAAAGAAATCATCAAGAATTTGAAATAATATAGTAAAGTAGTAAAGGAAATATTGGTGAAACTGAATTTCAAACACTCTTGGCATGATCCGTGTATTTTTTTTTAAATTGTAAATTTGAATTATTGTTCTTGCAATATCTGTGGATGATTTTTTCATTCGTTAAAACTCTTTGTTATATTGAAGATGAATTGCCAAAAAAATTTTAGCTGAGGGAGGTTTGAATATCAATTGCGACGAGGAAAAATATATTTTAAAAAATTAATCAAATTAATCAGAAATATTATATATTAGGTATACTAGAAAAATTCAGAATGAAAGAAGAAGAGACTGTTTACATGGTTTTCAAATTGAAACCAGATGGTGATGAAAA
Source organism: Megalocaria dilatata (assembly GCA_034642435.1). Classification (NCBI taxonomy): domain Eukaryota; kingdom Metazoa; phylum Arthropoda; class Insecta; order Coleoptera; family Coccinellidae; genus Megalocaria; species Megalocaria dilatata. The sequence continues at coordinate 1,532,609 of CM067858.1, read as the reverse complement.
ACCAAACTTACCATACAAAAATTTCATTGTTAATGTATTTGCTATTTGATACGAGGCCAGACACTTCATACGCTGTAAGCTATCTGAATCTGAGCCAATTAAATACTTGTTTCTGTCATGAATATTGAAAACATATAAAAAAAATTTACAAATAGAGCATTATTGATGGAGACCTGATATTTTGTAAATCTGATGAAAATATTACTGGTTGTGCAGATGAACACTTTTGAAACGCTGTGAATGATAGGAGGTCATATACGGGGTCTGTCTTCAAAATGAGCAATGCAGCAATTTCCTGGAAGGCTAAAAAACAGTCTTGTATGGTTATCAAGCACAGAGGCCGAGTATAGTGCTATCACTGAAGCTAACAAAAAGAGGTTTTCCTTATGGAACTTGTTTAATTTAAAGAACCATTGATGCCTTATAGTGATAGCCAAAGTACCCAGAAGCTCATAAGAAATCCAACTTATCACAGTCAAACAGAAGATATAGATACAAAGAATCATTTCATAAGAGAAATTGTTGAGAAAGACATTAGTAAACTGAATTATGTTCCCCCAAAAACAATTTTTAATAATGTATTCATAAATGGGTTGTATAATCTTGAACATGAACTTTTTGTTGAAATTTTAGGAATGTATTGCCTAAATTTATTAAGGGGAAATGTTCAGATATGTTGAATTGTCCTTACTTGGTGAAAATCCATATTAAATAATATTTAAATAAGGTTATTCTGATTTTTACAAATTTTTATTGTTATGTTCACAAAAATTGTTTCGCTATCACATTCAGATATGTAATCCATTAATTTCATTCTACGGTATTTTTGAAGTCTTTTCTGTGATACATATTAAAATAAAAGGCCTGAAAAATGTTTTATCGATATAAAATTGACATATGAGTTTTGGTTATGTAGTGTCGGTTTTTGATTTCTTGTATTAGAAAGAATATAGAATAACTGAAGATTTGCAAGTTTATTTTAAAAATAACAAATAACAAACCATATAATCTTTGGTTAACGTTATACAACAGCAAATGTGGGTGCTAATCAAATTACTATCGATTTTAAAATCTGCAAAATATGGAGGTTGTGTCATATTTAGGTTGGTTCAAAAACCATAAACCCTGTGTTTGATTGTATCGGTCTTTACTTGTCGGAAATACATCTGAGGTAATATATAATATTATATATAATAGATAATAATATATAATGATAATTTATTTTATCGTGATAATTTGTTTGTAAAGAAGAACTGTATCTGTTTCTATGTTTTTTAGTTTGGGGTGTATAGGGTATGATCTTACTCAGAAAACTTTTTCTACTATACTTTAGTGTAGGGGACATAAATGAATTTAATTTACCATGATGTTACCAAATTTCAGACTTGTTATTTATAAACATTTGAAGAAGTTACTATGTAAAACGGAATGCATGATGTAACCAACTCACAATAATAAACAGAAATCAACATATACAGGTATGGAAAAGACAGTCGGAAACATAGGAAATTCAGTGTTAATCAAGAATGCAGTGGAGCAATGTAAGAATCAAAAACTCAGCGCGATGCGATGACGAACAAACGACTGATCTCTCTCAATGGAAGTGGGGAGTTAAAGCAGACTGCACACCCTCTCGATCGAAGCATCAACGCTGCGCACTGCCATTGACAGAAAACAATCATCTATTCCTCATCGCATCGCGCTGAACTTTTGATTCTTCCACTGCTCCACTGCATTCTTGATTAACACTGAATTTCCTATGTTTCCGACTGTCTTTTCCATACCTGTATATCATCATTTGAACTAAAGAGTACAATGAATTTCTATCAAGTAAAGGCCAACACGATACAAAATTAATTAATTCATTTGTTTACAAGGCTATTTGATATTGGTATGTAAAAAGATATTTATTGATTTCTTCAAGTCTGAATTCAATGCCAATTTGAAATAATCCATAAAGATACAAACACCGCATAGGTTCGGAATTAACTATTTTTATTCTATTCTTCAATTTGAAAGCTTTTGTGTGATTCCGGAAGTGTTGAAGTTATAAACCTCGTGCGGGAACAAAAAAAAATAATAATCGAAATATTTTTCCTTGTTTAAATAAACCTGTTGTTAACGGTCTATCAAGCAACTTTTCTGTAATACAATCTTAATCTTAAGATTAACTATTAACCATTGTGAAACCGGACCATAGAGTGATCGGGAAGTTCATTAAATGTATCTTGAAATAAATCGAGGACATTCATGAAAGCATATATCCTCAAACAATTAGCAAAATCCGCTACAGTTAGTTGAATGCTGTAGAGGTTATTTCAAGATATTATAAAAACAGGCCCACAAAACTATCGATTCGCTATTTGTTAGAAGCATCAAAAAGTATACCTTCTATGTTGTTTTGATCAGGAAGAGAGGACAGAATCATACGGATTGAAAGATCCTTATCGAAAATGGTTAAAAATTATTTTGAAATTAGCTCTTATTCTCACAAGATATACTAAATATGAAACAGAAATCAGATACTATAAATGAGAAGAGACTAGTATATAGCGATTTTCAAAACATACAAGTAGACCGCTTGAACTTAGAGCGACATTTACTATTCACAGAAGTATGTTAAAACTTTGTGATTAAATCATCATTTAAATCACCTATTAAATGTTATAATCGAATTTTTTTTAGAAATTCTGATAAATATAATAATATCCAAAAATTGCAAAACAACGACGATAAATCTTTGTAGTCGTATGTACATTCCTGTATTTTGTTCAAACTATAACTTAAATAAAAAAGAGGTTTTCTCTTGATAGATGGATTATTACAGAATTTAAAATATCATACAGATTTCTTCTGTAAACCTTCTACAAATTTTAATTGCAAAAAAATTTCTGTTCAAAATTTTTAGAATTAAATTAAATAAATGTCCTTAGGACACGCCGTGTCAATTTAGTAGACATATAGAATTAATACTTATTACACAGTACCAAAGAGATTGAAAGGAATTTGAAGAAATATAAATTGTCAAAAAAAAATTATTGAATAAATACTTGAAGAGTAATTGATAAAAGGATTATTACAAAATTTAAAATATCATACAGATTTTTCTGTGAACCTTCTACAAATTTTGATTTAAAAAAAATTTCTGTTCAAAATTTTTAGAATTAAATTAAATAAATGTCCTTAGAACACACAGTATCAATTTAGTAGACATATAGATTTAATACTTATTACACGGTACCAAAGGGAATGAAAGAAATTCAAAGAAATATAAATTGTCAACTAAAAATTATCGAATAAATACTCTTCAAGTATTTATTTAATAATTTTTATTTGACAATTTATATTTCTTTGAATTCCTTTCATTCCCTTTGGTACTGTGTAATGAGTATTAATTCTATATGTCTACTAAATTAAGACGGTGTGTCGTAAAGAAATTTATTCAATTTAATTCCAAAAATTTCAAACTATAACTGTTCGTTTTTTGAGAATCTGAGGAAATAAACTTTCTTGTAGTTATATTTTCGGAACAGAAAGGCGAATTTAGCTCATTCCCAAAATTAACTCATTTTGGCTTAAAATTCTTTAAATTTCGAGATTTCAGACTGTATTTTTTTCAATTTTCTCATTTAGAAACACGCAAACGTTCAAAATTAGATTTAAGTGCGATTGATACAATGTAATCGTTTAGTAAAACTTTTATCTCAAAATTTTAAAAAACATCGATTTTGATGGAATGATTAAAAAGCACAAAAGCTTGTATCTCCTCTTGGTTGTTTCAATTGAGAGATTTCGAGAAGAGAATTGAATAGAGAAGAATCTCAAGAAAGATATAACATAGATATCTATTCAAATAAAATTTCTCATTGCCGAATTAAAAAGAGCTTTTTTGCAAACACCAAGGTAGTACTGAACACACATAAATGTAAATCAATCATCGACAATCAGTAAATGAGAATTTATTCGAATGAAATATTTCAATTTGACAAAAAACGCTCAGACATGATAATTTTTTATTCTACAGTATGTTTCGAAAAAGAGATTGTTGGAAGCAATATTTTATTGATTGATGTCTGCCTTTATTTAATTAGCCTATGATTTATGCTAATTTAAAATCCTCTTAATTTTATTTTGCCTGCTATTTAAATACCAGAGACAAACTTCGCTAAAATTGGTTGAGTAATGAAGTTTATGGAATATTTAATGTATTTATCTATATGCCTTGTCAGGACCTTCTTTCCAGGTACATTGCAAACTTTGCTCATTTTTTGTTTTAATTACCACGAAATTATTATATGTATATTGTCGGCCTTTGTGAAGACATAACAATGACCAATTAAAATTTTACTCATTTTTGTTGTTTCGGAGAAAGAAGCTAATCTTGTTGAAAATGTCGATTTCACATCTGTTGGAATTTCTGAAGTTCAATTTTTTCGTTGGATTTGAACATCGGAATGTGCAAACTACCTTTCTGAATTGAATACTAGTCAGGAACAAGCTTGATCCTTCTTTGAAAACGAGACAAATGCAGTTTAAATGTCGGTAGCACACAGACAGTAATACGCTTTCAGTTGAAAGACTCACTTCAAACTGTCCGAGCTTCGTACTCGAGGTTTGAGCTTCCGGTTTCACTGAGGTATTCAAATATAAATATATATTTGATGGTTTCGGTCTTTACTTGAAGGAAATTCATTTTCAACTAGTAATAAATGAAATTCAATTCCTACAAACTTTTTATTGTTGAATGACAATTGTTTCGCCACACTGTGGCCTAATCATATTCTACATTTGAACTATAAATAGATGTATTTTTCTCTTACTTTCCTAAGTCCATTCGAATGGATTAAAATAATTAATTTCATCATCTTTCTTATTTTGTGCGTTTGAAGTTTTCACTCGTACATTCACACATGTAAACCCATTTTTTTCGGTATCCAAGGTAAAGATATCAGCAAATATACTGTACAAGTATTTTGTATGTTAATCATCACTTATTACATTTTTCTTGATTGTTCATCTAATTATAAAAAACAAAAGCATGAATTTTTAGTGTTCCAGTGTTTACTACAATTATCGGTCATTCACCCAATGACCAAGGTTTCCAACGATTAATCCATTAATCATCTTAAATTCTAAATTTTTTATTGTATAACCAGAAAGATAGCATATTTTCTTAGCGAGAACACTGTGGGTTTTCTAGTACCCACTTCAATATGGAGATTAACTGAACGCGAAAGAAATGAAATTTTATGTGAGATTTCGGAGATAGGTCTCGTACTCAAAGAGAAGTGTTCGTATGGTTTAATTCGACTCATCGTGTCCGCTCGCCTATTACCAAAAGCAGTTGATGCAAATTCCGAGAATTCGGATACGTTTGAGATATTATCTCGTCTAAAGTCAACCAGTAAAGAAGAACAGGTTAAAATTATATATGGAGTGTAAGATGACCCTAATAATAACCTATGTACATGTTAATGTACCAAGATCTACTGAGCAAGAGTCAATTACCATTTCTATAAGGTATATCTAGTCGACGATTTGCAACAGATAATTTTAATGAAAGCAATTAATTTTGTGAAAGAAACGAAGCTACATTTCCCTGAAACACTTTGAACACGGATACATTTATCGTTCTCGAGCTGCTGAAAATTCCCACTGATTTACACAGAGTCGCAAAAATTAAATATCTGATGCTGAATAATTGGCGAAAGAATACTAGACTCTACTTCTTTGAAAAGATTCTTACTCATGCAAGATATTTGAACTATATTTCCCTGTTATCATGACTATGATTTCGTATTCAGTAGAAGAGGTATTTGAATAACTAGCTTAATTGCCAGATTAAGATTCTTCGATTACTTCTCATGGAGAATATTCTAAAATTCAAATATAGCAAGAAATAACGAATATGAAATTATGCATATCGAGAGTAAGGGTTCTAGATTAACATCCTTAGAATAACTTGTAATAAACCGATATAATTCTCAGAAATTTCTTCTAAACGAACAAGAGAATACCAACAAGTCACTTTTATTGAACATCTTCATGTAATTTGAAAAAACCAACGACTACCCCAATAACTTTTATTACCATCTACGTTATCTCTCCACTGAATTGAGAACACCCTAATATATACCATTCTACTTGTAGTCCCACTTCCTTTAATACCTGTCAATACATAAATAAGAACCTATGTAAGCTTTCACACAGTAGTAGTTCAAATGTAGAATATGATTAAGCCACACTGTGGCGGAACAATTGTCATTCAACAATAAAAAGTTTGTGGAAATTGAATTTTATTTTTTACTAGTTAAATAAGAAATGGCAGACATGGAAAATATTTATTCATAACAGATTCAGGTGTTTAATTCGAAGATTCACTTGAAATAATTATTGATGAATTTTTCTTCAGATATTTTTAGGTCTTATACATTGCCCTTAGTGATGTTTAATCATGTTATACCAACATAAGAATGTGGAAAGGCTTATATCTGACAAAGAAAAAAATATCACTGATTTAGAGTTCACAGTTCAGTTGTGACCAGTAAATAGTTGGTGTTTTTCAAATCTGATTCGAACATGTAATTTAAATACTTAAATATTTGCCCTTTTTCAATTTTCAGGTAAAAATAGGGGTAACAGATGAACGACATATCTTATTGGAAATTTACAAAGGCTAGCCACCCTTCTCAGAGGGTTAATACTCGATAATAAGTTTATACTCTGAACAGGTTCCCTTCAAAATCAAGATAAACCTCTCTTAGCATTTAGTCAGAAAATATTCAGCTTATTTGAGGTGGGATCTGTTTCATTTCAAAAGACGCAGCCTATAATGTATAATGTTATTAATGACAAACTGCATTGTACACAAATTGGCAATAAGTTGAAATGGCTAGCAAAATGTTGCATCTGTAAATCTTAAGAAGATCATACAGTTGAAAATATGGAATAACTTGTTAGAGATGTTGAAGAAAATGTTCAGAAATAGGAAAAACAAAAATTACAATGATTTTCACAACCACTCAACATTAAAACAAACATTTGGATGAACAAAAAATGTTGATCCATCCTGAATTCAACAAAATACTATTGCATGATTACTGACACAAAATTTTGAGAAGTTTTCATATAATTAATTAATTGTTTTTTAATAATCAATTCACAGAATTGAATTGAATATTATCAACAAAAAATTACTCAGAATAAATTATTTTTACTAATACGCCATTACTCACAAAGTTATATGACGATAGGAAATGAATTAAATAAATTGCATGACTTTCTGGAACACAATCATGCTGGTTCATTAAAATTGACCAAATTATATGGCTCTAATACATGGGCATCAGTCGAGTGTAGTGTTTTCATTGACGAATTATTCGAAAAGTCTTTTGCTACCCTGTTTTAAAAAAAAAGGTATCATACTATGAAATGACATTAAGTTGATGATAATTTTTCTATACGCCAATCTGGTGAAATAATGAAAAAACCACAGAAGGAAAGAATTTATTGTGAATACATTGGATGCATTCATCACATATCAAATAAGAGAAATATTAAGAAGATAAATTTCACATCAAAGGATATTCTAAAGTGATCATTTTCTTTTATTCATTAACAGGTACTGCTCAATTTCAAGATTGACTTATGACAACAAAGATATTTACGAAGGAATTTTGATACAGATTAATATTTATCGTTTATAGGTAGTCACACAATTGGTTTTGTAAAATCATTCGAACCAGTTACTTTTAATTTTTTTTCCAAGGAAGATTTCAGTTCCACAACCATATCCTTCTATGTTTCTCGCGAATCAATTCCATTGTGAACGATTTTTGGAGTCTGAAATACGGTGCTGCTCAACTCAATACCTCACAAGACTATATCTTTGTGAAATAATTCTTGGCCGAAAACTCAACTAATCCTATCGAACAACCAAAATGTTCTCCTAATATGCTATCGGCTGACTCTATTTTCTCTACGAAAGTCAAATTACCACTTTAGGGCCAACTTTTTCAGTCAATAGAAAACATAACAAGGAACATTTTCAATTGTTCTAAAAATATTTTGATGATTGATTCATTGGTTATTATTTCGAAATGTGCTTACTCTAGATGAATAACAAGTAATTTCTGTTTCTCTGATTGATTACCGGAACGTTCTTGACAATAGTATGAAAATATTTTTTAATATGGATAATAGATATTGCATCCAAGTTTATTTTCTCTGATGATTTTGTTTATTTTCTCTGATAATTTTGTTTATTTTACTCACTAACTCAAGTTGGTGAGCGGATGATGAGTAATTAAAGAAGGTAAATTTTTCATTTATTCTGGAAAGATGGAAAATGAAAAAATTAGAAACAATGTTTTTGAAAAAACTGAATAATTTACCTGCTAGTTTATAATTGCCCATGCCCTCCAATTTCGTTATCAAGTGATACAATGTGGCCACTGTTCCAAATATTATAAATCCTCCGACAATACCCCTACAAAAAAAATCCATTACATTCAACCTTGTTAGGTGAAACCAATTATATCCACTCACATGAATATGTAGTCTGCATTTGTGAAATTAAAATCTCTTTCCACTTGACAGTTCACTTGATTTACATCGACTTGTAAGTTGAACGGCAAAACATCTTTCACTAGATTTATTTTGGTCTTCAATGAGTTTTCTAAATCCTTAAATGTACAGGAAGAAGGAATACAAAATGTATAATACGCCTGGTCCCTTGATTGCTTCGAACCGTCTTGGGCATATTTCTGCAAAACATAAATCGTAGATGATTATCACTATAAAATAATTAACTCATGTGGTATTTGGAAGAGATTTCTGAATATATCAAATATTGGATGGAGTAGACTGTTACTTTGTAATAGGTCTTTTTAAAATGTAATGAAATAGGAAATTACTCAGTTTTCTATCAGTTTTCATTAACTGATTATACAGTAACTCGAGTTTCGTAGTGTTTACTACAATTTCAAACTGAATTTATAAATATATCAAACATGAATATATCAAACTTAAGTAACTCCAATTCTGATAATTCTTAAAATATTTAAATGCAAACACCGATCCATCATTAGTCTTCATTAAATTCGTACAATAAACCAGAATGAAATTAATTATTAAAAATTATGTTCCATGATTTCAAAATACTGAAACCAATTCACTCTAATTATTTATTCATGGCATGAACCTCTCTTCATTGAGTTGGATTTTGATCTTTTTTCCATCGAAAACGATTAGCACATTTACTCAAAACAAATCAACCATATTCAACCATGATTCTAATAGTGGATTCCTTTATTTTATACTTCTCGACAGTCTTTCTAGTTTCGATAATAATATATAAAATGGTGAAAAGCACTCATGTGACGCGCTTGTTATGTCACCCACGACCGTGACGAAATTTGTCTCAAGCTTTTTTGTCATATATAATTACTGATTTTAAACTCGATCGTACAACTGTTGCTTTGCTTACGTAGAGCTAAACCCTGCTCTAATTCTTCAAAAATCTTGTAATATATAATGAAACTTTGCATTGCTTTAGTTTCGTTACTTTACAACTAAATGCAACATTTAAACTCGAACGTGTGACTTGCTATGGTATGTTTAGCGCCCAACGTAGATTCCCTAACAAAACTTTTGTTTTTGTTTTGAATTTTTTAATCATAGGATCCTCATGAAATTTTTCCGGAAGATTTTCATCATAATTCTCCTTCCAAACCCAAATTTCAGATCATTCGCATTTGTAGTTTTAAAAATATTGATAAAAATTGAAAGAAAATTTCAAATGTGAATATTTGTTAAATAATCAAAATTATTCCGCCCAATAACGAACTCAGCCGAGATATTCTGAATATTTCAAGTCCTTATCTCTTTCTGTTGGAATGTTCTTGAAGAATTCAGGGGTGAAATCGGTACATTCAATAACATTATCCCAAGTTGGTTTTTTGGACACTCTATTGCCACTTAGTCCTTAAAAACGGTCTTAATTCCGTTCAGTTATATCATATTCAAAGTTGAAACGTACTCACACCTGCCGAAATCTTCAATCTGTATTTGAATTTGGAGCTAATCTCCTCCTTGACAACTTGAAAACCAATTTTTATGATATCCATTCCTCCAAGTCAATGAATTTTGATGTCTCAGTACGTTCACTACAAGGTCAACCACCATATAGATTCAAATTGACGTTATTATTATTATTGTGATATTTATTCATTTGTAATGATACTCATTCAACTTAAAGGTGTATACGATGGCGTTTTCTTGTTCTCCGATGTAAAAAATAGAGGAATATAATTTCATGACATCAAAAGCTACAAAATTTTCGAATTGAAATGAAATATTCATCACATGGCGATTTCTTTGTGACGAATACAGCCCCGGAGGTCGATTGCCTCTGTTGTTTCGAGAAGGTCGAAAAAAGGTCGACGTAGAAGTCCATGCAGGATGGTAGTCAAGATTCGCGAAAGGACGACCAGAGGATGATGATCATTTCTCCAATTTCATCTTGATCAGCTAACAACTGAATGAACCCGAACCAAAAAAAAACTTTGGATTTGGTTGAAAGTTACATAGATGCATCCGTCCGTACAGTAGTTTAATTGTTAAAATAAACATTAATCAGTTTTGCAAAAAACTAATATATAATATATAAATAATAAATATGTTGTACATTACGAAGAATAATCCATGTCTCCCCATTCGTTCCTAACTTTTGTTTAGAGTAGGTACTTCAGGCAAATAATCACATCGGATATAGAATTCCATTGCATTGTTTTTTGGGGTAACGACTTTCATATTCAAATTTTTGTTTTCAAATGTCTTGATTTCAAAGCCCACCAGATATTACGGAAAAAACAAGGCTGTTTGTTTTAGTTTGGAAATCAAGGGCCCCTAAAATTTAGCAATATTCCATCTTCTGGTAACTTTTTACACAATAAAAAAATTAATTCACACTTATGTTGCTTACAAATTATCTTGGAATCTGTATCTCAGCGATTTACATTCTGTCAAGAAAGTACCGGGAATTATCGATTCAAATCTGGCGGGGCAATCAGGCAGGTAAAAAATTTTTTTCCTAGGTTGGTACCACTGTCCTTAATTACTATGCCAAGCTTGAGCGGGATCTGTCAACTAGTGTGCTTGCAACAGCTGATTAAGTCAGTCGATGTCAGAGTGCGTGCCGATTTTTACTATGGGTGATTACGTTGAGCAAAGAATTTGTTTAAAGTTTTGTGTTGCAAATGAATTTTCGTGTACCGATGCATTGAAAATGTTGCAAAAGGCCTTTGGTGATAATGCTCTATCGAAAACTCGTGCATATCAGTGGTACAGAGCCTTCAAGGACGGTCGTGAAGTGGTCGCCCATCGACGGCTTCGATCGAAGATAACGTCGATAAAATTAAGGAAAGGGTGCTGGAAAACCGTCGTACCAGCTTGAGAGAGATAGCACATGATCTTAAGATATCCCACGAGTTTGGGCATGAGAAAGGTGGCCGCACGACTCGTACCGAAAGACCTGAATTTTCTTCGAAAACGTCATCGCGAACAGGTTGCTTCAGACATGCTGGATCGCTGTAATTCCGATTCTACATTCATGGAACGCATTATAACTGGTGATGAGACCTGGGTCTACGAGTACGATATGCAAACAAGCCAGCAATCATCGGAATGGGTGGCAAAAAATGAGCCGAAACCGAAAAAACCACGCCAAAGCCGCTCGAAAATGAAGGTGATGCTCATTGTTTTCTTCGATATCCGTGGTGTGGTGCACTACGAATTCGTTTCAGAGGGTCAGACGGTAAACAAGGAGTATTACCTAGGCGTTATGAAACGTTTGCGTGAGCGTATCCGTAAGAAGCGGCCAAATTTGTGGGCGAACAAGTCATGGATTTTGCATGACGATAACGCGCCTTCTCACCGAGCTACGATTGTGACTGACTTTCTCGCCAAAAACTCAACAAACGTGCTTCAGCAACCACCGTATTCGCCGGATTTGGCTCCCTGCGACTTTTTCCTCTTCCCAAAACTAAAATTGCCCCTTTGTGGCACCCGTTTTGAGTCGATTGAAGCCATAAAACAAAATTCGGCGCGAGAGCTAAAGTCCATCCCGGAAAGCGCCTATAAAAAATGTTTCGATAATTGGAAGTGCCGTTGGCATAGATGTATTCGAGCAAATGGAGCCTATTTTGAAGGCGACCCAATAAATTTTGACGATTAAATGTAAAATTGTTGTTTTAATTGAAAGTTCCCGGTACTTTCTTGACAGAGTAGTACATTGTCTTATTTCAAAATATCTCATTTTTATGCAAAACAATCAAAATTATCAGCTGTTGTTCTACGGAATTTCACAAAGTGAAGATTCACACTAGCACTAATAGTCCGGTCTATTTAAGCCTAAAATCAGGAGGAAGGTTACATAAATTCCCATAAAGCTGAATATTGGCATAGTTGTTCAAAACATCATTATAAAGAAAATCTCAAAAGTCCTCATCGTTCGGAGGTGTGCTAAAAATTTGGCACGGGGTCAAAGGTCAAAAAAATGAGTTTTTTGCGATTTTTAGCGAAACGGTGAGTTTTTTCGCAAAATTACCCCAGTACAAAATTGTAGATCACTTTTCAAGATGAAATTGAGAAATATTTCGAGTATGAATTAGCTCCTTATCCGTTAACATTATTTGATGACATTGGAATGCGCAAGACCCAGAAGTCGGCTATTTACGATTGTTTTCAGACTATAAATGTTGATATTAATAACACTAATTCAACGTACATAATTGACGGAGGATTCTTATTACATCGAGTGGTGTGGGATAGCGAGGAAACATTTAACGTTATCTTAGATAAATACGTTCAATATGTACGTCGACATTTTGGTTCCAGAGTTACTGTCGTATTTGACGGATATGATGATTATACGAGAAATATTAAAGCAGCAGAGCAACGCCGTCGAAATGCTGCTTCATCAACTTCTTCTGATATTATATTCGATGAATCAATGACAGTTCCTACCAGTCAACAGAAATTCTTTGCAAATAATCACAATAAATCTAGGTTTATTTCGATGTTGAAAGCAAAATTTACTGCTGAGAATATATCCGTTGAACAAGCTAATGATGATGCTGATGTATTGATTATTGAAACAGCGATAAAGAAATTCAGTGTGACAAATACAACTGTTGTTGTTGGTGAGGATGTTGATTTACTCGTCTTGCTTACTGCTCGAACTCCAACTGAAAAAATTATTTATTTTTTTAAACCCGGAAAAGCCCAAAATCAATCGGAAATATATTCATCAAACAGTTTATCCAATTTTCCTAAATGTCAAAATCATGTATTGTTTCTACACGCAATAACTGGCTGCGATACGACATCTGCTTTTTACAGGAGAGGAAAAACAACAGTTTTCAAAATGTTTGAAAAAAAAGATTTACTACAATGTGCTGAAGTTTTTAAAAATAGTAATTCAACTCAACAACATGTTATCACCAACGGAGTTCAATTTCTTCTTGCTATGTACGGAGCCCCCAAAAAAACCACTTGCTTAGATAAGTTGCGATACACATCTTTCGTGAAAAATACGCGTAATAAAAAACAAGTCAACTTAGCTTCTCTTCCTCCAACCTCAGTAGCTGCTCATCAACATCTGTTTCGGGTATATTACCAAGTTCAAGTGTGGCTTGGTAATCAGCTGGACCCTAAAGACTGGGGTTGGAAGTTGATCGACAATACACTAGAGCCAGTTCAAACTTTACTTCCACCAGCACCTGAGAAACTTCTCAACACAATATTTTGCAACTGCAAGAAACGTTGTAGTGCAAAATGTGGTTGCAGAAAAGTTGGACTGTTTTGTTCCCTGGCATGCACACACTGTCAAGGCCGATCATGCTCGAATGTTGAGTCACCAACTCTTGAAGATTCGTTTGATACCGATCAGGAATCGCTATTGGGGCAGTTTACGTGTGAAATAGAACAAGAAGAAGAAGAAGAACAAGAGGATGAACAGGAAGAAGAAGGAGAAGAAGATCAAGAAGAAGAAGAAACAGAAATCTTGGACAGTTATGAATCAGACGACTAACTTTTTATTTTAAGTATTTTATTTAATTACACCGCCCTTGTTTTTGCCCACTATAATATATAATATTATTTTGCAATAGTTTTAAAACATATAAAATCTCAGCAGACCCGTGGAATAGGCCTACTGGGGAAACCACGTTAAAAAAAACGCGCTTTGTACACTACCTCATAGGTGGCGTGGAAACGTGTGCAAAATAGAGGGATTACGACTGATCCAACTTTTCGGAACGTTATATCTCCAAAATGGTGGCTTTTAGGAAAAAAATTATTGATATATTTTTTGTAGAGAATTTTGTGATCTACAATTTTGTACTGGGGTAATTTTGCGAAAAAACTCACCGTTTCGCTAAAAATCGCAAAAAACTCATTTTTTTGACCTTTGACCCCGTGCCAAATTTTTAGCACACCTCAGAACGATGAGGACTTTTGAGATTTTCTTTATAATGATGTTTTGAACAACTATGCCAATATTCAGCTTTATGGGAATTTATGTAAACTTGAATGTGTAAATAGACCGGACTATAATTTCAACCCAATACGACCACAGATACGAAACGAATCAGCAGAGTTTAACAGGCTATTGGTTGTTACTGCACATTCTACAATTTCAATACGGAATATCGTAATATCATCATATCTTGAGATATAAGGCTCATATATTATGTATAAAATATCTTCTAGAGAAGTGAATAATGTCTTAACCACGACACATTTCAAACAATCCTACGAAAAGGTCTAGAGCTGTCAAATCAGGAGATCTTAAGAACCATTCAATAGGACCTCTTCTGATTCGACACCTCTAGACTTTTTGTGGGGTCATTTGGTCGTGATGAATACCTACTTCCACTAGAAATTCTTCCTAATAGACTGTCGGCATGTAATTATATTACAGAAGGTAATAGAAAACGTTAAACAAAGACACTATTACTATTTAAAAATGAACGCCCGGTAATTTAAACATACTATCAATTAAAATTCTTTTAGAAGGTCTACTAAATGCTTTTCTCCCATAACTTCCGGTGAATTTTTTACACCTAGAAGAACAGACATCAGAAATTCTTTAGCTTTTCCATAAATGGAATTGCAGAGCTTTCGTCTGGTTTTATGTGGGCTACCTCTATGCAAAATAAATCATTTATGTGATAACGGTGACTTTGCTCGTATAATTATCGTTGATTGAATACTACTAATTTATATAACCAAAACGCAATGAAAAATATGGATTCGTTCAGAAATTTTCTAAACTTCTCTATTTGAATAAATATGGAAATCTATTTGATGTACAACCATTCAAAAAAATGTCAAATATATTAATATCTGTGCAGTCCCAACATATTTTTTGACTTTTCATAATATTTCTATATTTAGTTAATTTCCCAATCATTAAAAGTAGTGAACCAAATTCACAATAGGTTTATTGTATACTACCACTCGTAGAAACCCATCAAATCATGCGGGTTCCAAAAAATAAAATTTTGAAAATAAAACCTATAGACTTTATTTTTTGTTCATAAAATAACAAATAAAGGTAGAACTACATTCAGATTTTCATATTTTATTAATATTTAATTTTCATGCTGAATTATATAGGATACTGGCAGTTTTCTTCGCTAGAAAAGTATGACTTCACATATGAGTTTACCTTATATGAAGATAATGGCGATGGCTCTTCAAGAAACACGGATATCGAATCGAAGTTTCATATTAGGATTTAGTAATGGATATTCTGTAGTATGTAGTTAGTAGTAGTTTTATCAGTGGAATTAATTATAATATGAAGTTCACTCCATCCAATAATTTTCATATTAATTCGATTTTATGATAGCATAAATGACAAAGTAAAACACTTACAGCAATTTTATGCCAAGTTGTTATGTTGAAGATATTTTCGTATAAGTCATATTCAAGCACGTGTCCTTTTTCTACTCGTACAGGACTAAGGGGTTTAATCTTGAAATGGGCCATGCAGTGTTGACCAGAGAATCCAATTTCCTCAGGTAAATGAACTTTGATACATTCGTCGAAGTTACCAGTATCAAATATAGATCCGAAGAAAACTCCACTTGGAAATTTAGTCGAAGCATCAAACACTGAAAAATAAAAGATATGTAATACTTCGCTGTTTCATCAAATCAAATTTATTCATCATTCAAATGTTAAAACTCACTCATATACAAAAATTCTCAATAATTCAATTCATAAAATAGAATGGCCTTTTACTTGATAGAAGAAATATAACAAAATTTGAATATTAAAACAAATTGAAATATGTTTATCTTCTACAATTTTAATTTCAAAAAAATTTTTATTCAAAAAACTTTTAGAAATAAATTTATGTCTAACAAGCACCGCTTACATTTAATAGACGTATATAATCAAAACTCAATATATAATGTCAAATGAAATAAATAACCCAAAAGATATACGAAAGTAATTAAAATTAATAAATAAATATTCAAAGGAGACAAAATTTTGTTTCTGGTTTTACCTTTAAGAAATACTACTTGCCTTATAAAAACATGAACACACTTAAAGGACTTCTCAAAGAATATAATTTATTTGAAATATTTAATATATTTAAATATTCGAACAAATTATTTCAAAAATCTCTAAAAAATGTGCACTATATCTTCAAAAAACAAATATTAGGGATTATCTAGAATTATATTTTTTTTTGAAGATATAGTGCCAATTTTTTAGAGATTTTTGAAATAATTTGTTCGAATATTTAAATATATTAAATATTTCAAATAAATTATTTTCTTTGAGAAGTCCTTTAAGTGTGTTCATGTTTTTATAAGGCAAGTAGTATTTCTTAAAGGTAAAATTTATGATAGATTGGGCCGTTGCTTGGTAGAAATCAGTTGTAATTGTCATTATAAAATAAAACACTTGTTTACATTTTCTACTTTATTTTTGGTATTGACGTACGTTTCGTCTTTGCTAGAAAGACTTCATCAGAATACGAAGTAACAGTTGTTGTACAATGAATTTATAAGATTTTTTACAGAAGGTGTACATGTGTTTTTAATTGTTCGTCGGGTTGGTTTTCTCAAAGAATATTCCCTTCAGAATCGTGTTCACTCGATCCCTTGTAAATATTGAATAGAGGGGTGTAATAAAAATCTATTTGTTCATTTACTAGGTTATTGCTGTTTTTATGTTTATTTATTTCGTAAATTTCCCATAAGTTCAATTTTAGACCTCTATTTTCAACATGTAGAATTTCTATTTCTTTTGTGAAAGAATGGTTATTTTCAAGAAGGTGTTTAGCATAATGTGAATCTTTTTTATTTTTATCGTTTATTGGTATAGGTATGTGGATGATATAATTGCATGTTTCGTAGGTACTAACAGACAAATATCAACATTTGAGAATTTTATAAATAACCTCCACCCAAAAATAGTTTTCACTTCAGAAATAGAACATAATGAATCCATCAACTTTCTTGACCTCACGATAACTAGAGAAAACAATAAACATAACTTCGCAATTTATCATAAACCATCACAAACAGATACCATTATACACCGTAATTCTTTTCATCCATTCCAACACAAACTAGCAGCTTTCCATAGTATGATATACCGTTTATTGAACATTCCACTAAACCAAGTCAATTTCCAAAAAGAAAAATGTATAATTAAACAAATAGCTTACAACAATGGATATAATACATCTCTAATAGATAATTTAATTAACCAACGTATACACAAAAACACAATAAAAGAAATTTATCCAGTAACATCTGATCTATCTGAACACAAATACGTTAGCCTCACATATCTCGGAAACATTAGTATTCAACTAAAAAACCTACTCAAAAAAGAAAATATTAAAGTCTCTTTCAAGACAAACAATCCTATTAGCAAATACATCAAAAACAATAAAAACAGTATGGATAAACTTCAATTATCAGGTGTATACAAACTCACTTGCCCAGATTGCCCAAAGATTTATATTGGTAGAACAGGTAGAAATTTCGGTACACGCCTAACCGAACATAAAAGAAGTTTCGATAAAAATAAAAAAGATTCACATTATGCTAAACACCTTCTTGAAAATAACCATTCTTTCACAAAAGAAATAGAAATTCTACATGTTGAAAATAGAGGTCTAAAATTGAACTTATGGGAAATTTACGAAATAAATAAACATAAAAACAGCAATAACCTAGTAAATGAACAAATAGATTTTTATTACACCCCTCTATTCAATATTTACAAGGGATCGAGTGAACACGATTCTGAAGGGAATATTCTTTGAGAAAACCAACCCGACGAACAATTAAAAACACATGTACACCTTCTGTAAAAAAAAAAAAAAAAAATCTTATAAATTCATTGTACAACAACTGTTACTTCGTATTCTGATGAAGTCTTTCTAGCAAAGACGAAACGTACGTCAATACCAAAAATAAAGTAGAAAATGTAAACAAGTGTTTTATTTTATAATGACAATTAAAGGTAAAACCAGAAACAAAATTTTGTCTCCTTTGAATATTTATTTATTAATTTTAATTACTTTCGTATATCTTTTGGGTTATTTATTTCATTTGACATTATATATTGAGTTTTGATTATATACGTCTATTAAATGTAAGCGGTGCTTGTTAGACATAAATTTATTTCTAAAAGTTTTTTGAATAAAAATTTTTTTTAAATTAAAATTGTAGAAGATAAACATATTTCGATTTGTTTTAATATTCAAATTTTAATTCAATTCATTATCCATATCAACATTCAAGTGATGTTATCGGCAACCGTCCCGCGCTAAGCATGGTACCTAGTATTCCAAGTCGTGTTACGAAACCCTAGCCCAATTACAAGTTATTGAACGCAGATGAGAAGTAGAGCAAAGAGCCATTCAGTCGGAGACCAGCCGGGAAAGCTGCCACGGGATGAAACCACAACAATAAAATGATGTTAACCCAAAGGATTAATCGTAGGAGAATAATAAGTTACATTGAGTATAGAAATGTCATATAGTGTTCCTGAGGATATGTCAGATGCTTGTCCACAGTAGTACCCATGTATTTAATATTTTCAACACGAGGCAACGTTCTTTATGAATTTTCAGTCCTACATTACGTGGTCTATCAACATCTGAAACGGAAAAAGCGATGTATTTGGTCTTTCTTACGTTTACACTAAGAGATTATAATTCAACCAATTATATAGTTTTTTAAGTTCGTTTTCGGTCTTCCTGAAGATCCCATCCCAATCCAACCCCCTGAAGACAACAGAGTCATAAGCATAGGAAACTACGGCAGCCTTGTCCAATATTGTTCCTATTTCATTGATATATATTAAAAATATGAGGGGACCCAACACCGCACACCGTGGTATACCAATTGTTATATTATTTAAATTGCTATAATTACTTTCAATTTCAACCTTTTGCTTTCGGTTTGTTAAATAATTTTCAAAAAGTAGATTTGTATTTCGTCTTATTCCTGAACTATACATTCTGTGCAACAATTGTTGTTGAGGTATAGTATCAAATGTCTTTGCAAAGTCAATGAATACAGCTGAGGTATTTTTGTGAGAGTTAAGGTTGTTATTAATCTCATTGATTAAGTTGAATACTGCTTTCTCTGTGTTAAGGTTAGTTCTAAAACCCATATTGGTGTTTATTTAGTTCGATTCCAAAAAGTCAATAATTCCTTCTTTTAAGCACTTTTCGAACAGTTGGGTGAAATTATTGATAAGGGAAATCGGTCGATAATTCTCTATTTTTTGTCTGTCACCAGATATAAATATGGGTATCACAATTGAGGTGTTCCAAGCAGGAGGTATTTCATTTTTTTCAAAGCAAAGGTTGATCAGGTAGGATAAAGGCTTTATTAGGTGAATATGCACATCTTTGATCAGTTTAGCGTCAAAGCTGTCTTCCTCAGATGAATCGTTTTTTAAATTTCACATTTCTATGATTAGTTCTTGGGGAGATACTGGTTTTAGAGAAAGTGATTTGTGTATGCTAATCTTATTCTTGTATTTTTTTTCAGTTTTCTTTATAATCGATTACGTTTGGTTTCCTACACTGGTGAAATAATGATTGAAAGTATTGGCAATGTTAACCGGTTGAGTGTGTACTTCATTATCGTTGTTCATGATGCTATTGCTTTTTTGTTTTTTTCTGTTAATATTTACCACTTCATTGATTAATTTTCGAATTTTCTTGGGAGCATATATAGCATTTTTGAGTCTGGTTTTATAGTAATAATTTTTTGCCTGTTTCATAATTTCATTGACTATTTCTGTATTTTATATAGTCAGATCGTTTTTGGACTGAGTAAAATTTATTTAGTTCCGAGTTGATTTTGTCCCTTTTTATATTTGTACTATATGTAAACATAATGTTAAGATAGAAACATCGAGAGCATTTAAATCAAACAAAAGTATATAATACAAGTTTTATCTTGGCTCATTATTTTGAAACTATGAAACTTACGGGTCGCAAATCTCGAGTAATTTTCAGTTCAATTTTTGTAATGCAAAAAATCTAGTTATTAAACGGAATATTCTTCAGTTTAACTGTTGCAGTGGGTTTTCGCAATTGAAGGAAATTTAAAACTTTGGTTAAAATTGTCAAATGTTTGTTGATCCTCCATACTCTCCAATCAGATTAATTCTCCTGAATATTAGAATCCTACATTGATTATGATTATTAATGGTTTACCCATGATTAACTCGCTAAAAGTTATTGACACATTCACAATAGCTAAATTTTAAGATACTACTCTGTCAAGAAAGTACCGGGAATTTTCAATTAAAACATCATTTTTACATTTAATCGTCAAAATTTATTGGGTCGCCTTCAAAATAGGCTCCATTTGCTCGAATACATCTATGCCAACGGCACTTCCAATTATCGAAACATTTTTTATAGGCGCTTTCCGGGATGGACTTTAGCTCTCGCGCCGAATTTTGTTTTATGGCTTCAATCGACTCAAAACGGGTGCCACGGAAAAAGTCGCAGGGAGCCAAATCCGGCGAATACGGTGGTTGCTGAAGCACGTTTGTTGAGTTTTTGGCGAGAAAGTCAGTCGTAGCTCGGTGAGAAGGCGCGTTATCGTCATGCAAAATCCATGAGTTGTTCGCCCACAAATTTGGCCGCTTCTTACGGATACGCTCACGCAAACGTTTCATAACGCCTAGGTAATACTCCTTGTTTACCGTCTGACCCTCTGGAACGAATTCGTAGTGCACCACGCCACGGATATTGAAGAAAACAATGAGCATCACCTTCATTTTCGAGCGGCTTTGGCGTGGTTTTTTCGGTTTCGGCTCATTTTTTGCCACCCATTCCGATGATTGCTGGCTTGTTTGCATATCGTACTCGTAGACCCAGGTCTCATCACCAGTTATAATGCGTTCCATGAATGTAGAATCGGAATTACAGCGATCCTGCATGTCTGAAGCAACCTGTTCACGATGACGTTTTTGAAGAAAATTCAGGTCTTTCGGTACGAGTCGTGCGGCCACCTTTCTCATGCCCAAAATATCAATCAAAATGGTACGTGCGGATTCGAGGGATATCTTAAGATCATGTGCTATCTCTCTCAAGCTGGTACGACGGTTTTCCAGCACCCTTTCCTTAATTTTATCGACGTTATCTTCGATCGAAGCCGTCGATGGGCGACCACTTCACGACCGTCCTTGAAGGCTCTGTACCACTGATATGCACGAGTTTTCGATAGAGCATTATCACCAAAGGCCTTTTGCAACATTTTCAATGCATCGGCACACGAAAATTCATTTGCAACACAAAACCTTAAACAAATTCTTTGCTCAACGTAATCACCCATAGTAAAAATCGGCACGCACTCTGACATCGACTGACTTAATTAGCTGTTGCAAACACACTAGTTGACAGATCCCGCTCAAGCTTGGCATAGTAATTAAGGACAGTGGTACCAACCTAGGAAAAAAAATTTTTACCTGCCTGATTGCCCCGCCAGATTTAAATCGATAATTCCCGGTACTTTCTTGACAGAATGTACATCAGGTTTTTACGTATTCATATGAAGCAAATCTTTAAGTTAAGGCCACTATGTTCTCAAACGATTTTGAGAGTATGAATACTTACTCATCAATATTTCATGATTAAATTCAATACTATCAGACTATGGGTAGTCCATTTTTAAGCATAGTAATTTTCGAAATAAATAACATACAGACTTCGACGAAAGATTTTCAAGCCCAAATAGATAGGTTCAATTATCGAATGGATCAAACGGTTCTGTGCATTCAAGAAATATGTTTTATTTCAAATATGCCAAAAATATGAAAAATGTCTTATGTTAACCTTAAGCATTCAGCTTCCCCGTTCTACTTTGTGCCTAGATGTGAAGGAGGGAAAGGTACCTATGTGATATATTTTTATTGATTGTTCTTATTTATTATTACAAAAAGTCGTCTGATGTATTTCAATGGGAGTTCTTAACACTGTTTATATTTTCGAAAAATAAAATAAATTTTTTAAGTTTATATGGAACATTTTGTATCAGCACAGTTCGCTAGATAATTCTGTTTAGTATTATATATTTTCTATGATAGTCATATGTTGTTGAAAATTGTATATGTCTATTTAAATAGAAATATTGTTTATAAGTCATTTTGATTAAATTCTTAAAAATTTATACGAATTTTCCTAACTTGAATTTTGTAGAGGTTTACCATAATTATCCTGTTCAATTTTAAAAAATGCCAAGAATTGTTATAAAATATACACAACACTCATCTTGATTTCTTGTCAATTATGATGTTTTTTAGAATTTCTTCAGCAAAGAAATGATTTATCGATTTTGCCAATCAGGTTGTAATAATATTTAAATAAGGTTATTCTGATTTTCACAAATTTTTATTGTTATGTTCACAACAATCGTTTCGCTATCGCAGTAGCATCATCAGGCAAGATTACATTTTGAATAATGTAAACATAACAATAAAAATTTGTGAAAATCAGAATTACCTTATTTAAATATTATTTAATATGGATTTTCACCAAGTAAGAACTGATTCAATTCAATAATCCGATTGTAGAAAAAGTAGGACTTTCAGATTCAATTTATATGATTATTCATTAAAATATTCGAATTCCTCAACTTAAGATTAAGAAATCTGCACAATTCAAGATTTTATTTCGTGTTTGAATTTTACAAACCCTACTAAACCCGTAGTTACATTCATCACATCTTCAAGGGTTGAATAATTACTTTTCATTATTCAAACCGAAACAGGATTTCAAACAAATACTCAATTGAAAAAAGTTTTCGATCTATCAGCGAAATTGAACATATTCATTGGACTGAAAAATATAAATTAATTTCGGTCGATGTACTAAATTTCTTTTCTACTCTAATAATATTAATGGAATAAAATTAATGGAATACAGTAACACTAATCCTATTAATATGAAAAACATTTTGAATTTTTCTGGAATTCCTCTTAAGCAGGATTACGTAGAGTTGAACAAAACCATTCATTGTTCTCAGGATGTTCCAATAATAAAAATTAGCCTTAGTTAAATTTTATTTGAAATTTTTATTGATGATTTGGAATCAAAAGTTCATTGGAATTCGATTACAAAATTTTTGGAGCTGATGTATAGACGACATTTTTGCTGCTAGAAAGGTTATTGAATTTGATTTCAAAAAAGAAAAAAATTATGGCAATTCTTTCGATCTTACAATTTCACAGTCAAATAATTGACTTAATTTCAGTATATTTTATCAGCTCACACACTATTCATAAACCCTCGAAACATCCATAAACCACAAAATGACATCATATAATGCATAGTAATTATTGCGAAATATCAAGAATTAATGTACTATGTAGACAAGTAAAAAGATGGTTGTGACCCAATTGATCCTAAAATCTCGATCATTTCATAAATATTCACCCTTTTATTTCTGAAACAATGAATTAATAATTCACTGATTTCTGCAGAACTTTTAATTCCATCGAATTTTACATATTGAGCTTATATACAAATCTGCTCGCAACATATATAATAAATTTGTATCAATAACAATAAAAATACATGTTGATATTAAATAAAAGATACGAAATAGAAAAATTCAAAAAAATCACCCATGGTTTGTTCACAATAAAAATCCTTCAAAAAGTGAGTACACATAATTAATTTGTGATAAGGAAACGGCCAGCAAAATTATTTTTATCTTTTCTTAAAAAGACCCACTGAGGCAAAACCGAATAGAATCATGATTTGCAAGACTAAACGGAAAAAATAAGGCTAAAGAAAAAAAGAAAATTTTTTGTTGCCTTGGTTCCATACATTGAATATCCACGCCTCTGTAGCCTCGGGCGTTCGTTTATTAATATTCATATATATTCCACAATATGAAGGATCATTAAGATATTAAAAAAATCAGAATTTGTTAGTTGCCAACTTCCATCTCTTTCAAGTATAACCTTTCATGAAACGTCATCAATTCACATTTTATTCTAATTTGTGACCTCATCAATGTTGATGTCTGTATGATATCTTCATGTATCCAAACAATGTTTTATTTACAAGTATACTATACAAACAAACCAAAAAGTTTTTCCAGAAGACCGATTTGTATCAACCTGTTAATTGTCTTTATCAGATTCAACCGGACTTCCGGAACGTGATGCATCTTCGACATAAAAATTGCCGGATAAAAATTTTGCAAACCAGTTCTGGCACTAGCGTACTGACATCACATCTTCTCCATACACATCGGTTGATTTCTTTCTGGCTTGAACAGCATTTTTACTTTTCCTATACTAAAAAAGTTAAATATAACGAAAATACTGCTTATTGCTCTCCATATTTAAAAGGGCACCAACCAAAAACTACTGCTCAGAATCAATTGAACTTTTTCACACTCAAGCCTTGCTATATCGGCTCCCAAAACATATAATGATAATGCGGCTTAAGTGTGAATTTGGGTTCGAAAAAATACAATTAAATCCTCTGTCGGGAAAAAACGAAATCAACGAACAACCTCATAATGAGAGTTTTATTTTAGATTTTACGCCATTTTTGAAGTGTTAAAATAAAATTGACAATGATTTGGCAGTATAAATGTGGAATTTGTGAGGTTATCAAAAATATATCGATATACACACAACGCCTTGAAATAGTACAAATTCATAGGCTGCTGAAATATCTGCGCTGAAGCCGATTGTGACTTAAGTTTTAGGTGTGTCCATTTCAAGATGTCCACAAGAACTTGGTACCAGAATCCAGTTTACACCGCACTTCACCTAGTGATCTTGACGTGAAGGCCTACAAAATCCATTTTACGCAAGAACAACAGCCTCAAGTTCACGAAAACCTAGGTTTATTTGCTTATTGGATGCTCGGAACGCATGAATAAAATCACGATTTCCTGAACAAGCTTATTCCGAGTGAGGAGGCAAATTTTTATCGGTCCCAGCATCGATTCAAGGGTTAAGAGATGACTAAAGAAGTGTTCTTCGCAAAATGAAGCTTAATTATGCGAAAATGTGGGGAAAAATTTCATCAAAAGTTTGGCTGCTTTCAAGAAAATCCGAGGAGTATATGGCAGATATTGTGTTTCATCATTAACTTGGGATTGAAATAAAACGTTCTTTTTCACTACGTTTTTCTCCTAATTCAAATGAAAAGTCTTGTTGGAAGACTCTAAGCACAAACTACGGTCCATGTCCCTCGTGTCTTGCGGTTTTCTTTAAAAAGTCTCTGCTGAAGAAATTATGTTGCTAGTTTCTTAGGCGCTTCTTTAAATCGACACGTTATGTAGTTGAAAACTTCCAATTAAATATAACGATCGTCTTTACCAAACTTTTCAGAATGTATTTTCCACGTCTCTTTTCCGATAGTCATGACATTTTATATATATTCACATGGTTTTCGTCCTGACTTCAGTTGGATTCTATTCTGGAATAATGACTAAACCAAATGTTTAATATGCCTATGGCAAAACCCAATGAGTTTAATTACAATATTCAGTTCTTTTTATCTCCTTCATAAAGTTTAGAATACCAGTGACAAACTCCAATTAAGCTCCTTTTTCTGCGGTTTGAACCAACTAATATGGTAACTCATACAAGATGCTATGTAAATTCTCACACCTCATCAGTTCGCATGTATAACTTGGCAAAACACTTGTATAAGAAAGTGGCAAAACACTTGTTTTTTATCAATAGAAATTTAATTTTATTTACCATTTAAACTTCTACCAGAATCCCATAAAAAGTAAGCCGCATCAATAAACAACAAAACAAGAGTTGAACATTGGGTGATCGTTTGAAGTACCCAGTGACAAAAAATGTAGCGAGGCGATAAATCCCTATATAAGAGCGCTTGGCCTCCTTGAATGTGATTATGGTTCTTTTAGAATTTCAACTACTGAGAAATGGCCTACATTTAAAACTTGGGCCATTTTTCTAGTATTTGTTTCGACAGATTCTTCGATTAAAATGAAAACAACTTCTTGTGGTGCCACAGTTCGTACTTCTCGAGGACGTCCATCAATGATAATTTTTAAGAAATCTTTTTTTCCCGAAGACGTTGTAGAATGCGCGCAAATATTCACTTTATTTTCATTAGTACCTCATGAAGACCAAACGGATATAAATGTTCATGATTTTAACTATATTAGACAGCTGCCTCCTCAATTTTATCAACAAATTATAACGTCTATGACATTATGTGGAAAGTTCCTGAGAATTTTTTATTTTTGCGCGCTTGTTTCAGCGAACAGCAAAAGCTATTGTTCACTCAAATGTCTTTAATTTTCGAATTTTGACCTGAAAATGATCGTAAACGACAAGGGTGCACTCACTGATTAATAATCCGAGGTCAAAAGTAATTATGTCCAGTCGGTCCATCTGCAAACACGCTAACTTTCGAACGGAAAGAGCTAAGACTTTGAAACTCATAGAGGAGGTTGAGGATCTAAATGTCTCGAATGGTTTCGTTAATGATAAAAATCGGTTCATTACTCTCGCAGTTATTCACGTTTGAAAATTATCCATATTTTTCGAAACAACGAATTCAATCAACTTGAAATTCGGTGTTTAGGATAAGAATAAAAATACGTATGTTGACGCGATATTTTATAAAGATATTGTAATCAAAAATTGAAAAAAAAATTGTAAGGGTCAGTGTTGAGTGTTAATTTTATTATTAGGCATCATCAATTCCATGATTCCGCGCAGTTATTCACATTTGAAATTTCTTCCATTTTGATATTTTCCAAACTACGAATCCGATTGATCTAAAATTTGAGTTTTTAAAGAAGAATCACAATGAACATGTTCCTGCAGAATTTCATGAGGATCGTAGGATCAGAAGTTTAAAAATAAAAAAAAAATTTGTGAGAGGAGCAGCGTTCAATGCTGAAGAAATTGTAGCAACAGTCCCAAGATCGAGTTTAAATTTAGCATTAAGATATCAAATAACGATACAAAAGCTAATGCAAAATATTGTGAAGTTCATATAAATAAAAGAATTTAAAAAATTCAAAAAGAGCAGCGTTTAGCGATGCCGAAGAAACACTATCGGAAAGTTCTAAGTTGTAAAATGTTATAGGGATTGGTTTGTTCATACCACAGTGGATGTGTTATTAATAATCAATCAATATAGAAAATATTCAGTAGAAACAATACTTTTCCTCAAATTGCAAAGGGCAGAAACTTCGAAAGGAAGGGACCTAGAACAATAAATTATATGATAACTAACTTCTGCTAAAGAATTACCTCTTAAAATTTTATGTATCTATTCAGAACGGCCGGAATATATTACTTTGTCAGGGGTGTTTTTATTAAAACAACTGGTTAGGTTAAGTTTTTTATTTACATCCTTATATCTACACAATATACATATAGATCACTCACTAGCAAACGGGCACGTTCGTTCGGATACTGGGAATCTACCTTCCTCCGCAACGCAGGCGATCGGTTTAGATCCGGGAGTGTTTGAAGTTGGGTTAAGTCTTCTCAGTCTACCAAGCTAGTTCCGCAACGAAAGCGAGTTGGGTTCGAGCTGAAAGCTTGTGGAACTCTGATTTCTTTGTGTCCCGTGTCTCCTTTTTAAAGGGCTCATAGGATTGATGAGCGCACCTCAGTCGAAGCTCTCTATAGAATATCTGTGGTGATTTCGGGTACTACTGGTCGTCGCTGGAACAACACCACCTAAACAACAAGGCCTACTCACTTCCAAATAAAAGGGGGTATGAGTCATCACATGTATGAAACGATTCAGGTACTCTATGGTTGCTGTAGAGTCTTCTGTCTTCTGTCCTGTTCTTGACAATTAGTGTTGTTTTTTATAGTGTGTGTACTTTTGTATTTTTTTATTTTTAAATAATATTAGAAGTTTTGTAGTGCAAATTGTATATTAAATACATTCAACATGCCAAACTGTTCTTGTGTTCCACTATGAAAGGTGAACTCAAAACTGGGGTTAAAAAGAGTTTCTTTGGTTTTCCAAAAAATGAGGAACTAAAGAATAAGTGGTTAAATGCCATAAGTCATGAAAATTTTAACCCAACTGCAAATACACGGGTATATATGTTTATCAATATTATTCTGATATTTTTTACGCAATTTACAAAAATAACGTTTCTCTATATATATTTATCATATATTGATTATTTGTTTCAGGTGTGTGAGGATCATTTCTTGGAAAGTGATATTGAAAAAGTTACCAATTGTTATGTTGAATCAACTGAGAAATTATTGTCAGCCCCTCTGAAGAAACCTCGATTAAAGCCTATAGCCCGAGAAGCTCCCGATGGTAGAAGAGAAAGACTAGAGTATTCGATGTTAAGAACAGGTCTGAAAGAAAGCGTTAAATCCAATAAAGAATATATGACATCAATGGCTGTGGCAAATGTTGAAGAATTGTATTTTAAGATTAAGGAAAAGGAGTTTGTGCAATGGGTTTTGAAGAAATGTAAGAGCAAGTTATACCTACTTTGTGTATTTTAGTGAACCTCTATTGAAAATTCAGTGCAGTGTTGTAGTGTTGGAAGACATGACGCTGAAAATGTTTTATGGGGATATGGCAGTTCAGGATCTATTCAATAATAGGAAAGAAAATGAGCAACTCGTAACTGATACAAATCAAATAACAGATATTTTAGAAAAGACATCATCATTTTAAAAATAAATTGACGAAAACAACTTGAAAAAAAGTATCAATGACCAAACATTGTTCTTACATTTTATTATAGAACAGATCCAACTCCTTCGACAACCTAATAGATATTCCTTAAGATACGGTATAAATACAACATTATTTTGCAGATTGCTGTATTCAAGACGTTTGTTTTTTATCATAGATCCTGTACACATTCTAAAAAAACATAAGAAACAATTGGATCAATAAGACTTTCCAAAAATTTGTTTATCCAGAGTTTATTGAGAATAATTTAAAAACCGTATCATTAAATTCATTGAAACAAATGCTTCAATCAGAAAAAGGCTAGTTGTTAAAATATGGTTACACATTATCTTTGAAGGCACTTTATTCTACATCACTGGAATGACAAAATGTCAATTTAGTATTGCAAATTTTCAATTCTAATATTGTTAACGCTCTTAGAGAACTAGGAGGGAAAAAATCGATAACTTTCAGGAAAATTCTGACTTTTTGAATATTATATGCACTTGGTGGGATATTATTAATGTTGAATCTCCACTGAAAGGTCAAAGATTTTGGAATTAAAACTGATGCAAAGAAATAATATTTTCCTTTAATAATTTCATTCATTTATTATTATTATTATTATTCCTAGATCTTCTGTGAAGATCCCTCAGAAGCTTTTTCAGCTTGTGGGAGTTAAGAGTTCAGTTCTGTTCTGTGTAGGCTTTGTAACTGCGATCTGGCGCCACTTTAGGTCACAGCACTGTTAATTTTTGACCCAACAGTGAAATGGTGGCAGATACCCGTCCAACTAGAAAATTTCTCTTCTACCTGAACAGGATTCGAACCTGGACCTCCCGGCCACGAGTCCGATGCTCTCCCGCTAAGCTATCCACACTCCACACATTTGTTAATTAATAACCTATAAATACACTTTCAAAACCCATGACATAAACTTTCGTTCAACATATCTATCTATTCAATGTTTATATTCATTATTCATATCTATTCAGTGTTTATATTCATTATTCATATTTTCCTCCTCCAAATGTTTCAATGTAGTATGTACCAAGTAATATATTAATTGTTATCCTTAAATTGTGTTTGATTTAGTCCATAGACAAGATATACTGATTTAATATTAAGATTTAAATGTCTGAATAAATATTTAATAGATTTAATCACTTTATTCCACAGATATAATGATTAATTTTCATTGTCAATATATGTCATATGTCATCCAAGTGACATTCGTTCAAAATTCAGAAAGTAATAAAAATTTTATTTTGGTAAATTTCAAGTTGATTTCCTCCATACAAATAGAAGGAATGAACATAATTCGGAAATTTTACGAAAACTAGTAACCCTATCCGTGATGACTCATCTTTCGAGGTGAGTAGGCCTTGTTGTTTAGGTGGTGTTGGCTGGAACGTTCACTTGGAACGACTTGCTACCTCGCGGACGCTGGCGAACTATTTTCGGGGTGTTTAGCATAATTATAATACTGGCCAAGGGTTTATCATAGAATATAATATATTTAATAATAGTTCATTACAAGTTGAAAAAGGCAAAATGATATAGTTAATGCAGCATTCCATAGGTCACACTAATAAGAAAGGAGAAATAATATCAAATATAAAACGGCCTAGCAAACTGAATTAGCTCAGAATTAGTCCGCATTAGCCTAGTGAAAAATTTCAACTATACTCAAAGGCAGCTTTTGTGAGAAAGGAATTTGTCGTCTTTTCTAACATCTATGAAATTCTATGATTACAGAAAATGAAATTTGATGAGTAGTGAATTAAGTCAACAAAGTTATGGAATTAATTATATAAGAAGCATGCATATTTAATTGAGTCAGTCTTTGCTGGATGAAAATTCGCTCATAATTCTATTTTGAAAAAAGTTTCATATAAAAATCTTCTGACGATATTTACGCGAACGCTTTCAGTGTATAAAATGTTTAATTGAATCAGTCCTCACTTGATGGAAATCCATATTTGATATTATTGAAATATCCTGATTTTCACTAATTTTATTATCAATATAATACAACGATCGTTTCGCTAACATAGTAGCATCTTCAGATAGGTGGTATATATTTCATTTTTGAATAACTACGAGGCGTGTTCAGTATACTCTCGGTATCAGGGTGATTTGCTAACAATGTGAGTAATCTAATTATCTCATTTACAAATGACACTATATGACGGTATAAATATAAAATTTCACTAATTTACGATCATTGGTTTTCTACATATCCTCAGTGAAAGGCGACCAGAATAACTGACGCCACAATGATGAAGAAAATCGAGCTTCGAGCCGTTATAAAGTTCCTCACTAAGCAGAAAAAAAGTCGAAAAATCATTCATGAAGAGATAGTTGCTGTGTACCAAGACTGTGCCTCGTCGTTATCCACCGTTCAAAAATGGTCAAGTGTATTCAAAGGAGAAAGAGAAAGTATTGAAGAGTTGCTCGGGCAGGCCCGTTAGCGGCACCACTGAAAAAATGTGAAAAAAGTGGAGGAGCTGGTACTTGAAGATGCCAGAATAAAATCTGAAATGTTAGCATAGATGGCAAACCTATCTGTGGGTACCATACATACTATCCTTTCTAACCATCTTAACCTCTCAAAGGTCAGTGCAAGATGAGTACCGAGAATGCTCACCGCACCTCAGAAGCAAGCCCGAGTCGAGTGCTTTAAAGAGTTTTTAGAGCTCTGTGGAGAAGACCCATCTACTATTTTCAACCGGCCTGTTACTGGGGATGAGATGTGGGCTCATTAATATGACCCTGAGAGAAACAAGATTCCATGCAGAGGATAGAATAGGGTGCACAGCTCCCAAACAAGTTTAAAGTCGCCCATCCGCTGGAAAAATAATGGCTACGGTTTTTTTACGTTTCTAATGGTATTTTATTGTTAGTATTTTCTAAAAAGGGCGAAAGCCTCACAGCAGCATCATACGCAAGTACTTTGCGTAATTCAGAAGAGGCAATTAAAGGAAAAAGGCCAGGAAAACTCACAGCGGGGGTGTTGTTGATTAACTACAATGCACCGGTTCACAAGGCCCGCATGGCGCAGGCTGCTGTGCGGGAATGTGGCTTCGAAGAAATTACTCATCTTCCATACAGTTCAGACTTGGCCAAGTGACTACAACCTACTTCCAAATGTGAAAAAATATCTTGCTGGAAAGCGATTTTCCGGCGATGAAGAACTGCAATAAATACCTAATTTGTGGAGAAGCCGGAAGAATATTTTTTACAAGGTTTAGAGAAGCTTATTTCTCGATCTAACGAATGCATTGAAGTTCTTCGGGACTAAACTAAAATTACAGAGTTTTTCCAAAATTTTCAGAGTTTTCTTTCATGCCTATAATGAGAATACATTGAACACCCCTGGTAACTTTGTTTTCGAAATCGGCTTCTATTTATATTTGAGTAGGTGAAAAATGTTTATTATTATTATTATATTATCCTGATTATCCTAGATCTTCTGTGAAGATTTTTCACCTTGTGCGAGTTAGGAGTACTAAAACAAAAAAATGGTGTCTCTGGAAATTTCAGTTCATCTGAATATATTCAAAAGTGGAGAGTTATTTAGTTTTAATTAATTGTTCGTTGGTACTATTCTGATTGTATTGTATTTATTTATTTCTAGAGACGAACTGGTTTAAAGCATAACTTTTAGTTACTATTTGTAAAATTCCAAAATTATGGTGAAAAGTATGTCCCATTACTAATAAATAATTCCAATATATGGAATCACTTTTGTTATTAAGGAAACAGACGTTCTCTAATTCTCTGTCGGAAATTTCTTCCTTTTTGGCAATCACCGTTAGTTAACTTAAAAACATCTTCATGTGTAATGTCTGTATTATTTTTAGGGAATTTACTGGGGTTTGAATGGATTTTGAATGATGTTCTTGAATAATATTTATTTTTGAAGTATGTAGCAATTTTCTCAAAATATATAATACTTTCAGTATTTTTTAGGTAAATTTATTTGAAATTTCCTTTTGTATTCGGATATATTTATCATATTGGAAACTATTTTATTATCTTTATTCATCAAAAAATATCTATCAGTGTGGGATCGTAGTCATTATATATTATATTTTAGAATTCCTTTAAATTTGCACTAAACGAAATTACTTTCAATTTAAAAATAAAATATGTGAAAACGAGAAAGTTTTGATTATGGGAAATCTTTTGAGTCCTTTATAAGCCGAAATATTCATGAACAATATTGAATCTAAATTCCACCAAAATCCCCTCATAAAAATTTTTATATTTCTATATATATATAAACGATATTTTTTGTTGCTGTATAGATACAGACAGACTATTAAAAAAATTTTTTTTGTTTATCAACGAAATACATCCTTCAATATTATTCACTATGAAAACGACACTCTTCTAATTTTCTTGATTCATCAGTAGCCAGAATCGATAATTCACATGATTATACACAGTAAATCGAATTATCCTACCAACCAAAAATTATCAGCATTCAATTGAATGATCCGCAGATTGATTAACATGAATAGAGAACATTATATTTTAGATTTAGATATTAAACAAATAGCTTTCAAGAATGACTACGGTCCTACATCGATAGATAAGTTTTCGGTGAATATAAATAATAAAATAGCTTTAAATATGGTTTATCCGAATACAAAACAAAATTTTAAATACACTTCCTTAAAAACACTAGTTATTTCTGAGAAAATTGCTACATACCTCAAAAATGAATATGATTTAAGAACTTCATTCAAAACTTTGTCAAACCTGAGTGAATTTTCAGAAAATAATAAAGACATCATACATAAAGATGATAAATCGGGAGTATATAAGTTAACCTGCGGCGATTGCCAACAAGTTTACATAGGACAGATCTGAAGAACTTTCTGACGGACAATTGGAGAACATCTGAAGTGTTTCCTCAATAACAAAAGTAATTCTACATATTCGAACCTAATTCTGAAAATTTGCATATAGAAAGTGAATGTTATGTCTCAAACCTGTTAGAGTTAGAGTTAATAAACATGAATAAATACAACAAAATCGGAATAGTTATAAACGATCAATTAGACCTGAATAACTCTCCACTGTTTAATATATACAGATGAGCTAGAATTTTCAGAGACCTACTTTTTTGGGTTTTTGTGCTCGATAAAAATTTTGTACCTACTCTAATATGAATAGAAAGAAGCAAATTTAAGTATTCAAAAATGAAAGAAATACCTGAAAATGCTACTGTGTTAACGAAACGATCGTTGTTTTATAATAATAATAAAATATGTGAAAATCAGAATAACCTCATGTGATATTCAGAAGTATGCAGTATTTCATGAAAGGGATATTCGAAAGGTTTTTTGCTGGTTTTTTGGAATCTCAATCTTTTTATTTTCAGAATGTTTTAAAATATTAAATCAACCTGTCTTAAATTCAGCAAAACCACGTGCCTATTACTGCGAAAAAATCACGTCGATGTAGATTAAAAATACCATACGTATGGAAAATTTTCATCGATTTTGGACTCACCATCTCAGAAGGTTATAATTTTGAACAAACTTCTGGTGCAAAATCTAAAATGACTTTATCGTACTTTAACTGTATTCCCCTAATACGGGTCCGGCTGTCTGTTTTCTCTTTCTTCAACTCAAATTATAACAGGAAATTGTATTTTGAATGAGCCGCTCTTAATGGATCTGTTTTTTTTTTTTGTTAAGTTGGTAGACCCTTAACTAACTTCTGTGTCTTATTTGAGGGGGATCGGGCCACTACTTTCTGTTTGGCAGCAGTTTTACGTTTTGTCGCATTTTGCAATGAATTATTCTGTCGAACAAAGAATTTGTCTTAAATTTTCATATTACATATAAAATTTCGTATGCCGATTCGATCAAAGTGTAACAGAAAACCAGTAGGTTCATTGCCCTGGTAGAAACCAGACCATACGAGTGATATAAAGAGTTCAAAAGTGGTCGTGAAGTGTGCGAAGATCTACCCCGTTCTTGATGGCCTTTACATCAAATACTAAAAATAAACGCCGAAATTGTGGAGAAAATGGTATTTTAAAGACGTCACATAAGTCTTAAAAAGATAGCTCCGACTTTTCGGAAATGATCGGATTTGAAGGCCGACGACTATTGTATTTTGCAACATGATAACGCGCTAGGTAGCACAGCTGGAACGGTGCTGAATTATCGATATCCTGGAACAAGCAGATTTAGCTGCACGTGTTTCTGTTCTATCAGCTTAAGTTGTCCCTTCGTGAATGGAAATATGAAATTGGAAGCCATCAAACAAAGTGCGAAGAAGGAACTAAAAAGCATTCCTTCGGAGCCCTATCAGAAAAAAGTATATGATCGTATCAAGAATGTCGTAGGTCATTACATATAAATAATAGTTTGAGGAAGGTAAAATGAGCATTGGAAGAGTATGAAAACGATTTTTTCTCAGTTACAATTTCCTGGTAGTTTTTGAGCATTGTGTAGAAGAAGTACTCGAGTGGATTTCAAGAAATTCGTTAAAAAAATATTATTATGCAGTATTCGGTGATGAACCTAAGTATACTTTTGCGAAAGTGGACTATTTTGAAGGCGTTGCAATAAATTTAGATTTTTTGGGTTTGATCGAGAGCATTCATAAATTGAATTCCTAAGAATTGAGAGGTGCCCACGTAACAAAATTCAACAAATTCCATTCACGAAGAATACAACTTTCATTACATTTATGTGAGGTGAACTTGAATGATATTTCCCAGAACACAAATCATTGTGTCAATTGTAGTCAATTGGAATTGAATGAGCAACCTTGAAAGAAATATGAAGAAACGCTTTGTTATCACTGATGTGAATGTAAATTTACCATTGATATCAAACTATTATGTTAGGGAAATATGATGATATCCCGATGAATTTTCAATAGCCAGGAAACTTTTGAGCATAACTTGACATCAAGACAACAATTTCCGACGCTTATTACAAAAGCATTATGTTCAACATCATGTTTATTTTGAAGGCAAATAGTTTGTCACAAGGAATAATCACTTTTTTGTCGGTAATATTCGAATTTTGAGAGATAAACGGTCTCAAAATATTAGGCTGGACCCACTGACGAAAAATCTGAAATCAAAGTATTTCTGTCTAGTCGATCGATCTGGTCCGTCCGTAAAAAATTTAAATTTTGAATGAAATAAGCAAAAGAGATAAACTTTCATAGAATATTTGACGTCTGAATGCATCGGTTATGTTAAAAAAAAAAAACAAAATCGGCTCAGTTATTCCAGTCTTATTCTTATTCGAAATTTTTTTGTCGATTATTCTAAAGTACAAATGCAATGGGGTAAATGTTCTTTAGATGTGAAATGCACGTGCGCAATTTTGTGAGGACATGTTATGAGAATTCTTTGAATTTCTTATCTAATTTGGGCAAAAAGTATGAAAAATATATGTTGGTTTAACTAATATATTTTTTCCATTTTTTCTTGCCAATACGTAGCGATGCAAATCGAATGAATTGAGCCTTTCCACCATGTATTTTCAATTCTCAGGAGATTTTTCATTTTGTCAACAAAAAAGTTCTGAAATTGAACAAAATTACGTTCATTTCAGTTTCACATGACAGAACATAGTTTCTCTAAGGATTAGTTCAAAGATGAAAAAGCTGGCAAAAGATTTTGACTTCAAGTTAATGTTTTTTGTCGCATTCCGACTTAAAAAAGTCCTAATTGATTACATTGAATCTACAGATGAAAAATTCGTGGTCAAATTCAATTTTTCCTGCTCGATCGACTGATCGTTTGTAATGTCAATAGCTTTGAAGAGAAAACACTTGAAGACTTGAAATTTGCCAAGTGGGTTTCAAGAGCCTCGGAAATATGTCTCTTATAAATTTTATTTTTTCAAAATAATGAAAAGGAAACAAAACTCCAAAAAAAGGTGCAAAACAGATGTGAAGATTCTTCTTCGGTCTATTTTAAGTTATTATAACTTTCAGTTATGAGTTCACAGATACTTGAAATTTATGTTCTGGCATCACAGTAAGAATAAAAAATGTGAGCAGTAAGTCCATTATCTGCTGAACACTCCAAGAATCTTTGTTAAGATCCTAACGTTTTATGTCTTTAATTTTCGAACTTTGTCTAACTTTCTAACGACAGGAGAAAGAGATTTGAAACTTTCAAACTTCGATTAACGTTGACTTCGTTAGTGGAAAAAATCAGTATAATGATTTCGTAGTTATTCTTTTCAAACTTTTTCTATTTCTCCCAAAAGTTTCGAAATTACTGATCCAATTAAAATTAAATCCGGCATTTTTTTAACAACACTGATACATTTCGTGAGCGTCAGCCAGCCGGGCGGGCGAGGAGGTAAAAATTCTTATTTCCGAATGAAAAAAACCTATAGACTCGAAATTTTTGTGGTAGGTTTGGACTCTAGATATATTAGTTTTATTTAAAAATCAACAAAATCAACTCAGTGGCTTTATTATCCAAATATATTCGAAAGTACAAATTCGATCGAATTGAAATATAGTATTCAGATATGAAAAAACGATATGAAGGCTCAAGCATATTTTCGTGAAGATAAATCACAACAATGTTTATCTTGATATCTTCTGCAAGAAGTATGAAAATTATATGAAATTTTGTTCAGTCCATTTTTTTTCAATTCCCCTTTAACAAATTTGGATGTAATGATACAGATCGAAGAAAGAAGGATGGAACTTTAAACCATGTATTTTTCATTTTCATGAGATCTAAGGAGCTAAGGATCGTCCATAAAACAGTATTTAAACCATTTGCGCAAAGCTGGATTCAAAAAGAAGCTCGATGTTTGGGTCCTCACCAATTAACGCCAAAAAACATTGTGGATCGACTTTCAATCTGCGGAGCCAAACGGAATAAAATGCACCCATTTCATGAACGGATGGGGCAAAAATTGTATGTTTAAATCAGCAGAAAAGCAGATGTAATGCTTTAGCCGGTTTTCTAGCCTCAGATACGATTCGACTAGATCTATTAAATAGATATGATAAAATATTCATGAATTAAGTGGCCTATGTCTTCTTACCCCAGAGAATACTCGCTTTTGAGTTGATCCTATTAAGGTCGTGGAAACAAATTTAAAAGCCTCCAGAAAATATCATCTGAAGATTGAAAATGGGGTTGCGACTCAAAAAAATATATTATCAAAAATTAACTATCTAAATTTTGTGAAACTTGCAAGGTCTTGGTTTTTGTGACGACACTTAATCACATCTATGAAATGAAATTCGTCCATGGCTGTTATTTTATATCTTCATTTTGATACTTCATTGCATATTCTTCGTGAATCGATAAACATAAAAAATATTACCATTCTGTGAATACAATTGTAGTATGAAGATGCAAAAAATAAAAGAATCGAATTTTGACGGAAATAATATAATATATTTGAATATCCAAACAGGTTTAATCTGTTAGTCCTACAAATTAAATTTCAAAAAATTTTATTCAAAAATTTTCAGAATTGAATTAATGTCTTATAAGCACTGCTTATATTTAATAGACGTATTAAATGAAAACTCATTATTCAATATCAAATGGAATAAAAAACCCAACAAATATAAATTGTCAATTTAAATGAATAAATGAATAAATATTTGAATATTTCGTTCTGAGCATGCGCACGTGAACTCTTCAGATAGGCGTGGTGCTCATGTCTGCCTGTGACAAAATTTTTTGTTTCTGATCTTACATTTATGAAAACTAAATCTTTTTCAAAAATACACACCATAATTTTAAGAACTTGTCCAAAACTAATTCATTTGAAATATTCAATATATTCAAATAAGTTACTTCAAAAACTCTCAAAACATGAAGCACATCCTCAAAAACAATTAGAATACAGATAAGGTCAGTCCAACTTCACATTTGAAAGATAAAATCAATTAACAATAAATAACTTATCCATACGATCACGTGGAATCTCTGTTTGATCGACATTAAAAGTAGGTACATTTAAAATCCAATGTATTCTATGTTCTATGCTCACTGCTATGTAAGGCACTTTATGGTCTTCGTTAAACCACTTCATATTCATATAATGAATTTTTTTATTTAAAAACCTAATATATTATAATTATATATTATATCTAAAATAAAATACTAAGAAGCGGTTTTTCCTTCTATCAAGTGAGAAACCGCTTCTTATTATTTTAATATAATATATATTTTTGAAATGTTGTTTTATATATCAGGATTCACTTGGCATAAAAATTTCTAGTCCTATCTGTCGTTAATGCAGGGAGACGTAAATCGTTCGAAAATAAAAAAAATATTTTCATGGTGAACAAGGAAATTTTTGATTCGATGTTCTTCAGTTAACATATCATGTTATACTCATAAAAACCTATAAACCTCTGTTAAAAATGCGAGGTGAATCGACGTATATCCTTCAAAGGAAAAGATAGTTTGTCTTGCTATATGTATGCAAACCAAGTTTATTTCATCGTACCGAATTATAAATTTCAGCGACAAGCTATTTCTGAAACTATAACTGACAAACAAAAAGCCATAAGTTACTGGTCAAATACGTTTTGTTTTCGTGTCATATAACAATAAAAATAATAATAGTCTTTATTGCTCCATAATTCATAAAGAGTTTTGCTTTGGACAGGTCACAGCTAAAAATAAAATTAGAATAACATTCGAAGTAAACAACAATGAACCGACATTGGTATAAGAGCATTCTGCAATGAAGTTCTCAAACTCTGTTAAATGGTATAATGTTTCACTCCCAAGAATTGTTTTTAATGTGAAAGAGCTGGTACCACCATGTTTTTTAGTAGGGAGGAGATTAAATATGTAACATCTCGCGTTTTCTGGGGTTCTCCTGTAACTTTGATACGAGAAACTGTTGAGCCTTAAATGATTGCGATTCCCGGGTGTTATAGACATGTAAGTCGCTTATTTTTGCGAACTTATCTTTACGACAAGATACGGTACTTTTCAGCAGATATATGCAGGTAAAGATGAGTAACTTTTTTCTTTTAAATGTTGATTCAGATGATTCCAATAGGCTCAAGTTAAGAATTAAGCGAATAATCCTTTTCTGTGCAACACTCTTGGACTTTAGCTCTCGCACCGAATTTTGTTTTATGGCTTCAATCGACTCAAAACGGGTGCCACGAAGGGGCAATTTTAGTTTTGGGAAGAGGAAAAAGTCGCAGGGAACCAAATCCGGCGAATACGGTGGTTGCTGAAGCACGTTTGTTGAGTTTTTGGCGAGAAAGTCAGTCACAATCGTAGCTCGGTGAGAAGGCGCGTTATCGTCATGCAAATTCCATGAGTTGTTCACCCACAAATTTGGCCGCTTCTTACGGATACGCTCACGCAAACGTTTCATAACGCCTAGGTAATACTCCTTGTTTACCGTCTGACCCTCTGGAACGAATTCGTAGTGCACCACGCCACGGATATCGAAGAAAACAATGAGCATCACCTTCATTTACGAGCGGCTTTGGCGTGGTTTTTTCGGTTTCGGCTCATTTTTTGGCACCCATTCCGATGATTGCTGGCTTGTTTGCATATCGTACTCGTAGACCCAGGTCTCATCACCAGTTATAATGCGTTCCATGAATGTAGAATCGGAATTACAGCGATCCAGCATGTCTGAAGCAACCTGTTCGCGATGACGTTTTTGAAGAAAATTCAGGTCTTTCGGTACGAGTCGTGCGGCCACCTTTCTCATGCCCAAAATATCAATCAAAATCGTACGTGCAGACTCGTGGGATATCTTAAGATCATGTGCTATCTCTCTCAAGCTGGTACGACGGTTTTCCAGCACCCTTTCCTTAATTTTATCGACGTTATCTTCGATCGAAGCCGTCGATGAGCAACCACTTCACGACCGTCCTTGAAGGCTCTGTACCACTGATATGCACGAGTTTTCGATAGAGCATTATCACCAAAGGCCTTTTGCAACATTTTCAATGCATCGGCACATAAAAATTCATTTGCAACACAAAACTTTAAACAAATTCTTTGCTCAACGTAATCACCCATAGTAAAAAACGGCACGCACTCTGACATCGACTGACTTAATCAGCTGTTGTAAACACACTAGTTGACAGATCCCGCTCAAGCTTGGCATAGTAATTAAGGACATTGGTACCAACCTAGGAAAAAAATTTTCTACCTGCCTCATTGCCCCGCCAGATTTAAATCGATAATTCCCGGTACTTTCTTGACAGAATGTACAACAGTATTGTAACTTAGAGCAGAGTACACTAATACGTAATAAGGACTGATGAGGGCCTGTACATTATTTGCGTTTTTGAGAATCAACAGGGCGAAGTAACTGCTATTAAGTTTTTGACATATCTCTTCTACATAGTTAATCCAATCGAGATCACAAATACACCTAGAAATTTTGTGTATAAAAATACAACCAAATTCAAATATATCTGTAGTATTATACTTTATTGAATACAAGTTGGTGCACGTGATAAAGTTATCATAACCTATAAAATGAACTTTTACGAAGAGTTTCTTGAACTTGGGCTGTATTTTGGTTTTTGATCATTTGGAATGAAAAAGACTGGAAATTTAAAAATTCATTCTATTTCTATGAAATAACAATGTCATTAAAGAATTAAAATTAAAGACTTTACCCTTTTCCCGTCATCCAATTTCAATGAAACAAAGCTTGTGAAAACTGCTCGAATATCCTTCAGGATCTTCCGGATGTTATAGGTAATAAAACTGACAGATAGACAAAAAATTCCATAAATCATTCTTTGTTTTCTGTTACAATTATTTTATCATTCCCAATGAATTTCTGGCAAAAATATTTAATGTACAGGCATTCTAATTCTACCATTTCATTATATGTATAAATGTATGGATAAGTCGATACTTATTATATTTGAAAGGATTTTTTTCTGGTTATCCGAATTCAATCAAACAAAGACTAAATACTGATCTAGGCTTTCCGTGGTCTAATTGTAGAAATCGCATGACAATCCGCTAAGTTTCGGAGATTAGCTCTAACAAACAGACAGGCGGATAGACAGACAGACAAAATTTCAATATCTTTTTTGTGTTCTGTTAGTCTTCTTTCTATAGTTTTAATCGATTTCTGGTAAAAATATTTCATTAACAAACATTCGAATTCCACTGTTTTACTATTATTATATGTATCTATACATCTGTTTAGGTAAGTCAATACCTGTTATCTTTGACCCTTTTTTTCCGTCATTCGATTTCAATGAAATAAGGACAAAAAGTTGATCCACGCTTTTCGTGATTAACCTGTGAGAACAATATAAAAAAAGGTTCGGAAATAACCGTTAACAAACATACACAAACTAAAGTTTCAAAAATTCTTTTTTCTACAATCGATATCCAAAGTAGGCATTTGCGCTCGTATTTGACAAGGCAAAAGTCACCTTTTTCGAGGAACGCCACTTTGCCGCTTGTAAGCGACTAAATAAAAAAAAAACGCTTGCTCTCCCAATTATTAATTATAAATCAAATATGCTGCTCAGAGTATCCAATGACAACAAGTAAATGGCATCTTTCATTTGAGTAAAAACTCTACTTTTAATTTTCATTCATCAAATGAAATACATATTTGGAAATATGTGAACTACTCGATTGTAGCAAAAATCTTGTGTGTAATTAGAGCGCAAATTCCTTGTCGATTTCAAGCGATTGACGAGCTACTTCGTCGCGCGGCAACTATCTCTGTCAATCGACATCATTTTGCGTTCTTAATCATAGATTAACAATAATATATAGATTGGACACTTCCCTACCCCCACCTAAAACTAAGTTTTTAGTTTGATGCACCAGTCAATAATTAGCGCTAACCATCAACTTATACTTTTTGTTTTCGCCGCTAGGTACCGCTACCATCAGCTGTTAGCCATAGTTGTAATAATGGTCATATATTTTGAAAAGAAGTCGTGGTTTTGTTTACGTTTTGTTATGGCCCAACTTCGGGTACATCTCATATTGTTTTTTATTAAATTTCGTGAGAATTGAGTTCAAAACAGTTTAGTGCATCTGAACTAATGTATTTTCAAATATTGAGTTCAATACAGTAC
Source organism: Megalocaria dilatata (assembly GCA_034642435.1). Taxonomy (NCBI): domain Eukaryota; kingdom Metazoa; phylum Arthropoda; class Insecta; order Coleoptera; family Coccinellidae; genus Megalocaria; species Megalocaria dilatata. The sequence goes on along the minus strand of CM067858.1, from coordinate 1,489,288 downwards.
TTGAAAATGAGATATATTAAGAAATGTTGTGTACATGGGTGTCAAGATCTAACCAGCCCTAGACATCGTTTTCCCAAGAGAGATCCCAAGTTATTTAAGAGGTGGATTGAAATTATACAGCCAGCTGATTGGCACTAGTTATCAGGTGATCAAATATTGAGAGGGATATAATTTCTTCAGGGTGGTTCATTTTAATTTACTATGTAGTCTAGACTATTTTTATGTTTAGTTGGTTAGTTTAGAATATAAATCAATGCTATGTAACACACCAACAAAATGCTCTGGATGATCTAATAATATTATTTTTTCTCTAGAAGTTTTTCCTGAGGTAACTAATATTGAAATGGTATGGGCCAGTTTCTGGATCAATGCCAAATGTTGATGGGAAAAGAACTTTTTCAGGTTGAGTGGTGCAATTTGTAAGATTATATCAAATGATTTATCTATCAGAAACTGTGCAACCTGTACGATTAATTTACTTGATAATAGTGAGTTGTTAAAAGATCTAGATTTTATTGAGTGTAGGAAATATCAATTTGGTATTTTGATGAAACCGGGACACTATATTTACCTTTTATTTAATCAGTGTTTTAATTATCTCCTTCACTTCATTCCAAGACTTTGTGAGAGAAGAAAAATCTCAAAATGTATTGAAAATATCATATTGAAGAATTTCAATTTTCATATTATGAAGTGTGCATCACATAATCTTCATCAAATATTATGCTTGACTAGTCATGTGTTCTTTATTCTGGTGGTGTAAGCAAGTGAATAAAATAGCAACCAGAATTGATTCAAAATTTTTATTCAGTAATCCAGAGAAGGAATTTATTGACCCGATTACGGACCAAGCTGAAAGACATTTTGAATCTTAAAGAAGATCTCATAAACTAATATTCTCAAGGTTCAATTTTCGTCTTAACACCTAGGAATACTGTAAATATGTTCATTTCATTTCTTTTTTTTATTTAATAGTTTCTATTTTTTATAACCAATAAATAATTATTGTTCAAACATATTTCTATTATTCAAATAGTGAGTTTGAACATTGAAACAAGTTTTTGGAAATTACTATGTTGTACAACACAAAAATCAAATATAAATATTGTAAATAAATATGTTAATTACACCTCTTTTTTTATTTTATTTAATAGTTTCTATTTTTTATAATGAATAAATAATTATATTATAGTTCAAACATGTATCTGTTATTCAAATAGTGAGTTTGAAGATTGAAACGAATATTTGAATCTTCTTTCAGTTTTTCCTAGGGCTAAAATTAAAACAAGTGTTCAGAAATTACTATGTTGTACTATCAAAAATTATTTTGAAATGTATTTGTTGTAAAGTTGTGTGAATGTAAGCATTTCAATGTTTTGATAGTAAAACATAGTAATTTCTGAACACTTGTTTAATTTTAGCCCTAGGAAAAACTGAAAGAAGATTCAAATATTCGCGTCAAGCGTCGATAATGCAGTATTCTAAAAGCAGAGGTAATGCAGTTCTCTTGAGAGTTAGTAATACAGTTTTCTCTGGTTGAATTTGTTTCATGCACCATTCGCTACAAAAAGCGACAAACTTGATTCAGATTTTTTCCAGTCAGTGTCCCATCTTATAGTCTTGTTGATCTATGTTCTTAATACACAAATAGTTATTTTGCGCGCTTGTTCCATTGTATAGCATGCTGTCGTTTGTCCCAAATGTCTAGAAATTTCGAATTTTTGGCCGCAAATAGTCTTGAACGACTAGGTTGGACTCACTGATGAAGCATCGTAGGTTTAAAGTAATGTTGTTCGACCAGTCCCTCCGTAAACAGGATTAGTTTCGAACTGAAAACGCTAGAGCCTTGAAACGTTCAGAGAAGGTTAATGGTCTGAATAATGCATCTCGACTAAGTTCGCTAATGAATAAAATCGTTTTGACAGTTTCGCAGTTATTCACGTTTGAAAATGTTTCATATTTGTCCCAATATTTTCGAGAATAAACAGTCGATTGATCAGAAATTAGAGGTAGAATAATAACTCGCAAATTCCTGGGAAATAATGTAAGGATCGTATTATACACAGTTGAAGAGAAAAATATTTCGTGGGGTGACCATCGTTGAGAGACCTTACTATAACATTCGAGTGGAAAGAGATAGAGACTGTCGGAGTAGATTTGTGGCCCGAATAGTTGGATTAATTTCGTTATTAGACAAAATTGTTTCAGTAATTCCGCAAATATTCACAATTGAAATTTTCTCCCATTTTTATCAACATTTTTCAGAATATGAATACAATTGATCTGAAAACAATCAGGAGTTAGGGGTCTAACGGCCAGTTTCATAAACAAAATTAAAGTTTCCTTTTTCTCAAAAAGTCTCCTTTAATGATAAAACGTATTTCATAATCAAATTTTAAGGTTATAAGGGAACTTGAAAGCGTCCTCTATCTTAAAGTGAGAAAATCGGCCCTTTACGGCCGGAAAAGGATCCTTTAACGAGAAGCTCGACACTGCGCAGGTGCTCGATGAACACGAAAACAGTAGACATAACCAACCTCTGTCACATTTGCCCATTTTGTTTGATTTTAGCGTACTACGAAATATATTGCACCAAATGTTGAATGCTGATTCAAGCTGTAGTTCTTCATCAAATGATGAAGAAATAATTGTGAGGAGACCAAAAATTTACAGAAGGAGAAACATTTTTCCATGTTAGATGATCTAGATTTCTTCGATCGTTTTTGCCTGACAAAATCAACTGTTTTATCTTTGCTTCAAAAAATTGCAGATCAACTGTACTTCCCATCTGAAAGATAAACAAATTTCGAGTGATTATTTTGTTGATATAATTTTCTGTATACCAAATCATTAAATTGACAATTTTCAGAGACAGTCCTTTCTAGAGGAATGAGTGAGTGTTAAGTTAACGACCATAAGGGCAATTATTGTTGCTAGCGCTGTTTGCACAATATAGCTGAAGATATGAAGGAAATATTTCCAACATGAATAATTGCAGGGGGAAGAACTCTTTCAAACAAATTCAACTAATGTTATTGCAGCTCTTCAAGTGAGAAAGTCTATTATTAATGAACATTTTGCTAATTTACAATTTATATTTGTGTGATAATTGAAAATAAATTTGCTTGTCACTTGTATAACTATTCTTCATATTCAATTTGTGTCTTTAACATGACAAGATTTCATATAATTTTTGAAGGATTTTACAAGGTATGTTTTTAGGTAGGTTTCTATATTTGTATTTCTGATTCATTGTTTCACATTAGGTAACATCTGAAAAAGTTTCAAGTGAGGATAAAGAAATAAAAATATTATGTTATTGAAATTTCTGTTTTTAATTCAAATTTGAGGGGATTTCATAGTCAGCAGCAGTGCTGATAGAATGCTATTACCGCTTTTCCCAGAAAGTGCATTCAAAATAAAAAAGATTTAATTGTTGTTATTTAATTTTCTTTTCATCTCCATAATTTGCAAATCTAATATTTCAAGCTTCGAATGCTCCTCTTTTTTTCTTCTATTCTCTTCCTTGATAGCCACTATCTGAACTTCTACTAGTGCTGTTTTTTTATGATACATGTCTTTTGCTTCAGCAAGTGGGTGCCTAACAGTTGGGCTCAACTGTTTGTAAATTGGCTCCCTCAATTTCAATGGAGCCCCACCACCAGTCCCGTTAATATGACTGCGTTGAGCAGCTATCACCTTTCTAGTTCAAGCTTCTATATTGTCATATTTGGTTTTGAGCTGGTCCCCATTTCTCCAATGGAGAACTGTTGCATTGAAAGCAGTTGCTATTCTCTGCCAGACTTCATCCTATAACATTAAAATTCTCTTTTTCAATCAATTCCATGAGACGTAATTCCTCCTCAGGTTTTAAAGTAATATTTTTTTCTCTTTTCTTCTATATTCATTCATATAACTCACGTTTACTAAAAAACAACAATTCGCACGTAATAATGATATAAACTCCAATATACTGTCTTCTGCACATAACCATGTTAATGCAAAGACTGATTTATGCTTCTTTTCTTTTTCTTTTTACAAGTTCCGACGCATAACTCACAATTTTTACAGAATATCACCAACTATATTCGTAAAATCACTAGTTCTCAGGATAGCCAACAGTCGGAATCATATGACCGGCGAATTAAAGGAAGCTTTAAGTAAAGGACGGTTGATGTGCGTTTATGAAACTGATGGTCCAATTTAAAGGATCATTTTCATAAAGGGACTTTATCATAAAGGAGCCTTTTGATGTTGTTTATGAAATTGGCCGTGAATATCTCGGCTAACTTCGTGAATAGATAGAATCGTTCCAATTTTCGCAGTTTCACAGTTATTCAGGTTTGAAAATTTTTCATATTTTCTCCAATATTTTCGAAACTACAGATTTGACCCATCTGTACTTCGGCATGTAGAAGTAAAATAATAACATGAAAATTCTTGTACAACTTTGTGAGAATCATATGATTATGAACTTAAAAAAAAACTTGTAAGCTGATGAGCGCTGACTTAAGCACTACAACTTTTGAACGAAAAAAGATAAAGACAATATTTTCGCATTAAGTATGGAGCCTGAATATCTTGAGAGTTTATTGGACGAAATCAGTCCGATGATTTCGTTATTATTCAGGTTTGAAATTTTCTCTTATTTTTATTAATATTTTCTAAACTACAAATCTGATTGATCTGAAATTGGGAATTATAAGGATAATGATAAGGAACGTGTCACTGCATATTAGGATTACAAGTTTCTTGAACAACCAAGTTCGACTCTGATGTAGAGTCCAGAGTTAAAAGTAAATATGTCCGGTCGGTCCTTTCGTAACTTTCGAACTGAAAGAATTGCAGCCTTAAAACTTCCAAAGAATCATTGCAGTTTAAATTTAAGGAGGATCGTATGATAAAAAGTAAAAAAAAATTGTGAGCGCGGTACTTTGAACACTCTTACTTTCGAACGAAAAGAGTTAACTACTTGAAATTTTCAGTTTGAGTTTGGTGCTCAAATATCCTTGTTGAGTTTGTTAATGGGAAAAATTGTCCATTGATTACGCAGTTATTCATATTTGAAATTTTTCAAATATTCTCCAAACTACAAATAGGATCGATCTGATGTTTCGTACTTAAAAGTATATAATATATATAGTATATATAAAAGAATAATAACGTTAATGTTCGTGCAAAAGTTTGATTCAAATTAAAAAAACAGATTTTTAAATTTAGCATTCGAACTGAAGTAAAAACACAAAGGCTTATGCATATTTTCGTCAAGATGATTTAAGAGAATTTTTTGAATTTGTTTATTATCTGATTTCGGCAAAGACGTATTAAAAGAATCTGAAGTTTACTTCAATACATTCTTTTTCTACTCTTTATTGTAACTACGTAGGTAGAAGGGAGAAGGATGGAGCCATCCCCGATATCTTTTTCATTTTCATGAAATTTTTTAAGAGAACAGTTCTGAAATGCAAGAAATCACGTTTACTTGAATTTCGAATGATTGAATACATGATCCTGTGTTTTTATTCATCATATGCAGCTTCTTAAAGAAGCAATCCTCAAATTTCAAATTTTCAGGAAAAATGGACTGATATGAACGCGCCCAAAAGCTTCTTTCTGACTTCACGTCAATGCTTTCCCAGAATTTTTTTGTGTTTTGTTATTCTTTTCATGAATCCCAATCGATTTCCGGCAAACATATTCGAAATATTACTGACATTCCAATTCTACTGTTTTGTTCTATATATAAGGTTATTTGGAAAATAATTTAGTTTTTTACCGACAGAGAATTGAATTGTATTTTTTCGAACCCAACTTGACACTCAAGCCGCATAATCATTAAATGTTTTGAGAGCTGATATAGCAAGGCTTGTTTGTGAAAAAGTTCATTTCATTCTACGCAGTAGTTTTTAGTTGGTGCTCCTTTACATATGGAGAGCGTTTTCGTCATATTCTACTTTGTTACTATAGAAAAGGTAAAAATGCCGATCAAGCCAGCAAGAAATTAACCGATGTGTATGGAGAAGATGTGTTGACAGCACGCCTGTGCCATTATCTGCAATTTTGATGTCGAAGATGCACCACGTTCCGGAAGGCCGGTTGAAGCTGATAAAGACATGATAAAGGCATTAGTGGATGTAAATCGTGAGATCGGTGAGAGGTTAAATTTATCGAATTCAACTGTTTTTAACCACTCGAAAGGCCTGGGCTTAACCTCGAAGCTAGATATATGTTTCCCATGTTCCCATGGAGAGAAATGTATATCGTTGCGTTGACGGCTGTGATTCGCTTTTCAAACGTCACGAAAGTGAACCATTTTGAAGCGCATCATTTCTGGGAACGAAAAATGCGTTGTATATAACAATGTCAAACGCAAGAGATCCTGGAGCAAAAAAGATGGACGGGCTCAAAGCATTTCGAAAGCCAATATCCTTCAAAAAAGGTTATTCTGTCTGTTTGGTGGGATTTTGAAGGAATCGTTCTTTTTCAGCTTTTTGCTGGATAACAGAACAATTAATTCGGAAATCTTCTGTTATCAACTGGACAAACTAAAAAATCCAACAGAAAAGGCCTGAATCAATTAACAGAAAAGGTGTAGTGTTCCACCAAAATAATGCGGGAAATCATACAAGTTTGGTCACTCGACAAAAGCTTTTACAGATTGAATGGGATACACTGCTACACCCACCATATTCTCCAGATCTGGCGCCTTTGGATTATTATTTGCTGCGGTCGTTGTAAATATGAATGTCTCCCCATAAAATGAATTTCAAAATGATTTAAATTTAGGAATGTTTTTTGAGAACCTTCACAAACTATATCAAAAGATATATAGTAAATCTTTAAAATTATAAATTATAAACAATAATATCAATATGAAAATTCTTAAATGTCTATGAAAAACCTTTTCCAATTCATGATATTGAACCAGTGTACACATATTAAAAAATCAATATTTATATACTGAGGTATTAGGAGTACAAATAAGTTTCGCCGTTTTATTGTAGATGACGCGGCACAGAGTTTCGGTTAGCTTTCGCAGATGATAACCGGCTTAAAAAATAGTTTGGACATTCAAGAACAACATAACCTATTAATATAATTGATTTTATATTGGTAAAATATAATTTTTATAAGTTGAAAATGTCAAAATTTGAGCCAAGTAAGCGTCATTTGCGGGAAATATTAGTTTACTTCTTTAATTTAAAGAAATCTGCTGCTGAGGCGCATCAATTGCTCGTAGAAGCATATGGTGAGGGTGCTTTGAGTGAGAGAACGTGTCGAGAGTGGTTTCGAAAGTTTAAAAACGGTGATTTCGACGTAGAAGACAAAGATCGCAGTGGAAGGCCAAAAATTTACGAGGATGCAGAATTGGAGGAATTATTGGAGGAAGATTCATCTCAAACACAAAAAGAACTTGCTCTAACATTAGAAGTCACTCAGCAAATTCATATTACCGTTCTTCTATAATAAATATTTAATTTGTGTTAAAAAACGGCGGAAACTTATTTGTACTCCTAATAACATAGGTTTTTTCAGACATTGAAACATTTTTTGATTAACCAGACATATTGAAATACAATTTCAATATTTTAGTTTGGATTGTCATATATTTTGTGTGGATTTCCAGAAGAAATTAAATTATATTCGTTATAGAGTCAAAGTGGACAAGATTTGACTGCAGCTTAAGTTTTCAAATGGAACATCCTGTATATTGTCTTAGTTTTGGCTAGTTCTTTCTCGACTGATCACGAATATATATGCATGTGTCGGACTATCCCTCTCATTTTTTACAGAGAGTTAAATTTGAAGAACCACCTGGCAGGCTCAGTAATCAGTTGTCAAGTGGTAGGCTATAGGTAACAATATGACGCACAAGGACATTCATTAAAGTTATTTCTGAAACACGCATTAAAAACAAGCAGAAAAAAATCTAAATCAATTCAATCAATTTCAAAAAATTAATACAAACAAAGATATCATTAGGTACTAATATAATAAATGTAGCATATATTTTATGGGGAGAACAATAAAAACAAGAAAGCTTACAGGGGAGAATATATGGCTTTACATCCAGATCATCCAATTCCATGTGATAATATTATACATTCATTAACACTTACAGCGGTGTAGAAAATTCTAAAAGCTTTGAGAGAAAGAGGTGTAGCGTCTTACGAATGAAAATCAAGAACTCGACATTTTTGAGTATTTATGATGGTATGAAGTGAACAGTTGCAACTGAAGAAATTGCTACAAATGGCCACCATTATTTAATATACATAGTTCATATCGTTTTCTCAAGTTGGTTAGACTATTTGGGAGGGCATTATTATGATTCTAATTGAGTTAATGAATTAATGCTTCAATATTGTTTTTAATGATCTCAACACTTTCATTATTATTAAAGTAAATGTTTTTCCTCACGAACAGCCATAAAACTGTGTCCAAAGGTGTTGAATCCGGACCATTCGATGGCCATGCAACAACTGAACCATAACCGATCCATAGATCAAATTGGCCACTCAATTGTTCTTGAACTTCCAAAACTCTGTACGGAGGTGCTCCGTCTTGTTGCCAAATTATTTGCTCCAATTCTTTAGCAGAAAACATTTAATCCAAAAGCTGAACTACCTCTGGCAGTATCTTTTCTAAATATGCTTCACCTGTTAATGTGTAGTCAAAAAATATAGGTCCCACAATTTTATTATAAATAATGCCACACTGAACGTTAACAAACTTTCTTCCAGATTTTCTAATTTAAAATAATCTGCGTTGTTTTAACAAGAATATCTATTTTTTCTGTTGAACACGTCTGCTGTGGAAAACGATGATTCATCCTTCCATATTATGAAATTTAATAAATTAGGATCTTCCCCCAGTCTTTGCAGCATGCTCGTATTCTGAACGTTTCCGCTTTTGTTCATCTCTGAGAAGTTGTGCTGGTAGTAACTTGTATGGCATATAATTGTGTTTTTTTAACGCTCTATGAATCTTCGAACCGCTAATTCCAAGTTCACGTGAAGCTTCTTTTTATTCATTTTCTAAAACTATTTTTACTAAGTTGTGGGGTTGATTTCAAATTCAAGTTTCAGCATTTATCAACAATTAATTATAGAAGCATTATCTTCAAACTAAAGCAATATGTCGAGTTCTTGATTCTCATACTGTAAGGCGCTACGTCTCTTTCTCATAAAACTTTTAGAATTTCTTACACAGTTGTAAGTATTAAGAAATATATTTTCACTTGGAATTGGATCATCTGGATGTAATGCCATATATTCTCAATTTGTTGCTTTCTTGCTCCTATTGTTCTTCAGATAAAGTGAAAATATTTCAAATTTTTCCGCTTCTGTGTAATGCATGTGTCAGAAATATTTTTATTGAATATCAATGTGTGTCATATTGTTACCAAATGATTTATCACAGCCTACCACTTGACAACTGATTACTGAGCCTGCCAGGTGGTTCTACGAATTTGAGACCCTGTAGTTCTCAAAAAACAGAGACAGATCGACACATGCATATACTACTCTGTCAAGAAAGTACCAGGAATTTTCAATTAAAACAAAATTTTTACATTTAATCGTCAAAATTTATAGGGTAGCCTTCAAAATAGGCTCCATTTGTTCCAATACATCTATGCCAACGGCACTTCCAATTATCGAAACATTTTTTATAGGCGCTTTCCGGGATGGACTTTAGCTCTCGCGCCGAATTTTGTTTTATGGCTTCAATCGACTCAAAACGGGTGCCACGAAGGGGCAATTTTAGTTTTGGGAAGAGGAAAAAGTCGCAGGGAGCCAAATCCGGCGAATACGGTGGTTGCTGAAGCACGTTTGTTGAGTTTTTGGCGAGAAAGTCAGTCACAATCGTAGCTCGGTGAGAAGACGCGTTATCGTCATGCAAAATCCATGAGTTGTTCGCCCACAAATTTGGCCGCTTCTTACGGATACGCTCACGCAAACGTTTCATAACGCCTAGGTAATACTCCTTGTTTACCGTCTGACCCTCTGGAACGAATTCGTAGTGCACCATGCCACGGATATCGAAGAAAACAATGAGCATCACCTTCATTTTCGAGCGGCTTTGGCGTGGTTTTTTCGGTTTCGGCTCATTTTTTGCCACCCATTCCGATGATTGCTGGCTTGTTTGCATATCGTACTCGTAGACCCAGGTCTCATCACCAGTTATAATGCGTTCCATGAATGTAGAATCGGAATTACAGCGATCCAGCATGTCTGAAGCAACCTGTTCGCGATGACGTTTTTGAAGAAAATTCAGGTCTTTCGGTACGAGTCGTGCGGCCACCTTTCTCATGCCCAAAATATCAATCAAAATCGTACGTGCGGACTCGTGGGATATCTTAAGATCATGTGCTATCTCTCTCAAGCTGGTACGACGGTTTTCCAGCACCCTTTCCTTAATTTTATCGACGTTATCTTCGATCGAAGCCGTCGATGGGCGACCACTTCACGACCGTCCTTGAAGGCTCTGTACCACTGATATGCACGAGTTTTCGATAGAGCATTATCACCAAAGGCCTTTTGCAACATTTTCAATGCATCGGCACACGAAAATTCATTTGCAACACAAAACTTTAAACAAATTCTTTGCTCAACGTAATCACCCATAGTAAAAATCGGCACGCACTCTGACATCGACTGACTTAATCAGCTGTTGCGAACACACTAGTTGACAGATCCCGCTCAAGCTTGGCATAGTAATTAAGGACAGTAGTACCAACCTAGGAAAAAAAAATTTTACCTGCCTCATTGCCCCGCCAGATTTAAATCGATAATTCCCGGTACTTTCTTGACAGAATGTATATTAGTAATTAGAATAGGAAGAGCTTGCCCAAAATAAGAAAATATACAGGGTGCTCTATTTGAAAAACAGTATTAATTTTTTTAAATCAATCATTCATTATAGGTATTCCGAATAATCGTATTCTTAATTTGAATTTCAAGTATGTATAGATTTGTACCAAAATTGTATATAGAATGATTAAACAGTAAAGGCCAAAGAAAATTTCAAATATTATATATATTGCATTTCTGGATAAAAAAAACGTAATAATTTGTAATGGAATATATTGCTATTGGAAAAAGATGAACGATGAAAATAGAAAACTAAGAACTCTAAAAAAGAAAATTGAGAGGATCAAAATAAAGATTGAAAATTTCACATACTGTCAGTAGCCCAAACTGTGAATTTGGATAGCTCCTCTTTGTACAGCAGGCTGTGTTCCCGGCATTTTTGATTTTCCGAATCAATGGTAGGGATTAAAAAGTCCAAAGGATTCACTGTTTCATTGTTCACCAACAATTTCAAGTCCAAAGTCATTCCCTTTCCGAACAATAACGCAAAAATAAGAACCACAAAATTCGAGATCTTCATCTTGACCACCCGATTTGCCACTAAATGGATCGGGAACCGGACACGACTATATAGTGAAATAGGTAAACGAAACGGGTCCCCTATATTCATTAATAAATAATTTGTTTGGATATTTATGATTTTCAAGGACGCACTTTTCCACATTTCGGTAGTTTAGACTTGTTCTTATTAATATTCGAGGTGTTTTCTTCCGTAATAAGAAATTATGCGGTTGTTTATAACCGCTTTGATAATATGCATATGCTATTGACTTGAAATTCTATTCTGGAGATATGTCGTTCCTTGCTAAATGCATTTTAATGAGATGCGTCGTGTAATTCAAAATTTGGTTCAGTTCAATAGTTGAAGTTCCGTTTCATATAAATCTGCAAAGATAATATAAATATTTTAAAAAATTTTTAAACAATTTTAAAAAATTAGCCTTCTACATATTTAACTCCAAAAGATTATATTCAATGATTATAACTTCTGAAAATAAATTAAACTAATGTCGTATAAGTACCACTTATATCATGACATAAAATAAACATTCATTATAAGATATCCAAATGGTATAACAAAATCCAATAAATAAAAATTATTAACTAAAATCCTATAAATTAAACATTTTGAATAGACAAAATTTTGTTTCTGCTTATCAATCCTATGAAAACCAATATCTTTCAAGAATATCCAACATAATCCTGGGAATTTTATCACAAAACTATCTTACTTAGACTATTCAATATTATTGGATATCTAACCAAGGTACTTTATACAAAAACTCAAGATATGCAAAACATTATTGAAAAACAAGTTTTAAAATCAACTTTGCTCATCAGTATTCAAATATTCATATTCAATAAATATAAAATCAATTAATAACACATATTTAAACTTACCCTTCGTCTTCGAGAAAAAGTTCTATTTAAAAATGAGAATCTTAAATAGGTATCCAATACAGACAGAAATATCTCTGTGGTTTAACCTGATCTAGAAGATTGAAGGACAAATTTAATGGCCTTTGCTATAACACAAGGACTCTCTTTATGAATGTTTGGGTAAACCATATAATTATATATTATAAATAAAATAACGTAAATAAAGGTCATTCTTGATAAAAGGTATATAAAATAATATAAATATTTTAAAAAATTTTAAACAATTTTAAAAAATTTTCCTAATCCTAATTTTTTAAAATTGTTTAAAATTGTTTTTCAATAATGTTTTGCATATCTTGAGTTTTTGTATAAAGTACCTTGGTTAGATATCCAATAATATTGAATAGTCTAAGTAAGATAGTTTTGTGATAAAATTCCCAGGATTATGTTGGATATTCTTGAAAGATATTGGTTTTCATAGGATTGATAAGCAGAAACAAAATTTTGTCTATTCAAAATGTTTAATTTATAGGATTTTAGTTAATAATTTTTATTTATTGGATTTTGTTATACCATTTGGATATCTTATAATGAATGTTTATTTTATGTCATGATATAAGTGGTACTTATACGACATTAGTTTAATTTATTTTCAGAAGTTATAATCATTGAATATAATCTTTTGGAGTTAAATATGTAGAAGGCTAATTTTTTAAAATTGTTTAAAAATTTTTTGAAATATTTATATTATTTTATATACCTTCTATCAAGAATGACCTCTATTTACGTTATTTTATTTATAATATATAATTATATGGTTTACCCAAACATTCATAAAGAGAGTCCTTGTGTTATAGCAAAGGCCATTAAATTTGTCCTTCAATCTTCTAGATCAGGTTAAACCACAGAGATATTTCTGTCTGTATTGGATACCTATTTAAGATTCTCATTTTTAAATAGAACTTTTTCTCGAAGACGAAGGGTAAGTTTAAATATGTGTTATTAATTGATTTTATATTTATTGAATATGAATATTTGAATACTGATGAGCAAAGTCGATTTTAAAACTTGTTTTTCAATAATGTTTTGCATATCTTGAGTTTTTGTATAAAGTACCTTGGTTAGATATCCAATAATATTGAATAGTCTAAGTAAGATAGTTTTGTGATAAAATTCCCAGGATTATGTTGGATATTCTTGAAAGATATTGGTTTTCATAGGATTGATAAGCAGAAACAAAATTTTGTCTATTCAAAATGTTTAATTTATAGGATTTTAGTTAATAATTTTTATTTATTGGATTTTGTTATACCATTTGGATATCTTATAATGAATGTTTATTTTATGTCATGATATAAGTGGTACTTATACGACATTAGTTTAATTTATTTTCAGAAGTTATAATCATTGAATATAATCTTTTGGAGTTAAATATGTAGAAGGCTAATTTTTTAAAATTGTTTAAAAATTTTTTAAAATATTTATATTATTTTATATACCTTCTATCAAGAATGACCTCTATTTACGTTAATCTGCAAAGATGTAAAAACCTTTCTGCTGTGAAGTTCTAGTCAATTAATAACGTCATTAAAGTTTCAAATTCAATATAACATATAATATATATAATATAAAATATTTTATGAGGATCTAGGGTGAAATGAACTACTACGCAAAAGCTCCTGACTTCACGTCACTGATTTTCACCTCTTTTCATTTCAGATTCTATTAAGAATTTACTTCACGTTAGATTTTCTATACAGGCTGTTCCCAAATTGGAAATTCAAACGAAGAGGTGATTACTTGGATGATATCAAGAATATAATTTCCTGCTCCATTTTCGAGATAAAGGTTGTTGAATTTGAATATTTTTCAAAGTTTTTTCCTCATAAAATCTGCATTTCTCAGAATATACAGCTGAGTTTTGGCAAAAAAAAATGAGACTGACATCATATGACATGTCAATTGTTTGTGAAAATTTACAGGGTAATATTTTTCTCTAGAAATTTCTTATTTTCCTCCCAGAACTATTTCGTATTATACCACTGCTAGTTTAAAAAAATGAGAAAAGAAATATTTATTCCATTTAAGAACCTTTCGATATGTTGCAATTTTTTCGCATCTTCTACCGTTTTCGAGAGAAGAAATGTTGAGTTATCATCTCGAAGTCGTCCGAAAAAGTGTAATTTTCGAAACAATTCAGTAAGCATTGGAATATTTGTAAAAATTCATTGTTTCATTACTATTATTTTGGGCTATTTTATCGATCTGTTCTAGTGGTTCATAAAGATTCGAAAAGCTTGTGTCACAAAAAATGGTACAAAGGTTAAATGAATGAAGTATCCGGTTGGCTCTAGGTTATAACAATTTTATTTAAAAAATATACACAGTTTTATGTTCCACGGTTTATTCAGAATACTGACACGTGTTTCGGTCTTTCGACCATCTTCAAAGAAGTACAAAAAATGACTGAGGTTCTTTTTGTGTACAGATATTATTCCAGAAAGCCCAGAAAATTTTCAATATAATCGTATGTAAATATTTAACGTTTCATAGGCCGTAAATATAAAAATATTGGGTAACATAGTTGACCGACTTCTTTTAGGCTTATTTCGGGGAACAACGTGCTATCGTTTTGCCCAAATTTCCTGTAATTTTCTAATTGTCAGAAGAAAATAGTCTTAAACGACTAGATCGGAACCGCTAATGAAGAATCCGAGATCAAAATAATACAGTCCAGGTGATAAATACGAAAACTTTAGATCAGAAAGAGCTGGAGACTTAAAATTTTCAATGAAATATATTTGCGGTCTGAATATGAGTTGAGTTGAGTAGGTTAATGGTCAGTTTTATACATTTAAAATTTTCTCTTATTTTTCCCAATAATTTCTGAACTACAGATTCGACCGAAAATTTGTATAAGAAGAAAAATAAAAGAGGAAATTTCACTACAAAATTTTGTAAGGGTCGAATTGCTTGAAGTTTCTCAGTTTAAATTTAGAAATTGAAGAAATAGAGACTTGAAGCTTTCAAGGGTAGATTTGGGGTCTAAATATTTATTCATTGTATGTAGCTTAGACTGGGCCAAAAAAACGTCAATTTTTTTTAAGGATACTGTGAAAATATCATTCATGATGACAAGAAAAAGTCGTGAAAGTTTGAGTCCTTAATTATAGTCTTAAGGGGTGTATCGTTACGATTATTGGTTTTTAACAGTAATCGCATTTTTTTACTCAAAACTCGTCAATTATTGATCTGAAAAATTCGAGCGATGCGTATTCTTAAAGGAAATTCAATTCCCTAGAAAAAAGCTATCCTTGTGAATTTATATAAAACTAGCCGTTTGCTTGTAATCGTGCCTTAAACATTGATTTATTTTTTCAATTTTGCGTTTCGATTTTGCATTTTTGTAACTACCAGAAATATCAATATTTTAATGGTTCAAAATACTAATTTTTAAAGGAAATTTAATAATTTGAAGTTTCTTAACATTTTCAATTAACAAAATTTTGATTATAAACGTCTATTAAATGTGAGCGGTGCTTGTTTTAGACATTAATTTAATTCTAAAAGTTTTTTGAATAAAAAAAATTCTTTTGGAAATTAAAATTGTAGAAGATAAACATATTTCAATTTGTTTTGATATTCAAATTTTGTTATATTTCTTCTATCAAGTAAAAAGCCTTTCTATTTTATTTTATATATAATATATAATTATATTTTGGCTTCAATAAATCTCATTATAGAATGTCAATGAATTTAAGTAAACCTTAAAATAACTCACTTTGTTCTTTGATTTTGTTAGAACATAGATCAATCTTGAATATATAGTTGATCTGTAGTTCGAAGCTTAAGTCTTTTAACACGTGAGTGATGTAGGTTATGTTTTTGATTTTGATATTTGTAATATTGAATAAGGGCTGAAGAAGGGATTATCTAGAATTATATTTGTTTTTTTTTGTTTTTTGAAGATATAGTGCACATTTTTTAGAGATTTTTGAAATAATTTGTTCGAATATTTAAATATATTAAATATTTCAAATAAATTATATTCTTTGGGAAGTCCTTTAAGTGTGTTCATGTTTTTATAAGGCAAGTAGTATTTTTTAAAGATAAAACCAGAAACAAAATTTTGTCTCCTTTGAATATTTATTTATTAATTTTAATTACTTTCGTATATCTGTTGTGTTATTTATTTCATTTGACATTGTATATTGAGTTTTGATTATAAACGTCTATTAAATGTGAGCGGTGCTTGTTTTAGACATTAATTTAATTTTAAAAGTTTTTTTAATAAAAAAAAATTCTTTTGGAAATTAAAATTGTAGAAGATAAACATATTTCAATTTGTTTTGATATTCAAATTTTGTTATATTTCTTCTATCAAGTAAAAAGCCTTTCTATTCTATTTTATTTTCAATTAAGTTCACTCCTTCCAAAGTTATTCGATTAGTTATCTATATTGTAGTTATCTACATTGTAAACAACTAATCGTTAAAAAGCAAAATAAAACATTGATAAGTTATGATTTTATAAAAAAAAGTTTAGTAGTCTAACAAAATAAAGTTATTCTCAATATTTAAGTGATAAATTTTTCGATCAAGTGGAAAAAATCAAATGTAACGCGAAAAAAAAACGATAAATTACTTTTGAATTTACCTTCAACGTCGAATAACTTTGGAAGGAGTGAACTTAATTGAAAATGTTGAGAAACTTTTTTTGTAGAGTATTAAATTTCCTTTAAAAATAAGTATTTTGAACCATAAAAATATTGATATTTCTGGTAGTTAAAAAAATAAATCAATGTTTAAGGCACGATTACCATCAAACGGCTAGTTTTACATAAATTCACAAAGAAAGCTTTTTTCTAGGGAATTTAATTTCTCTTAGAATACGCATCGCTCGAATTTTTCAGATCAATAATTGACCAGTTTTGAGTAAAAAAATGCGAGAACTGTTAAAGAACCAATAATCGTAACGATACACCCCTTAATACTATTATTAAGGGCTCAAACTTTCACGATAATTTTTTTTTTATTATCATAAATGATATTTTCCAGTATCGTTAAAAAAATTGACGTTTTTTTTTAAGAAGTAATCCAGGTAGTTTTTGAAGCAATAAAGTGTTAAACAATCACATAAAAGCTTTTGACTTTACATCAGTTCTTTTCTAGATTTATGAGATGAAAATCTGGCTGGACCAGGCTATTTACGTTTGGTGGAAAATCATATTGATACCATGATTACAAAAATTCTGAATAATGGTGATCAACTGGAAGAAAATCTAATGACGTTATAAGAAAACGAAGATCTATCTCATTTTAATCCACAAGTTTTGGTGCTTATTTACATCAGTATTTTTCAGAACGATTAAAAGGTAGGTGTGGTACGTATAAAATGGCCAGAACTTCTCCCTTGAAATTTTAAGACAACATATTGTAAACTCAGGAGCTTTTGCGCGATAGTTCATATCATAAACGATCATCTCAAACTATCTTCATGAAATTTCGCAGAAACATGTGCGATACAATTATTCTCCTAAAACACAAATTTCAGATTAAATGGATTTGTAATTTGAACAATATTTATGAAAATTGAAAAATTTTCAAATATGACTAACTGTGAAAAATTGAACTGATTTTTCCCGATAAAACTCCGAGATATTCAGCTCTCAAAACTATCCCGAAAGTTTCAAGTGTCCGTTCGAAAGTTATATTGTTTAAACTATCGCTCAACGCTGATCCACTCACAAATTTCCTTTTTTTGAAGCTTTCAATCATACGATCCTCACGAAATTCTTCACGAATACGGTTTTTACCATTCAACTTCTAAGTGGTAATTTTTAGATCGATAGAAAGGGTAGTAATATTAGGAAAAGTATTAAACATTTTCGAACGTGAATAACTGCAAAACTATTCAACTGATTTTTCCCAGTTTGCAAACGCAGTCACAGTATCTAGACCCCAAATCTTCACTGAAAGTTTCAAGGCACTAGCTCTTTCCGTTCGAAAGTTAGCGTATGTATGGACGTCCGAACCGACCGGATAGGATTACTTTTCACCTCGGATTCTTCATCAGTGAGTCCAACCTACTCGTTTAAGATCTTTTACAGCTCGAAATTAACAAATAACAGACATTTCCCTGGAAATAACATTCCAATCAAGTAGATGTCCACGTTTTGGCTCACTTGTTCCATTAAACAGTGTGCTATCGTTTCGCCCAAATGTTCGTAATTTTTCTAGTTTTGGGCCGAAAATGGTCTTAAACAGTTCAACCTTGCCTTAAACGGCAAAGTTGGACTCACCGTTAAAGAATTTGAGGCCAAAAGTATTTCTGTCCGGGCGACCGGTCCCTCCGTAAACACGTTCGAACCGAAAGAGCTAGAGCCTTGAAAATTTCAGGGAGGATTTCAATATCTCGCGCTGAGTTTATAAATGGGCAAAGTCGGTTCAATAAATTCGCACTTACTCGCGTTAGAATATTTTTCATATTTTCCCAATATTTTGGAAACTACAGATTCGATCCGTTTGACATTCATCATTGAGGAAAAAAATAATAATGCACACGTTCATGCGAAATTTCTAAGTTTTGGAGTTAAAAGAAATTGTGAGCGGATCAGCGTTCCGCGTTACCTTACTCAATTACTATAAATTTTTAACAGAAAGAAATAGAGACTTGAAACATTCGAGGTGAGTTTGGAGCCTGAAGATCTCACCTGAGTTCGTTATAGACAAAATCAGTTAGATGGTTGGAAAACTATTCGCATTCGAAATTTTCTGTTTTTTTATGAGAATTTTACAAATTACAAAAACGATTGAACTGAAATCTGGAGTTACAAGGATAATAATAATGTACATTATCCGTGTAAAATTTCATGAGGATCGTTCGGTTAGGAGATTCAAAACAAAATTAAAAATGTTGGGAACGGAGCAGCGTTGAGCGCTAAAGAAACACCATCGAGTTTAAATTCAGCATTTAGATGTGAAATATTGATAAAAAATTTAGTAGGAATCGCATCATTAGAATAAAATAATAACAAGGGGTTTTTTACTCGGTAGAAGGATTATTACAAAATTACGAAAGTTTGTATCATTAGAAGACAAAAAATTTTGTGAGCACAGCATGTTGAGCGCCACTGATACCATAGCAACAGCGGTAGGATTAAGTTTAAATTTTTCATTTGTAGGCAAAATAACGACAAGAAGGCTTGTGCAAAATTTCATCGGAATCGTGGCTGGAATGAACAAGCGAGCAAATGCTTCTGACTTTTTTTTTAGTGAAAAGGAATCATAATTTATTTAATACTTGTTTAGAAATAGCTTTAAAATAGTATTAATATCAATAGAGTGACATTTTAAATCTCAAAATAAAATAAGTTATATGAGCTTATCTGGAAAAAATATCCGCTGTTTGAATTCATATGAAATGTGGAAGTTGATACCTCGATCTATGAGGGTTATAAAATGTAGTTTGCTGTCGCCCTCAGGTAGAAAATCGATATCTTTTTATAATTTTTTCAAAATTTAAAGTTGAATGTTCAACAGAAAAAATTTCCATATTTTGTAAATATTGAGATTAAATAACAAATAATGGTTAAACTACTATTAATGCAGAATTTTGGTGAAATTAGATTATGTTCCTCAAAAAATCTGCCTTATTGAAATTTTTTTCCTAATATTTCAGAACCAATTCGAATACGAATCGAGTATTTATATGTTAATTCACAATTTGAACGAATTCATCAAATTGTCGATCTATTGTAAGGAACGTGTTCAATGAGTTCAGTTTTTATAAATTAAAACAAAAAAATAGCTTGTAAACATATCTTAACTAAAACATTCCAAAGCCACAATACAATGGATAAAATGAAGAAGACATAATTACAAAGAATCAGCTTTTTCCGCTGGACAGTGTCTAAATATCCGTATTCCCAAAAATATTCTCAAACATATTGAATTGTATCAGTCCTTACTTGGTGAAAATCCATATTAAATAATATTGAAATAAGGTTTTTCTGATTTTCACAAATTTTTATTGTTATATTCACAACAATTGTTTCGCTATCACAGTAGCATCATCAGGCAAGATCACATTTTGAATAACTAAGCTGTTGCTATTTATATTACAGTAAGTACAATAAATTTTTATTGAGCACTAAAACCCAAAAAAGGGTCCCTGCAAATTCCAGCTTATTTGAATATATTTAACAGAGGTGAGCTATTTAAATCTATTTGTTCGTTAAGTAATATTCCATTTTTATTATGTTTATTTATCTCTAGGGATTCTAACAGATTTAAGGCATAACTTTTGCTTTCTATATGTAGAATTTCAAAGTTATGGTTGAAAGTATGTCCTGTTTCTAACAAATGATTGGAATATGTAGAATTGCTTTTATTATTGATGAAACTTTTCAAATGTTCACACATTCTATGACGGAAAGTTCTTCCAGTCTTACCTATGTAAACTTTAGGGCAATCACCGCACGTTAACTTATAAACCCCAGATTTATCATCTTTATGTGTGTAGTCTTTATTATTTTTAATGAATTTACTCAAGTTTGAATTAGTTTTAAATGAATTTCTCAAATTATATTTATTTTTGAGGTATGTAGCAATTACTTAATAATTCTATTAATTTTCTTGATTAAACTGTTACTCGAATAAATAATTCACATGATTTTTCAATATTTCACAAACCAACTTATACGGATTCTATTATACGCAATAAATCAAATCATCCTCTAAATCAAAAATTATCAGCATTTAATTGTATGATCCATAGATTAGTTAATATTCCCATGAATCGAGAAAATTATATTTCAGAACTTAACATAATTAAACAAATAGCTATTAATAATGACTATGATCCAAAGTTGATAGACAAATTATTGATGAATAAAAATAATAAAATAGCTTCAAATATGGTGTTTCCTAATATAAAAGAAAATTTTAAATACATTTCCTTAAAATTCACTAAAGGTATTTCTGAAAAAATTGCTACATACCTCAAAAATAAATATAATTTGAGAACTTCATCTGAAACTAATTCAAACTTAAGTAAATTTATTAAAAATAATAAAGACTGCACACATAAAGATGATAAATCTGGGGTTTATAAGTTAACCTGCGGTGATTGCCCTACAGTTTACATAGGTCAGACTGGAAGAACTTTCCATCATAGAATGTGTGAACATTTGAAGAGTTTCATCAATAATAAAAGCAATTCTACATATTCCAACCATTTGTTAGAAACAGGACATACTTTCAACCATAACTTTGAAATTCTACATATAGAAAGCAAAAGTTATGCCTTAAATCTGTTAGAATCCCTAGAGATAAATAAACAATAAAATTGGAATATTACTTAACGAACAAATAGATTTAAATAACTCACCTCTGTTAAATATATTCAGATAAGCTGGAATTTGCAGAGACCCTTTTTTGGGTTTTAGTGCTCAATAAAAATTTATTGTACTTACTGTAATATAAATAGCAACGGATTTCGGAAACAAGCTTAATTATTCAAAATGTGATCTTGCCTGATGATGCTACTGTGATAGCGAAACAATTGTTGTGAATATAACAATAAAAATTTGTGAAAATCAGAATAACCTTATTTCAATATTATATTCTCAAACGATGTCATCAAATCATCTACAGGTGAAAACTTGATTCCAAATTCTGCTCAATCTCCCATCCACTTAAAAGCACAACATTCCAAAGAAATATTTTGAATACTGCAAATTCACACGCATTGTTAATGAACCTGAATAGGTGATTTTGAAAGGAATTCTTAGTATGAAAATAGAGACTCATCTCATTGAATTGATTTCAATTTCTTAAGCTCAATAAATCTCAATTTCAGACAATTTATGTGTTTTCGTTGAACAGAAATATTTTGAGGAAACTAAGATGGGTGCAAATTATATAAGAACCAACCATTGAGAAATAATCGAACAAGCGCTCTAAAGCTTCTTATGTTGAGTAATTAACATTATTTGAAGATATAGAGACACTTCTTTGGAAATTCCCAGAATTAAGTAAGTGAAATGTAATTGAGTGAACTAACTGTTTTATCATAAAGACTTCTAAACCTGAAGTTTCTAAATGGATGCGAAACGGTGGTTCTTCAGAAAAAATGAATGAGGGTCCTACATATAGATTTTCATACTAAGCCCCTCCAAAAATAGTGCCTTTTGAAATTTTGTTTTCATCGAATATCTCGTATAAGGAATAATTCAGAATTATGAAATTTGAAAGTTGAATAACGCTTATTAAATTCCACTTTTTGGCAGTTCTTTCAATTTTAAAATTTCATCACGGAGGGGTGAAGAAAATAACCGCTGCCACATTTTGCATTAAAAATTTTCAATGCTCCAATATTTATCAAATAAAAAACTTGATTGAAGACGTAAATATTTATTGATAAAATCAAGTGAGCAGTTGCAAAATAGAGTTATAATGGCAAGTATTCTTATTCATCTTTTTTTCAAACAATCGAATAGTGATATTTTTCTGTGTATTATTTCAGAAAACCTTCTATCCATTATGAGAACTTGAACAATAGAAATTTTTGTTATTAAGACTTCACTTGACACCAACCGACTTGATATATATGTATTAATATGACTACTTTTGAGGGCAGCCCACTCAATTTTTTCCCACAAGTTATAACTTCTGAATGAATTTTCTTCAAAAGAGCCTGTAATACTTACATTATTTTTCTCAAAATGAACTAACAATTTTGTTAGGAAAAGTCTATATAGAAAAAAGTTTGTATTGAATTTTCTCTTGATCAATTTTTGAAAATAAAATTATTTTCAATTTCAACTGAAGTTTATTAAATTACAACAATTATTTCGTCATACCATGACGAACAATACTTGTTATTGAATAAATATTAGCATAAATACAAAATCGCTTTGTTTTTCAATTTAAGATGAATTTCTGTAGAGTGAAGACAAGCAAAGTAATATATTCAATGAATTTTTTTGATTGGAAAAAGTTCTAATGCATTATATTCTAGAAATTCATTTTCTCACCTCTTCGTGATAATATTTCAGAATTACAAAAACTGTTAAAAGGGACTTTGAATTAACGATCTGTCCATTTTCACTCTTCCAAATTCTTCCAGATGAGATATTCAATAAGAACAAATTATTTGCCTGAATTCCAAAGGCAAAGAGGCTTAGAACAAGAAATTATTATATATTATTATATATTATATTATCAATTTTTGCTATACTAAGTTAAAGTTTCCTTACAATGTACACTTCATTTTTAATTTTTTTGTCTGTGCAATTAAAAGCAAATAAAAATTAAACCAATACAATTTGCACATTCGAAAATGTTCATTATTCTATTTCAATTAATAATATCGTTCTTTTACGTACTATACTATTTCATTTAATAATGAATTAATAATATAAGACAAAAACTCCGAAACTAATTCGCCAGCTCCGCGGGTTAGAAGGTCGCCCCAAGTGGACGTTCCAGTGACGACCAGTAGAACCGAAAGCATCACCGAGATCATATAGAGGGTGCGTCGACTGACGCGAGTACATCAACCCTCTGAGCCCTTCAAAAAGGGGATACCGGGTTCTAAGAAATCAGAGTTCCACAAGCTCTCAGCTCGACACCAACTATTAGACTGAGAAGACTTAACCCAATTCTAAACATTCCGGGATTTAAACCGATCGCCTCCGTTGCGGAGCAACCCGGTAGATTCTCAATACCCGAACAGACGTACCCATTCGCTCGTGTGTGAAAAGTACCGCTGTACCATATATACTCCGCCAGGGCACCAAACTTGTACGTGAACTATATGTATATTGTTTAGATGTAAGGATGTAAATATAAAACTTAACCTAATAAAAACACTCCTTACAAGTGGCACCCAACGTAAAAGGCCGATGGTTTGACATAACTACAAAGTGCAAATCGCGAGCAATTTGATCCGCGAAAGAGAACTAAGGACAATAAATCGGTTAATGAACACAGTACGTTGAAGTGAAAGACTAAAATCAAAAATGGCGGAAACAGTGCAACTCAAACGCGAACAGTTCGAATAACTGTTACGTTCGGTATATAGTGCACCCCATACCATGGGCATCAAAGATTTTTTCTCGGGTAGGATCCGTACACGAGGGGGGAAAGGATGCATCTAAGGTAGCCTAGTTTCTGAACCAGGAGGGACTCAAATTCATGGAGGGAATAATGGACGAAAATTTCCTCAAAGGATTACCTTTGGTACTGGGAGGAATAGCAGTGACATGTAGGATGGGAAACCAAAAACAGGTAACTTCCTGGAAAGATGCACTGGACCTACTTAGGAAGACGTTTGCCCCTAAAAGACCATCATACAAGATTTATCTAGAGATATTTCAGTCCCCACAGGCAGAGCACGAGCCTCTAGATGAATTTAAATGTAAAAAGGGAGCTTTACTCACAGAAATTCCAGAAGTTGGCACCAATGAGTCCATGCAGGAGTACATGATATTTGGGTTAATAAGGCACACCCTGCGATCCAAAATAACCCGAGGGATGATACAAACCTTCAAAGATTTACTGGTGCAAAGCAGGAAGATTGAAGAAGACCTGCAAGAGCAGGCGTCATCCCGAATACCAGAGCTCCAAACCGTAACACAAGGTGTCGTTGCCGAAATATGGACCACACGGCAGAAGTGTGCCGGATGAAGAAGAAAATTTTACCTAGAGACAACAAATCCTCAGGTCAAAGATAATTAATTCAATCGCTGGCCTGTTAAGGATGCAATCCGCCAAGGGTCTTGCGGCGAAATTGGCCGACCTGCAACAAATCCGACGAACCTCCAAAACTCACATTCTGTGAATTTCAGCTTTCGCAAGTGGAAACGATGATATTCAGACCCAGAGCTAGTCTATGCACCCTCCGGCGTAACCTTAGCACGTGTATATCTAAAATATTCAAACAGAATCACTTGGAGATCCTGGAAGAGCAAATCAAAACCGCCATGGTCTCCGCTTACAATGTAAATGCCCACTAAGATGTAAAAACGATAACCGAAATTAATCTTGGTGGAATAACAACCTAGATAAAAATAAAGGAGGTTCGGAGATTATTCAACCGAGCCAAAGTGACCGGTCAATGGGACAAATACAAGGAAGCTCTAACCTTCTACAATAAAAGTATTAGAAGGGTCAAGAGGGACTTGTGTGACAAGTTCTGTGAGGGTATAAATGATGCCCCCAAACTGCCAGAATACACAAGATTCTCTCCAGACAGCCATTGAGAATAATCGGTTCGCTCAAACGACCGGAAGGTGGTTTCACTGGTTCCAGAAAAAAAACATTGGAGCTCATTGCGAACAAACACTTCCCCTGATGTCAAATCTTGGAAGATACAAACGTCAGATCCAACCCTGACCATTTAATCTGGCCTGAGAGGGGCAACTGGCGAATATCCAAAAACATAGTCACTGCACAAGCGGTCACAGACGCAATAAGGTCTTTTAAACCTTCCAAAACACCGGTGGTAGACGGAATCTTTCCAGTCCTACTTCAAAAGGGCATGGATGTGTTGATTTCGTATCTGCTAAAATTATTCAGAACAAGTCTGGCTTGCGGGGTTATCCGTTCAATCTGGGCACTAAATAAAGTGGTCTATATACCAAAGGTGGGACGAACAGAACCGGCACCCTCTTCGTTCATACCAATAAGTTTTGACATAGTTCCTGCTGAACAGTCTGGAAAAGGAATTGATGTCCATATCAGGTGGAAGGTGCCAATTTACAGTCCCCCTAGCCCTCATCAATACGCCTACCAGGCCGGCAAATAGGCAGAACTTCCATTACATAATCTGGTCGGAAAATTAAACCAATCTCTCGATAATCGAGAGATAGCACCAACAGCGTTTCTGGACATTGAAGGTGCTTTTAACAATACGCTGCCGGCTTCTCTCGCTGAGGCTATCACTGCGAGAGGAATCGACCCGCTAATCTGTAGATGGATACAGGCAATGCTATACGGCAGAATAATGAAGACCTCGATGATTAAAGTGAAACAACTTAATTTCCGCTAATTTATTTAATTTCAGAACAATTGTTTCGTCATGACAACATGACTTCGTCAGGTGAGTATGGTACTCATACTCACCTGACCTGACCTCTCTTTATGATAAAACAGTTAGTTCACTCAATTACATTCCACTTACTTAATTCTGGGAATTTCCAAAGAAGTGTCTCTATATCTTCAAATAATGTTAATTACTCAACATAAGAAGCTTTAGAGCGCTTGTTCAATTATTTCTCAATGGTTGGTTCTTATATGATTTGCACCCATCTTAGGTTCCTCAAAATATTTCTGTTCAACGAAAAAACATAAACTGTCTGAAATTGAGATTTATTGAGCATTTAGAAATTGAAATCAATCCAATGAGATGAGTCTCTATTTTCATACTAAGAATTCCTTTCAAAATCACCTGTTCACATTCATTAACAATGCGTGTAAATTTGCAGTATTCAAAATATTTCTTTGGAATGTTGTGCTCTCAAGTGGATGGGAGATTGAGCAGAATTTGGAATGAAGTTTTCACCTGTAGATGATTTGATGACATCGTTTGAGAATGTTTTTGGCAATACGGATATTTAGACACTATCCAGCGAAAAAAGCTGATTCTTTGTAATTATGTCTTCTTCATTTTATCCATTGTATTGTGGCTTTGGAATGTTTTAGTTGAGATATGTTTACGAACTATTTTTTTGTTTTAATTTATAAAAACTGAACTCATTGAACATGTTCCTTACAATAGATCGACAATTTGATGAATTCATTCAAATTGTAAATTAACATATAAATACTCGATTCGGATTTGAATTGGTTCTGATACATTGAGAAAAAAAATTTCAATAAAGCATATTTTTTGAGGAACATAATCCAATTCCACCAAAATTCTGCATTAATAGTAGTTTAACCATTATTTGTTATTTAATCTCAATATTTACAAAATATAGAAATTTTTTCTGCTGAACTATTCAACTAATATAAAGTTTTGAGAAAATTATAAAAAGACATCGATTTTCTACCTGAGGGTGACAGCAATCTACATTTTCTAACCGTCATAGATCGAGGTATCAACATCCACATTTCATATGAATTTAAACAGCGGATATTTTTTCCAGATAAGCTTACTTTAATCATCAAGATGTATTTCCGACAAGTAGAGACCGATACAATCAAACAAATAATGACCTCGTACCAGGATGAGGTCTTCGAGTTTAAGACTGCCAAGGGCTGTCCGCAGGAAGGTATTCTCTTACCCTTACTGTGGACCCTTCTCGTTGATGACCTGCTAACGATCATTTCGCTGTGGGGAGTCGACGTTTAAGCATTTGCTGATGACCTGGCAATCATAGTGAACGGTAAATCGTAAGTGATGATATCAGGCGTCCTTCAAGAGATACTGAACACTATTGACAAATGGTGTATAAGGGAAGACATGTCTCTTAACCAGCAAAAGGTAGTTATAGTACCATTCACTAAAAAACGGAAATTGAATGGTTTAGAACCGCCGACTATCCGTGGTGAAATAATACAATTCTCATTTGAGGTAAAATACCTGGGAATATTCCTGAACAAAACCCTCAGTTAGAATGCACACCTAGATAAAGTGTGTCATAAAGCCAGAATGGGTTTCTGGACTTGCAGGCGGATCTGTGCTAAAACCTGGGGCCTAAAGCCGAGGCAGATGTACTGGCTAATTATGGTAATTAGACCACGGATAGTGTATGGCACTGTAGCGTGGTGGAAGAAAGGCCAACAAACGGTTGGCAAACATAAGCTCACCCGACTACAGAGACAGGCTTGCCTTGCAATTACAGGTGCGTTTCGCACCACATCCACGGCAACCATGGAGATCCTACTAAATCTACCACCCCTGCACCTACTCGTGCAGAGTGAGGCGGAACGGACCACATACAAACTATATCAATTGGCGATTGACAGGCCAGAGGCAATAGTGATGGGAGGCTCAGAACTGCTGGACGAGCTTTTAACGAACAGTACCGTATCGATGCCCTCGGATCTAATGTCAAAAGTCACGAGCCAAGAACGGCATTTCAATGTAATCGTCCCCAGCCGGGAAGAAAGGACCCAGCATGCTGAGGTTCTATTGAGAAACGACCTTGGCTTGTTCACAGACGGCTCGCGAACGACGAACAGAACAGGAGCGGGAGTCTATGGGAGCAAACTGTGAACTACTTACTTTCACTAAAACTTATCAGCCTACTTTCATCCTTGTTGCTGAGTCCTGGTTACACTCTGGAGTCTCGGATAATTTAGTTTCGATACCTGGTTACTCCATTTACAGGTGCGATAGTGTGACAACGATTGGTCACGGGGGCGTATCTATCTATGTAGTGAGTGAGATTTCTAGTTCTTTTTTTGTTCGACCCCCTTTACCCCAGGTTTACCTAGTATCGACAGTGTATTCATTGACCTCTTCAGCGGGCCGTCTTCCAGCTTCACTATAGACCTCGACCTTCTCAGTCCGACATCGAGATGACAACTTTTCTGGGTAATTTGTCGACGACGAAACGGAACCTCTTTGTTGCGGTGATTTCAACCTCTCAGATGTTGATTGGCCACTTACTCCTAGAGTCTACAACTCGCCTTCCGGTCCTTACGTTGACGCAATTCGTGATTCTAACCTCCTTCAGTAAGTGGAGGAGCCTACACGTTTTCGAAACCTTCAAAAACCATCTTTGTTGGATCTTATATTAGTGAACGATGCTGACTTAGTTTCTAAAATTGAGCATCATCCTCCTCTGGGAAAATCAGACCATGTCCTTCTCCTCTCAAAACTACAGCTCCAGTTCTACAACCCAAGTATAATGTCTAAAAAATCCATAAAAGTTATTAATTATGAACAGTTGAAGCTCAGGGTCGGTGGTGTTGATTGGGATGCTATGTTCGAGTCCACCGTTGATGTTGAGACCATGTGGGATCGTTTCGTGTAGGTGCTGAGGAACCTAATTAATGAATGCTCGTCATTAAGAAATATTATCACGGTGGCTTCGAAACCTTGGATCGACCATGGCATCCTCAAGATGATCAGACACAAAAAGTCGATATGGCAGCGCTATATTCGGCGAAGACAACAACGAGACTACGACGCCCACCGCACATACTCAAATATTCTCGCCAATACTATTTCTGCTGCCAAGAGGGAGTTTGAGTCGAGATTGCTTCAGTCCAAATATCGCAAACGTTTTTTCAAGTACGTTATGTAATATCGTGGGTAAAATAATATAAGTATGTTTAACTCAGACTTTAATAATAAAATAAAAATGTACACAACTCGAGTTACAACAGAAAAAGAGAAAGAGTTTTTAGGTTACCAAGCGTACCTAACTTAAACCATAGAATGCAATTAACATAGAAAGTATTTTCTTCGTTTATTTTACAATTACTACTTTTATTTATATACATGATATTACACTCCTCCGTCACTAAATCTTTTAGGAGGTCTTATATTTGTTCTTGAACGGTTTTTTATATTAGGGGATAACAAAGCACTTTCACTTGTTTGTGCACTTTCTCCCTCCACTAAAACTGACTCTTCATTATTAGACGGTAATTCATTTTCAACAGATTCCGGAACCCTATTGTGATCCTGAAAATCTGGTGGTTTAACTTCCTGACTAGGACCAGTTTCCTTTGATTCAATGTTATTACTTCTAGAGTCTTTTAGAGAAACATATTCTTTCAAATTAATATCACAAATGTCATCATAAAACTTCCTACTTTCCTCATTTGATCAATATGCCTCCTCCAAATTAATTTTTCCTTCAATGTTTTACAATTATAATTTTGAGTACCGAGAATCTGTACAATTACAGCCTTTTCCCAAGTGATTTTATTTGGTATTCGATAGTCTTTAATATAAACAACCTCACCTTCTTCAAATTCTACCATTCTTTTACCATGGTATTTAATCTGTCTTTCCAAAGCTTTTGAATGCCGACTTTTTGTTAACAGGTCTAATTGAGATTTTACATGTCTTCCAAACATTAATTTCGATGGTGTTTCACCAGTGGTACAGTGTGGTGTATTACGATATGAAAAAAAAATATTTACTCATTAATATTTCCGAACTCTCTGATTTTGTCCTGATATCTTTGAGGTATTTATTTAAGGATTTCTTGAATAAAATGGAAAGGCTTTTTACTTGATAGAAGAAATATAACAAAATTTGAATAACAAAACAAATTGAAATATGTTTATCTTCTACAATTTTAATTTCCAAAAGAATTTTTTTATTCAAAAACTTTTAGAATTAAATTAATGTCTAAAACAAGCACCGCTTACATTTAATAGACGTATAAAATCAAAACTCAATATACAATGTCAAATGAAATAAATAACCCAGCAGATATACGAAAGTAATTAAAATTAATAAATAAATATTCAAACGAGACAAAATTTTGTTTCTGGTTTTATCTTAAGAAATACTACTTGCCTTATAAAAACATGAACACACTTGAAGGACTTCCCAAAGAATATAATTTATTTGAAATATTCAATACATTTAAATATTCGAACAAATTATTTCAAAAAACTCTAAAAAATGTGCACTATATTTTCAAAAAACAAATATAATTCTAGATAATCCCTTCATCAGCCGTTTTTCAATAAACTAAATATCAAAATCAAAAACATAACCTACATCACTCACGTGTTAAAAGACTTAAGCTTCGAACTACAGATCAACTATATATTCAAGATTGATCTATGTTCTAACAAAATCAAAGAACAAAGTGAGTTATTTTAAGGTTTACCTAAATCCATTGACACCGTATAAAAAGATTTATTGAAGCCAAAATATAATTATATATTATATATAAAATAAAATGGAAAGGCTTTTTACTTGATAGAAGAAATATAACAAAATTTGAATAACAAAACAAATTGAAATATGTTTATCTTCTACAATTTTAATTTCCAAAAGAATTTTTTTATTCAAAAACTTTTAGAATTAAATTAATGTCTAAAACAAGCACCGCTTACATTTAATAGACGTATAAAATCAAAACTCAATATACAATGTCAAATGAAATAAATAACCCAGCAGATATACGAAAGTAATTAAAATTAATAAATAAATATTCAAACGAGACAAAATTTTGTTTCTGGTTTTATCTTAAGAAATACTACTTGCCTTATAAAAACATGAACACACTTGAAGGACTTCCCAAAGAATATAATTTATTTGAAATATTCAATACATTTAAATATTCGAACAAATTATTTCAAAAAACTCTAAAAAATGTGCACTATATTTTCAAAAAACAAATATAATTCTAGATAATCCCTTCATCAGCCGTTTTTCAATAAACTAAATATCAAAATCAAAAACATAACCTACATCACTCACGTGTTAAAAGACTTAAGCTTCGAACTACAGATCAACTATATATTCAAGATTGATCTATGTTCTAACAAAATCAAAGAACAAAGTGAGTTATTTTAAGGTTTACCTAAATCCATTGACACCGTATAAAAAGATTTATTGAAGCCAAAATATAATTATATATTATATATAAAATAAAATGGAAAGGCTTTTTACTTGATAGAAGAAATATAACAAAATTTGAATAACAAAACAAATTGAAATATGTTTATCTTCTACAATTTTAATTTCCAAAAGAATTTTTTTATTCAAAAACTTTTAGAATTAAATTAATGTCTAAAACAAGCACCGCTTACATTTAATAGACGTATAAAATCAAAACTCAATATACAATGTCAAATGAAATAAATAACCCAGCAGATATACGACATTAATTTAATTCTAAAAGTTTTTGAATAAAAAAATTCTTTTGGAAATTAAAATTGTAGAAGATAAACATATTTCAATTTGTTTTGTTATTCAAATTTTGTTATATTTCTTCTATCAAGTAAAAAGCCTTTCCATTTTATTTTATATATAATATATAATTATATTTTGGCTTCAATAAATCTTTTTATACGGTGTCAATGGATTTAGGTAAACCTTAAAATAACTCACTTTGTTCTTTGATTTTGTTAGAACATAGATCAATCTTGAATATATAGTTGATCTGTAGTTCGAAGCTTAAGTCTTTTAACACGTGAGTGATGTAGGTTATGTTTTTGATTTTGATATTTAGTTTATTGAAAAACGGCTGATGAAGGGATTATCTAGAATTATATTTGTTTTTTGAAAATATAGTGCACATTTTTTAGAGTTTTTTGAAATAATTTGTTCGAATATTTAAATGTATTGAATATTTCAAATAAATTATATTCTTTGGGAAGTCCTTCAAGTGTGTTCATGTTTTTATAAGGCAAGTAGTATTTCTTAAGATAAAACCAGAAACAAAATTTTGTCTCGTTTGAATATTTATTTATTAATTTTAATTACTTTCGTATATCTGCTGGGTTATTTATTTCATTTGACATTGTATATTGAGTTTTGATTTTATACGTCTATTAAATGTAAGCGGTGCTTGTTTTAGACATTAATTTAATTCTAAAAGTTT
The DNA here is from genome assembly GCA_034642435.1 of Megalocaria dilatata. Taxonomy (NCBI): domain Eukaryota; kingdom Metazoa; phylum Arthropoda; class Insecta; order Coleoptera; family Coccinellidae; genus Megalocaria; species Megalocaria dilatata. The sequence goes on along the minus strand of CM067858.1, from coordinate 1,456,501 downwards.
TTGAATAAAAAAATTCTTTTGGAAATTAAAATTGTAGAAGATAAACATATTTCAATTTGTTTTGTTATTCAAATTTTGTTATATTTCTTCTATCAAGTAAAAAGCCTTTCCATTTTATTTTATATATAATATATAATTATATTTTGGCTTCAATAAATCTTTTTATACGGTGTCAATGGATTTAGGTAAACCTTAAAATAACTCACTTTGTTCTTTGATTTTGTTAGAACATAGATCAATCTTGAATATATAGTTGATCTGTAGTTCGAAGCTTAAGTCTTTTAACACGTGAGTGATGTAGGTTATGTTTTTGATTTTGATATTTAGTTTATTGAAAAACGGCTGATGAAGGGATTATCTAGAATTATATTTGTTTTTTGAAAATATAGTGCACATTTTTTAGAGTTTTTTGAAATAATTTGTTCGAATATTTAAATGTATTGAATATTTCAAATAAATTATATTCTTTGGGAAGTCCTTCAAGTGTGTTCATGTTTTTATAAGGCAAGTAGTATTTCTTAAGATAAAACCAGAAACAAAATTTTGTCTCGTTTGAATATTTATTTATTAATTTTAATTACTTTCGTATATCTGCTGGGTTATTTATTTCATTTGACATTGTATATTGAGTTTTGATTTTATACGTCTATTAAATGTAAGCGGTGCTTGTTTTAGACATTAATTTAATTCTAAAAGTTTTTGAATAAAAAAATTCTTTTGGAAATTAAAATTGTAGAAGATAAACATATTTCAATTTGTTTTGTTATTCAAATTTTGATTTCTTGAATGATTTTACACCGTTTTCTGCAAGAGCGTTTGTTGAAGGATGATACGGTGGGGATCTAATATGAACAATATCATTAAAATTAAAAAAAATTTCAAATTCTTCGGAAACTAATTGGGGACCATTATCTGATACAATTGTATTCGGTAAGCCAAACCTACCAAAACAATCACGTAATTTGTTTATAGTGGTAAAAGAATCTAATTTTTGCATTTCATAAATTTCAGGCCATCTCGAAAATGAATCTATAATTATCAAATATGTTTCATTCTGGTAAGGCCCCAGAAAGTCGATATGAAGCCTATCATATACATGTTTACCTTCTTGGAATTTAATTAGTTTGGATTTTTCTGGCGTTTTCATGAAAGTCGCGCAAGCATCACAATTTTTAACATAATTTTCAATATCTCTTTCCAAACTTGGCTACCGGACATACTGTCTGGCTAAAACTTTCATTTTAGTCATGCCATTGTGAGCACCATGAATCTCATCCAACATCTGACTTCTTAATTTTGTTGGCATTATTACTCGATAACCCCACATTATCAAATTATTTTCAATACTTATTTCCGAGGATTTTCTTTTGAATATTTCAAATTGTTCGTTAATTTCATCTGGCGAGCCGTTCCTAATAAACAAATAAACTTTGCTTAGTATTGGATCTTTTCTTGTTTCGTTCGCTATATTATTTGCACTGATCGGTATTTGATCTAATAAGATATTATAATATTCGATGTCTGGGTCTGCCTCTGTCACGGTTATTGGTATTCGCGATAACCCATCAGCCCCGCCATTTTCACTGCCTTTAATACGTTTGAATACATAATCGAATCCACTCAAGAAAACAGCCCATCGCTGCAAGCGTCCTGCCGCCATTTAAGGTAACCCTTTGTGTTCTCCAAATAATGCCTTCAACGGTAAATGATCTGAACACAAATAAAACTTATTTCCCATCAACTATTGATAAAATTTGTGTACCCCCAGTATATAGCGAAGCATCCTTGTGAACAACTGAATAGCCCAATTCGCTTTTATTTAATGTTCTTGAGACAAAACTAATAGGTTTTTCTGTTCCATCTTCATATACTTGAAAAAGAACCGCCCCTATTCCTACTTTAGAAGCACCACAAATCACTTTAAGTGGAAGCCTTGGGTTAAAAAGTGCTAAAGTTTGGTCTGATAAAATAATTCTTTTTGATTCAGTGAATGCGGTATCACAATTTTTGGACCACTTAAATTCAACATTATTTCTAAGTAATGCGTACAAAGGTTCTAATAACGTTGATATATTTTTTATAAATCTAGAATAATAGTTAATCATGCCCACATATGCCTTTACTTGACTTACATTTCTTGGTCTTGGGCATTCTGCAATAGCTTTAGTTTTTTCTGGATCTTTGTGCAAACCATTTTTATCTATTATATGACCTAAATATGATATCCTTTTTTCAAAAAATTTGCATTTTTCTAAGTTCAGCGTGAAGCCAGTATTTAGTAATCTCTCAAAAACGTTTTTTAAATTTTCCAAATGATCTCCCTATTTTCCCGGGTAACCACAATATCATCTATGAATATTATTACACCTTTTAACCCTTGGAGAATTTTCTCCATGGTATTTTGAAAAATTGAAACCGCTAGTTTTGTACCATATGGCAACCTATTTACTTTATATATACCTCTGTGGGTACTCCACGATAAAAGAATTTTTGTTTCGTTGTCTAATTCTAATTGGTTATAAGCGCATAGCAAATCCAATTCAGTAAATTCCTTCCCTCCTTGAAGAGCTGCGAACAATTCTTCAATCCTTGGCAGGGGATGCTTATAATCTTCAAGATGTTTATTTATTGTAATCTTATAATCGGCACAAATTCTAATCTTGCCATTAGGCTTCAATACCGGAACTAAGGGAGTACCCCATTCGGAATTTTGAATACGAGTGATAACACCTTGTTTTTCTAACTCGTCCAACTCTTTATCCATCAGTTCTTTGAATTTGAATGGAACCGGTCTTGGTTTACAGAAAATCGGTTTAACTTCAGGATCTACCGAGAATTTTACTTTTCCTTATTTATACAAGCCTAACTTATTTGTGAATAACTGGTCAAACTGTTTAAGAATTTTGTCTAAATTGTCGTAATGATCGAGTTTGTTCACATTAGACACCATCGAACCCTGCAAGGCAATATTGAATAATTTAATTAAATCTCTACCTAATAATGGAATCATTCCATTTTTGACTATAATGAGTTTGCAATTCCTCTTAAGAACATTTTGATATTCAATGTCCACATAAATCTCTCCATCTGGAACAATTACATTACCCTCGTATGTTTTCAACTTAATTTTCGTTGGAAATAATTTACAATTTTTAAATATGTGTTCAAAAACATTACCAGGAATAACAGAAATTCCCGCTCCTGAGTCCAGTTCCATTGTCAAAAGTTTTTTATTAATATGCACTTGAACTTTAAATGGTTCAATAGAACTGGTTCTACGTTTAGTCACAAAAAACATATCAATGAAATCTGTTGGACTACTCTGATCCTCTACTATAATTTCTTCCTTTACAAAGTGATTGCGGTTTGAATAACAAACCTTTGCCAAATGTCCAACCTCTATACAAATTTTACATTTATAAGTTTTGAACTTACATTTACTGAAATTATGATTTTTCTCTCCACAACTTCTGCATTTGGCTTTCTTTTCTTCCTGAATCTTCGGCTTGTTTTCTCTCTTCTCTTCCCTTGGGTATGGTTTTCTTCCATCTGGTCTTTTCCTTGATTCTTGGGTAAAACTAACCTTGTTTATCGTTTGGGTGAAAGAACTGGTTACTGCTGCTTCTTTCCTCAATGCCACTTGCACCATTTCTTCCAAAGAAAAAGTATGGTCCTCTTCACAAACTCTGTCTAGAATGGCACTCCTTTTCAAACCTGACACGAACCTATCCTTAAGTATTTCGTTCAGGTTATTTCCAAATTTACATTGGATCGCTTTGTTTTTCAAACGAACAAAGAATTCTTTAATACCTTCATTGTCTAATTGTCTCAGGTTGTAGAATTCTATTCTTTCCTTGAAGACAGAAATCTTCTGTGAAAATTGTTCCTTCAATATCCTGCACAGTTCGTGATAACTTTTTTCTTTTGGTTCTGGATCACACAATGCTCGTAGTATTTCATATGCCTGTTCACCCACCATTGTTAGAAGAACTGCTACATTCTTGTTGTCCTCGATATAATTAGCCTCGAAATATTGTTCCATCCTCGCCTGATATGTACACCAGTCTGTTCCCATTTGATATTCATTTAAAACACCTATCGTACCTCTTATGATATTTGGATACTGGCTACCAGCCACCGAATCGCCTTGATTCTTCTGTGAAGTTGATTTGTGTGCCATTTCGTAATATTGTAGATAACTTCACAAATACCAATTTTCCTCGTCGCCACTTGTAATATCGTGGGTAAAATAATATAAGTATGTTTAACTCAGACTTTAATAATAAAATAACAATGTACACACCTCTAGTTACAACAGAAAAAGAGAAAAGTTTTTAGGTTACCAAGCGTACCTAACTTAAACCATAGAATGCAATTAACATAGAAAGTATTTTCTTCATTTATTTTACAATTACTACTTTTATTTATATACATGATATTACACGTTAGATCGTCGCTAAATTCTAAAGTCGATACGCTACTGGTTTCTGACTCTAACAACCAACCTTGCGGAAACCCTGAAGCGTCTGCTAATGTTTTGGCAGACACTTTCGCTGCAGATTTCACCGTCGAGACTGGATTACCTCCCCAAATGCGCATAAATCGCGTCAACTCTGACTTAAGAAGTATAAATTTTCCCCCTGCCATTGTGGAAAAGCATTTCTCAGCTCTGGACGCACGTTCTGCCCCTGGAGGTGACGGTCTTCCATCGAAAGTACTTGAGGAGTGTGCTCAGTCCCTAGCCTCTCCTCTATCTAGAATTTTCACAAGATCTTTCGAAAAATCATCGCTACCTACATCCTGGCGGAATGCTCTTGTAACTCCAATATTTAAAAAAGGTGACAAGCTTGATGCGTCTAACTATCGTCCCATCAGCCTAGTTCCTAATGCAGCCAAAATTTGTGAGAGGATGATCCTAGATTGCGTTCTCAAATTTGCTTCAGACAACAAGATCATTCCCGATTGCCAACATGGTTTTCTTCCTGGTCGTTCAGTGATAACAAATCTTCTGGAGTGCGTCACTTATTGGTCGAAAGCACTCGATAAGAAAGATCCTGTGGACGTGATATACTTGGACTTTTCCCGTGCTTTTGATCGTGTGCCCCACAGACGACTTTTGCACGTGCTTGATCATCTGGGCTTTCGAGGTGACCTTCTTGCGTGGATTGGAGCATTTCTTCATAATCGTTCATTTCAGGTAAGAATTGGCATCTCTCTCTCTCGTCTCCCCAACCGGTGACCAGTGGCGTACCACAGGGCTCCGTTTTGGGGCCCCTTCTTTTTCTCCTGTACATCTCGGACTTACCTACCTGTATTGATTCATGCTGCTCTCAGTTTGCTGATGAAACGAAGTTGTTCCTGGGGATCAAACATTGCAGCCTGACTTGGACTCTATAGAACTCTGGTGCGAGGACTGGCAGCTTCCTCTCAATATCGAGAAGTGTGTAGTTTTGCACATGGATGCCAATAACCCTCGTCTCCGGTACAATCTCTGTGGCCAAGGAATTTCCTCTACAAGTAGCCATTGTGATCTCGGTGTTGTTATAACAGACGATTTGTCTTGGTCGGAACACATACTGTTTATTGTCGGCAAGGCCAGAAGGTCTCTCTTTTTAATACAGAAGGCATTTGGTGGGTGCGATCCAACTACGTGTAGTGCTCTTTATAAGACTTATATTCGTCCTATCTTGGAGTTCGCCGGACCAGTTTGGAGTCCAGTGTTGTGTCGCGGTTGCCCTACGGTATACGTCGACCCGATTACGACGCGAGGCTCGCGATAATGGACCTAACGTCGTTTGCTGACCGTAGAGTGCGCGGGGATCTTATTGTTACATTCCGGGCCCTTCGTGGAATGTTCGGTGTTGAGATGCGTCACCTGTTCGTGATCAACCGGGACGAACGTTTGCATGGTCACTCTTTCAAACTCAAGAAAGAGAATTTTTCGACGGTTCGTAGGCAACATTTTCTCTCTAACCGTGTGTTTGGTTCCTGGAATGGTTTGCCTGAGAGTGTTGTTTGTTCCGGTTCGGTGAACGCGTTCATAAACTTCTACGATGGATCGCTGAGGCAGCAGTGTTGTGATCGCGGCAGTCTGTCACTTTTTTTCCACTTGTGAATAACACCTTCTTTTTTAAATGATTTGAAGTAAAACACTTTATTTCCGCTTATTTTTATTTTTCAACGACAATTGTTTCGTTAATTACATATTGACTTCGTCAGGTAAGTATGGTAACGTGTTTTACTTCAAATCATTTACGATGAATTTCCGTCAAGTAGAGACCGAAACAATCAAGAACCTTCTTTTTTGTTTTTTTCTCTTCGAAGCACTTTTTGTTTTTGAATATCTTGTATATTTTTTTGTGGGTTTATAGGCTTTGCCTCAACTCTCATCATGGTATAATAATAATAATAATAATAATAAACATCTCACTGAGTCTCGGTCAAAACGCAACCATATTCCAGGCAGAACTATTTGCCATTGAGATCGCGGCAGAACTGCTGATAAAACGGCAAATCCATCACGGTAAATTCAAAATTTTTACTGATAGTCAGTCAGTACTAAAAGCTTTGGAATCCAGCTCTTTTACCTCGAGAACAATCTAGAGTTGCCTTACGGCTTTAAGCAGGCTCGGTATATATAACGCAGTCACCCTGGTTTAGATACCGAGCCACTCAAACTATTTGGGTAACGAGGAGGCAGATCGGCTGGCGTTTGCTGGAGCTGCGCTGCTTCTGGTAGGACCGGAACCAGTCCTGGGAATACCACATGACGTGGCTAACGAGGCGATAACAAGCAGAATGAACTCAAGTCTACAGTCTTTCTGGCAGAGCCATTCTGGCCTGAAACTTTCGAAGTTGTTCTTTGGAACAGCTGACGAACCTAGCGCTAGGTCTGGATAGGGCCAAACTAAGAACACTTGTCGTAATTATGACAGGTACTGCAGACTGAAAGTGCATTTCCATAAAATCGGTCTGGCTGAAGACGATGAATGCAGGCTGTGTCTTGAGGACACTGAAACAGCCATGCATATCGTCTCAGAGTGCCCAGCGGTGAGTCGAATTAGAGTCGAGGTCTTTCGCCAGGTTTTTATAGCCCACTGCGAACTGAAAAAATTACCCCCGAAGAAGATTATTAGTTTTATCCAAAAACTGGATCTCGTCGGGGAGATATAAATTAGGGGTGAACCACAATAGTCCGTACGGACGTAGTGGTAGGGTGGACAGACGCCCGCTTGCCATAAATAACATAGTTTATGCATCTCAATCCTTTGCGAAATGGACTAGGAGTTTTTGATACGGGACCTAAAAACGAGTGTAGCAAGCCACCAGCTTCACCAACGACTGCTGGCTTTAGGACAACAATTTCAACAAGTCTCAGCATCCTACCGCTACGCCGATAGTAACTTAAGGCAGAGCCAAATATTTACCACTGGGGTGCAAGTGAAAATTAACGGCAGGACCGCCCTTACCCGATTTGTCATGCTACCGAAATCTACGGATAACCGCACTCTTCTAGGATTAGACTTTCTGGAGGACACAGGAATTGTTCTGATCTCGAAGCGGAGGGCTTGGTACTTCGAAACACCATGAATTCTCCCAACTATGGGATGAGCCCATGGACCTCAATAGTCTAGAGATATATCTCCACCCAGAGGAAGCATCTGCCCTAAATCCACGAGAACATGAACGATTGACTGAACCGATCCACACTCACCAGGAGGTATTTTCTGAAACGGATCAATCCACGACGACTACTGAACACGTCATCGATAATGGAAATCAGTTGCCCTTAGCTGCCCCTCCTTATCGACTATCGGCGGGGAAAACCAAGATTCTTCGGGCAGAAATGGGGGAAATGCTGAGAAAAAGAATTGTAGAGGAACGTGATGCTCCGTGGGCCTTCCCAGTGGTAATTATGCCAAAACCAGGGGGGGAAATCAGAGTTTGCATTGACTATCGCAAGCTGATCGGGAGAAAACCACCTTCATAACGCCATTCGGAACATACCTGTTTAAACGGATGCCGTTCGGTTTACAAAATGCTCCTGCGTCCTTCCAAAGATGAATAGAAAGAGTAAAGAGAACCCTACTGGGAGTAATGACATTAACCTATCTAAACGATTTAATAATCTTGTCCAAAAGCTTTGAGAACCACTTAAGGGGCCTGCATTTCGAACACTTCAACACATACGTGCGATGCGAGAAAAATGTCAGTTTTGATGCGCACAAGTGAAATTCCTAGGACACTTGCTGACTCCCACTAGACTGAAAGTTGACACAGTAAAAGTAGTAGCTATAGTCATTCGCCCCACTCTCCGCAACATAAAAAAAGTACACTTATTTCTGCAGACCTGCTCATGGTTTAGGAGATTAATCAAAAACTTCTCCACGATAGCATGACTTTTAAGCTCTTTAACCAAAAAGGACGCACCTTGGTAAAGAACAACTGGACGCAACGAAAATATTTAATCTCTCAAGGAATATTACTATCCACAAGAAGATCTTGCGAGCACAAGGACCTACGACATACGAAGTCAGCAGTACAGACGATACAAACGTACCTGTAGGGAACTTCCATGTGTCCTAAATAGCCAGATATCTGGACCGACAATAAACACGCCTAATTCCGCTCAGCCAATAAAGAAGAGAGGCAGGCTAAGAAAACAAACTGGCTTCATCGTCGAGACGACTTCAAAGCCAGAGGGGAAGTCAGAAATGCGAACACCCTGAAACTAAAATTTATGATAGATTGGGCCGTTGCTTGGTAGAAATCAGTTGTAATTGTCATTATAAAATAAAACACTTGTTTACATTTTCTACTTTATTTTTGGTATTGACGTACGTTTCGTCTTTGCTAGAAAGACTTCATCAGAATACGAAGTAACAGTTGTTGCACAATGAATTTATAAGATTTTTTACAGAAGGTGTACATGTGTTTTTAATTGTTCGTCGGGTTGGTTTTCTCAAAGAATATTCCCTTCAGAATCGTGTTCACTCGATCCCTTGTAAATATTGAATAGAGGGGTGTAATAAAAATCTATTTGTTCATTTACTAGGTTATTGCTGTTTTTATGTTTATTTATTTCGTAAATTTCCCATAAGTTCAATTTTAGACCTCTATTTTCAACATGTAGAATTTCTATTTCTTTTGTGAAAGAATGGTTATTTTCAAGAAGGTGTTCAGCATAATGTGAATCTTTTTTATTTTTATCGAAACTTCTTTTATGTTCTGTTAGGCGTGTACCGAAATTTCTACCTGTTCTACCAATATAAATCTTTGGGCAATCTGGGCAAGTGAGTTTGTATACACCTGATAATTGAAGTTTATCCATACTGTTTTTATTGTTTTTGATGTATTTGCTAATAGGATTGTTTGTCTTGAAAGAGACTTTAATATTTTCTTTTTTGAGTAGGTTTTTTAGTTGAATACTAATGTTTCCGAGATATGTGAGGCTAACGTATTTGTGTTCAGATAGATCAGATGTTACTGGATAAATTTCTTTTATTGTGTTTTTGTGTATACGTTGGTTAATTAAATTATCTATTAGAGATGTATTATATCCATTGTTGTAAGCTATTTGTTTAATTATACATTTTTCTTTTTGGAAATTGACTTGGTTTAGTGGAATGTTCAATAAACGGTATATCATACTATGGAGAGCTGCTAGTTTGTGTTGGAATGGATGGAAAGAATTACGGTGTATAATGGTATCTGTTTGTGATGGTTTATGATAAATTGCGAAGTTATGTTTATTGTTTTCTCTAGTTATCGTGAGGTCAAGAAAGTTGATGGATTCATTATGTTCTATTTCTGAAGTGAAAACTATTTTTGGGTGGAGATTATTTATAAAATTCTCAAATGTTGATATTTGTCTGTTAGTACCTACGAAACATGCAATTATATCATCCACATACCTATACCAATAAAGGATGTATTTTTTGAACGGATGTTTATGAATTTTGTTTTCTAGGAAATCCATGAAAATTTCTGCGAGTAAAGAGCTTAGTGGATTTCCCATGATTAAACCTTCTTCGCTAGTATATAAAGTATTGTTAAATTTGAAGAAATTTTGGTTTATTTAATAAGTGTATTATTTCTGATTTTATGATGGGGTTTACTTTGTTATAATTTAAAAGTTCTTCTATCAGTTTTAATGTTTCAATTGGGGGACACTAGGAAAAAGGTTTTTAACATCCCACGAAATCAATTTTGCATTGTTAGGTAAAGTTATATCTTTAATTTTTTTAGTTAGTTCTGCTGAGTTTTTTATGGAATATTTAGATGAAAATTTGGTGTGTTTTTTTATTATTTCAATGAGGTGTCTAGATAATTTGAAGGTCGGTGCTGTACAGTATGGAACTACGGGTCTGATGGGATAATTCTCTTTATGCAATTTAATGAAAGAGTATAATTCTGGTGGTTGGGGATTACTATTAATCAATCTATATTTTTCTCTATCTGTTATAATGACTTGTGTATCTTTTAATGCATTTTTTATGGCTTTTTGAAACTTTTGAGTTGGGTCTTTGTTTAAGATGTTATATTTGGCAGAATTAATAAAATTTTCGGTTTTCTCAATGTAATCTGTCTTGTTTATTGCAATGATTGAATTGCCTTTATCGCCTTTAGTGAAAATTAGAGAGTTTGTTTTGGTTTTTGTTTTGATTGATTTGAATGTGGAAAGGTTTCTGTTTATAGGTGTTTGGGGATTGAAAGATTTTATTATATCACTTGCGGCAAATTTTGTTTGATTATTAGAGTTTTTTAAAGCTAATTCTGTTTCTATAATTAATGTGTCGATATTTTGTTTATTTTTAATTACCATATTATGTTTAAAGCCTTTATTTAGGAGTGATATTTGTTTTGTGTTAAACTCCTAAATAAAGGCTTTAAATATAATATGGTAATTAAAAATAAACAAAATATGGACACATTAATTATAGAAACAGAATTAGCTTTAAAAGACTGTAATAATCAAACAAAATTTGCCGCAACTGATATAATAAAATCTTTCAATCCCCAAACACCTATAAACAGAAACCTTTCCACACTCAAATCAATCAAAACAAAAACCAAAACAAACTCTCTAATTTTCACTAAAGCCGATAAAGGCAATTCAATCATTGCAATAAACAAGACAGATTACATTGAGAAAACCGAAAATTTTATTAATTCTGCCAAATATAACATCTTAAACAAAGACCCAACTCAAAAGTTTCAAAAAGCCATAAAAAATGCATTAAAAGATACACAAGTCATTATAACAGATAGAGAAAAATATAGATTGATTAATAGTAATCCCCAACCACCAGAATTATACTCTTTCATTAAATTGCATAAAGAGAATTATCCCATCAGACCCGTAGTTCCATACTGTACAGCACCGGCCTTCAAATTATCTAGACACCTCATTGAAATAATAAAAAAACACACCAAATTTTCATCTAAATATTCCATAAAAAACTCAGCAGAACTAACTAAAAAAATTAAAGATATAACTTTACCTAACAATGCAAAATTGATTTCGTGGGATGTTAAAAACCTTTTTCCTAGTGTCCCCCCAATGGAAATATTAAAACTGATAGAAGAACTTTTAAATTATAACAAAGTAAACCCCGTCATAAAATCAGAACTAATACACTTATTAAATATTTGTATAAACCAAAATTTCTTCAAATTTAACAATACTTTATATACTAGCGAAGAAGGTTTAATCATGGGAAATCCACTAAGCTCTTTACTCGCGGAAATCTTCATGGATTTCCTAGAAAACAAAATTCATAAACATCCGTTCAAAAAATACATCCTTTATTGGTATAGGTATGTGGATGATATAATTGCATGTTTCGTAGGTACTAACAGACAATTATCAACATTTGAGAATTTTATAAATAATCTCCACCCAAAAATAGTTTTCACTTCAGAAATAGAACATAATGAATCCATCAACTTTCTTGACCTCACGATAACTAGAGAAAACAATAAACATAACTTCGCAATTTATCATAAACCATCACAAACAGATACCATTATACACCGTAATTCTTTTCATCCATTCCAACACAAACTAGCAGCTCTCCATAGTATGATATACCGTTTATTGAACATTCCACTAAACCAGGTCAATTTCCAAAAAGAAAAATTTATAATTAAACAAATAGCTTACAACAATGGATATAATACATCTCTAATAGATAATTTAATTAACCAACGTATACACAAAAACACAATAAAAGAAATTTATCCAGTAACATCTGATCTATCTGAACACAAATACGTTAGCCTCACATATCTCGGAAACATTAGTATTCAACTAAAAAACCTACTCACAAAAGAAAATATTAAAGTCTCTTTCAAGACAAACAATCCTATTAGCAAATACATCAAAAACAATAAAAACAGTATGGATAAACTTCAATTATCAGGTGTATACAAACTCACTTGCCCAGATTGCCCAAAGATTTATATTGGTAGAACAGGTAGAAATTTCGGTACACGCCTAACAGAACATAAAAGAAGTTTCGATAAAAATAAAAAAGATTCACATTATGCTAAACACCTTCTTGAAAATAACCATTCTTTCACAAAAGAAATAGAAATTCTACATGTTGAAAATAGAGGTCTAAAATTGAACTTATGGGAAATTTACGAAATAAATAGACATAAAAACAGCAATAACCTAGTAAATGAACAAATAGATTTTCATTACACCCCTCTATTCAATATTTACAAGGGATCGAGTGAACACGATTCTGAAGGGAATATTCTTTGAGAAAACCAACCCGACGAACAATTAAAAACACATGTACACCTTCTGTAAAAAATCTTATAAATTCATTGTACAACAACTGTTACTTCGTATTCTGATGAAGTCTTTCTAGCAAAGACGAAACGTACGTCAATACCAAAAATAAAGTAGAAAATGTAAACAAGTGTTTTATTTTATAATGACAACCCTGAAACTAGTTCGCCAGCGTTCCGCGGGGTAGGAGGTCGCCCCAAGTGGACGTTCCAGCGACGACTAATAGTGCTCGAAATCACCAGCGATACATTTTGAAGTTATTCGAAATGCAAACCTGCCTGATGATACTACTGTGATAGCGAAATGATTGTTGTAAACATAACAATAAAAATTTGTGAAAATCACAATAACCTTATTTAAATATTACTGAATATAAATGTTCTCATAAGTATTCACGTTTGAAATTTTCTCTTATTTTTCTGATATCTTCCAAGTATTTTCCAAATTGTGTATTCATTCGATATGAAATTTAGTATTTAATGAAATAATAAAGCACATGTTCCTGCAAACATTTCATGAGGATCATATGAAAAGAAGATCTAAAACAAAAAATATATTTTGTTAGAGTAGCAGCGGTGGGCACTACCGAAAGAATAGCAATAATGCTTCCTATAATCCACTTTAAATTTATCATTCAGATGTAAAATAATGAAACAAAGGCTAATGCTAAATTCCATGGGGATTATATATTCAGAAGATTAAAAAAAAATTGTGCGTAAAGCAGTTTTGAGTGCCGACGAAATCGTAGCAACAGTCGTACGATTCAATTCAAACTTAGCATTTACATATAAAATAACGACAAGAAAGCTAATATAAAATTTTGTGAGGATCGTAAGTAATTAATTTTCACAACTTTAAAAATTGTTTGAAAACTCAAAATAAATGTAGCAGGAAACCAACTAATCGACAAACTAGGACATGAACCGTGCCAAGCAATGGACTGCATTTTTTGCCACTATTGCATTCATATGCGGTAAGTTAGAACCCAGATCCAGAGAAAAAGTTTATTGTAATTTTCTCAGAAAAAAAATTTCCTTTGAGTTTTAATAAATGATCTTAGAATCGAGCAAAGGAGATATCTAATTGTTTGTGCCTTGTTTTAATAAACCAAAGCATGAGATAAATAATACGGTAGCAATAATGGCCAGGAAAAACTACATAGAATGTGTGAATCGTATGGTCTCTATCTTAGAAATGTACGGCAAATTCAAAACTATATTTGGTACTTACTCGGTAACTATCGTTGTATAATTTTTATAAATAAAGCCATTCTGTTCAATCAGTTTTACGCGCTTGTGCTAATAACAGCGCGCCATCGTTTTGCCCAAATATCTGTAATTTTCGAATTTTGAACCGATTGACTAGGTTGAACTAGATGATGAAAATCCGAGCTCAAAAGTAATACTATCCGGCCGGTCCATGAAACAAGTGTGCAAAAACATTTTTGCACAAATTGTGTGGAAACAATGGAAGGGAGTCAAGTATCAAAAAATAAAAGGAAAAAAAAATCCAAATAGGTACTATAAATCAAACCTTCGAACTGTTTCTCCATCTACGGTAGCACCTCCACCAAAATTTGAAATTTAAACTTTTTAGATATTTGGTATTTTGAATGGAAAAGGTGTCAAAAATTATTATAAGCCAATTCATTTCACTGAAGATGTTTTATGTGTTTGTGTGGATGATCTAACTAAAAATTTCAAGAGATCACTTCCCAACCCAGCCTATCCTATGAAGTGTTTCCTAATATTCGAAAATAATGAAAGTAAATAATAAATTAGAGAAACAGCTCGAAACCTCAGAAATATATAGAAAAGGAAAGATAGGTTTGGATGCCAGCGATCAGAAATCGCGAAGTAGGTTCGTTATAAGGTAGAAGAAATAGGAAATAGAGATAGGTAATAGAAATAGATAATAGGGATAGATAATAGGAATAGGTAATAGCAAAAGGAAAGAGAATAGGTAATATAGGAAGTATCTGCCTGCCGGTGTAAATAATAACTGCATCCGTTAAGACACAAGAAGAAGAAAAAAAATGCGAAGAATCTCTACGAGACTCACAGATTTAATAAAACTTCGGAGTAAACTACGATCTACGCTAAAATTTCCAATTAAGGTACTGCATAGCCGCTATAAACTTCAAAAAAATTTATCGACAACCTTCAAAATTGTGAGATCCATTTGAATTAGGGCAATAGATATATCACCTAAAGGCGGTATATATATATATATATATATATATATATATATATATATATATAAGAATGTAATCAATTCTTATTTTTATAATTGAAGAAATAGACGATTTGATGTCATGATTCTGGAAGATTTTATTTTCTTTAGTTTAAAATATAACAAAATAACATGCACAAAATAAAATAATAACATACAAAGAAATACAAAGAAAACAAAAAACCTGAAAGAAATCAAAAACAATGCTATTTCTTCGAGTTTCTCAATTCACATTTCTAACAACTAACTAAATAAACATGTGACACTTTTTAGGTTAAAATCTTAGACATAGAACATAGAAGTTACAAAGTTGTTTTCTCTAAAATATATAATATATAATATATATATATATATATATATATATTAATATGGATGTCCGATAATTGGACCGACAAGCTTGTAGTGAATATTATAGACATCATTTGAGACGGATCATATAATGCAAAAATGCTTCGTTAAGTAGCTAGAGCCCTCTGAAGATGACGTCCACAGACAACACTTTCTGTCACATATCTCCAAAACAGCGTCACCTGAAGTGTTGAAATTTTACACATTGGCTAATATCAAAAATACGCACCGAATAGTTTGAGTGTATTTTTTTCATGTCAAACATAAGTGTATCATTTTAGGGGCGAAGGGTATTTTTAGTAACAACTCTTTACCTTTCATTATTTTACAAGTTATACATCAAGTTATTAAACTCTGATTTTTTTTTCTTGAAAGTTGCTCTTGTATGATATCACCAAGTTGCACCGGTATTCAGAAAAAATCATTTGAAATTTTCTCTCCGTTCACTACTCAATGCTCGTTATCTAAAGAATCGAATTATAATAAAGTAAGTGAAATATCGATTTCTTGTACTTGATTTCAATTATTTCATGAAAGCTTCATCTTATAAAACATTTAATTCTTTTGAATTAATTTAATTCACTTAATTTTTTAAAGAACTCTTCGCCCCCAAAATGATATGCTTATGTTTGACATGAAAAAAATGCACTCAAACCATTCGGTGCGTATTTTTGATATTAGCCAATGTGTAAAATTTCAACTTCAGGTGACGCCGTTTTGGAGATATGTGACAAAAAGTGTTGCCTAGACGTCATCTTCAGAGGGCTCTAGCTCCTTAACGAGGCATTTTTGCATTATATGATTTGCGTCGAAAGTGTAGAACATCCACTAGAAGCTTGTCGGTCTAATTATGGGACACCTGTATATATGAACGAGGTTATGCAAATCAGTTTGACAGAGAAGCTTGAATTTATTTTGAGTATGATAGTTTTATTCGATTCATGTCACCAGCAAAAGGACAATTCTTTCAAAATCGAAGTGATATACATCTGTTGTATATTAGTATATTCATGACTTTCAATATTTTGAAGTTCTTATGAGAAATAAGACAGGAGAAAAAGAAAATGGATAACCTAAATTAGATGCGTAGGTTTCTTCCCCTTTTTTAAGCTTATTAAAAAGAACGGAAAACGATAGTAGCACAAAAAGACGAATCACCAAATGAGATACAATGTATAAATTAAATATAATTCAAACAGTGAAATGAGTATTGAACTTAATTATGTCCAGATATGTTTACAGCATTACAAAGAAATGTATTAAAAAATACTTCCTCGACTTGATTGGAAGATTTATGTGTTAAAGATTCCAGAATCTTGAATCCTTCATTTTCAATGATATATCGACGTACTGTCGGTACTACTGTTTATGGCTCGCAGAACTCAAGACCTTGTACTGGAGCTCTGGAATGAGAAATATTCTTTTTAGTGACGATTATGCAGAAATGCCCGCATATTTTTTCTTAAGAGTAATATTTATGAGCTATTTCCAGTTTGAAGGTGATTTTTAGCAATAAGCAGATGGTAAACCCAGCCAGTCTGTCAATTATGAATTAAATGTATGATGACTGAGCTCATTGATTTATAATTGGGTACATTAACATTCACAGTTCCTTTAATGAAGCTTCATGCAGGCGTATCGTTCTTGAATTTCCGCAGGACAATGTTTTTGCCGTCTTCAGTCTATATCTTCCACGCATTCAATTTACTACTAATATAAAGAGAATTCAAGGATGTCTCTTATAAACTGCTCGTTAAAAGTTGAGGATATTGAACTATTAAGAATTTCGTCAGAAAAACCTCATTATCTTTTGAAATATGTATAAGTAGAGTGTTTCAGGTTAGAATAATAAGATATCATAGAAATGATGTATTCACAATAACAAAAATACAATAGTCGAAAAATTATAAAATTTCACGAAAAATTAAATTTTGGAAATTTCAAAAATTCATACCTGTATTGAAGCGTTTTCGGCTGTGGTCTGTGAGCATCAAGGGTTTTTTATAATTAGGCCCCAGCGTACTCGATTGGATTCAGGTCAGAGGTTCTTGGAGATAATGCTAGATGTGGAATTCTCTGATTTTCTATAGCAGTAATCACCTACTAGGTGGTTCAATGCATTGTAATCCAGAAAATTTCGCCAATAGCTGCGTGAAATTGTGGGACTACTTCGTTGATAACTTCAACATATCGTTTCTCAGGAAGGACAAAGACGCAAGCTCAATTTTGAGTTGTGAATGTCAAAAGTTGTAAAAATGGTCGCTCTTTTCAACAAAACATCGCCGTAATTGTAATGTGTTCAGATGACGCTAAGTGGCAATAACGTCTTTTGTGAAATTGCACGTTATCGACCATGCAGCTAGATGAATATAAACGCATATTCAAGTTGTGCTCCAGATGCGAATGTTGATGTGTGATCTTTTTTGCAACAAAGACGTACCTGTGATTCGTGTCAATTATATTGAAATTAGTTACTTACACCTTGATTACTTCGTGGGGCAATCCTTGGATTGATCCTTGGATATTGGTTAAAAATCAAACTGACAACTCGGGCAACCAAAATTGTAAATAGTTATGATGCAGAAGTCATCCCATCGGTTTCGCATCAGAAGAATTCCAAAGAACTAAATTCAAATTCGTTACATGAGAATCCTAATATAATCAGTTCTGCCCTAATCGGTCAGTATTTTTGTTCTTATATAACCACTAGGGCAGATCCAGCGTTCAATTCAGGGGGGACTAGAGTTATGGACACAAAATTCTCTAAAAGTGTAGTAGACACCCCAAACATGCACACACAAACACCCAAACACATTGATATAATAGGCAATACTCACCCACATATTCATAAATATTATATATATATTATAAATATATATATATATATATATATATATATATATATATATATATATTTATATATATTTATATATATATATATATATATGAATATATATAAATATATATATATATTTATATATATATATATATATATATATATATAAATATATATATATATATATATATATTTATATATATTCATATATATATATATATTCATATATATATATATATATATATATATATATATATAATGATTATTATATATTATATATATTTTTACCGAAAATGTATTAATTTCTTTTCCAAAAAAGTAGGCGGAGCATGTTTTTGATTTACCTTAGTCTATCGTGAATATTTAAGTTACAAGTGTGTCAAAGCGATTGTAAATTTGTAGTAGAATTAAAATGGTGTATTCCGTAGAAGAAAGGATGGAAATAATAAAATTATTTCTTAGAAATAATGACCTGCGAGAAAAGCAGCGGCTTTATTTAAAGAACGACATTCTGAAGAAAATGTATCCGCTGCTTACGTTGTGCAACTAGTTGCCAAATTTTACGGTACTGGTTCAGTCGGAAAAAAGAGGGTGCACAACAATCATGAGAATCCTGAAACAACATAAATTCTATCCTTATAAGATACGATTGGTTCAGGATGAATGAGGATGATCCCGATCGCCGACTCCAGTTCTGTGAAGTGGTCAATGAAATGATTAACGGTAATCAACCCCCGTTAGGGAGTTTTCAGTTACGGGGATGCGAAGAGCGGAAAAATTGTTTCCCCTCGAATCAGAAATGGAAGGGTCCGAGCGTTTTTCCACATTTTAATTTTAAAGCCGCAAAATCGGGGTGTAAAGTTTTCGTTGGACCACACTGCATGTATGTGTGTATGATAATCTCAATTGTCTGGTTTTAAGTTTTATTTTGAAAATAAAATCGGATTTATTACCATTTATCCATATTACTTCATTATCTTCTTAATTTAATTTTATTAATCTCGTCTATACTGTTTTTATATTTTTCATTATTATTTATATTCATTTCCTATGGTATTTAACCTGATTTACTGCATGTGACAATACTGTACTTCTTAAATGAAGAGTTTTAATTTTCACATGTTCACTAACTGTTGTATTTTTGCGAAACAAGTGCCACAGCACTTATCGGCAACCGATTTTATTCCCATTTATTTATGTATTGTTTGTAAACACACTCTCTCTGAATAAAGTTATTTTATTTTTATTATTAAATATATGACTTCTCTTAACGAATTTTATCATTTCGATGTCTGTGAGTTTCATCTGCTCACCGTTCATATTCTTCTGGAAATTTAAACCAATTTACCTAGTGAGTGTTTTCAGATCCATAAAGTCGTCAAAAGGCCTCTACATTAGTAGATTTTCCTTTTTTTTAGAGTTCCGCATTATGGATACCAACTGATCAAGTACATACAATGGCTCAGATTTTTTAGCTTTTTTTAACGATCGTTCAGTAATGTAATCTACTGATCACAACAATTATCTTAATGAAATATGATGTTGCTATTAGAGCGAGTAATGCCTTCTTCTTCAAGAAATTGTAGTTGTACCACACGAAGCTATTTCAGTAGCCCCTTTGTGTCCCAAACCTTCATGAAAGAAATAACATACGGGATGGTATTTAGAAATAAATGAATAATGAAAAAAAAAATCAATATCTGAATGAAAATTCAGATTTCTGGAATGTAAATTAATCATAATCTACTAACTTTCATAAACTTTTCAGACTTGTAAAAAAAAAGTAAAAATCTGACCATAGGTCCTCCTCTTTGACCATTTCTTTATCGGTTATCTTCCCAACTCGACAGTTGACATTGTTTTATTCCCAATTGTGCAGAAACTTACTTTTCAGTTTAAATTTGTGGTCATTTGTTGCATTTTTTAATGCTCCACACAAATCACACTGATCTTTTTTTGGGACAAAGAATCCAATATTGAACTATGTCTTAAATATCAGTCGTAATTTGTAAAAGGTTTTTTTTGTGGGAAGTTCTTTCACTTTCATAGTGTTTGTGCATATCAGCTATAGACAATCCGCCATCGATAAATTTTCGAGAAGTGTTCGCTTTTTGATAATGGCTTTCCAAATATGGAATAAGGGGTTTTTACAGAAGCAATTACCTCTTCGTCAGTTTTCGAATTATTTCTATGTCGTCCTAGTTTGTCACCAAGTACAATTCTTGAATTAGAAGCCCTAACAGTGCGCATAGTTCTTTCCGTTATTACAATAGTATTCAGTAGAAAGGTATTGCACGCGCTAATTTTTCTCAACTTTTCATCGAATAAAACGCACAATTCCGCCTCATCGATGCATCTAAACTCGTAGATATGCAACGATATTTCAATTGCAACGGTTCTATACATGAAGCCAAGAAATCACGTTGCCTTTGAAGTGAGGTTAAATTTCAAGAATTTTGGAAAAATTCAATTCTGGAGTCATCCGATAATTTCTTTGACCATTTGAGCACGCTAAAGATCAAGGCAAGATGGACCCATCACCCTTCGTCGACTTCTTTTCCTTTTCTTGAAGTATAGCTTTGCCCAGAATTTCTCAATAATTTTCCTTCAGCTTTTTACCACTCATCTGGTTTTCTTCATCTTTTTTCTTGTTTCTTTTTTGGCAGGCGTGATATTGTTTGCTGGAGAGTCGTTTTCAGTCAGTACTAGCAGATATTGTTCATTACTTATGGTTATGGTTACCAAATTCATGATACATCGTGCTGGAAATCATCTTTAATTTAATCGTTGTTGATGACGTCTGTTCAATAATATTATATTTAATATTGTCACAAACAGTTCAAGAGTTATAGTATCACCGGATAGCTCGTTATAAATGGGCGCCACCTTCTTTAAGCAGGATGTCAAGGTGATATACTTAACTCAGGATGTGGGAGATTTACAATTTAAAGAAGGAAATATAACCACGAATGATTTATTAAAATATTACGAACTGTATGCTCATTAAAAGGGGATATGGAATGAACGTGAGCTGTTACGAATACGTTCAGTATCGTTATCAATGTCGATAATACAAGATGGTATTTAATTTCTTCGAAAGGATGATCTATTGAAAATATGCAATAAGTAAATGATAATAATAACAAAAAAATAAGATTCCAGATATCTGTTCACATAAATTTCTACAATTATAAAGAACTAAATAGATTATCCAAAAGCTGTTATTTATTCTTCCGTTTATTGGTTTAAAATGGAAACACACTGACCTTGATTTAAAAAATGATCAAACCTCGAATATAGTCTGAATTATATAAACCCAAAACGCTGATGTTGTAATCATGAACAGGGGTTTCGTTCGGATCCTTGCTCCTCGCTGATAGGGGTCCAAGCTGTATCTTGAAATTTTGAATCCTCTTATTCAACGCACGTCCTCAACTATGTATCAGTTTCCAATTTCTGAATTTAATTAATTATCAGAAAGTTGTGTAATGTATGTAGAGTTTCATAATCAAAAATATACTGACCTTCAATGGAAGTATCACGAAAGTAAAATAAGATGGCCTCCTGGTTAATCCGAAAATATCGACTTTCTTGGCTCTATATAACTCCAAAATCAAAATCTAAGGCACCAATAATTATTTCCAGCTGTAAACAATCTTCGGAATAATCCAAAATAAATTGATACTGAAAGATTCTGAAAGAATGTCCGGCAATTCAATTTCAATTTGTTCAACTCCACCAACTCATCAATTCATCAATAAGACTCAACCAGGAATGTTCAAAAATGGAAGTTATGCCGTAAATAAAACATAATTACGCCGTAAATCTGCGCAAATTGGCAATTTTAGCGTAAGGAGGGAGGTCCGCAATTAACATTTGACAAACTGTACCACAGATGGATCAGTACGTCAATATTTTGAAATGCTTGAATTTCAATGGCGAAATTAAAGTGTGAAAATATTGCTGCTAGTGAAAGGCAACTCCGCATTATAGAAATTACTGGAATTTTCGGCTGAAAAACTGTTTAACTTAGTTTCATTATACAAGCGCGGATCCGGGGTGGGGGTTCATTGGGGTCACGACCCTCCCCCTGAACTGAGTCTAGGTTGACTAGTGATAATTTTTCTATTCTTATTCATTAAACTTCTAAATCATTCAGGAATCAATATTACAGGAAGCGACGAAAGCTAAGTACTTTTCAATTTTAATAGATGAAAGAACGGATATATCACATATCTCACAGCTGAGCCTATCATTTAGATATCTTTTCAATGGTATCATAAAGGAAGATTTTGTGACTTTCTGTGATACATACGATACTCTTAGATGTGATGAAATGGATAAAAATAAAGAAATTATAGAGCCTCGGTTGACAAGTGTAGCACTGGTGAAAATCGTTGAAAATCTCTGTCTCAAATTTAATATAGATTTAACATGGTGTGTGGGTATTAGGAACGACAGCTGCTCAGTTATGGCCTCAGATACAAGGGGTGCTGTACAGAAAATGTCAAAAAAAGCTACATATGCCAAACGTTGCTCGTGCAGCAATCACGTTCTTAATAATACATTAGCTACGTCATCCAAAGTTATTTCTTGCCGCAACACCTCGGGCACAATGAGAAAAGTTGTAGCATTTGCCGATGCATCCGCTAAGAGGCATCAAACTTTTAAAAAAGACCTTGGAGTTACAATGCAAAATATCTGTGCGACGCGCTAGGTTGAATGGCATGATGGGTATCTGCAATTTCAAGGAGACAACTTAATGAAAATTTGTAGCGCTCTGGAAAAGATTTCTAGTTGATAAGACCACAAAACTGCCAGTGACGCGCATTGCTTACTGCAACCTTTGCGCACTTCGGACTTCATCATATCATCTATCTGCTTGAGTGATCTTTTAGGTACCTAAATATCTTATTTTTTATTCTTAGATGCTAATGCATGAACGTAAGATCTGAATAATTTCATTTATCAGTAACTTTTCAGCAGTTCAGAGAAGGCAGTTGAAATTACCATTTATATCCCGTAAAGAGCCAAACTGTAGTATAAATATAACTTAATATTTTTCAGGTACAGCAGAAGCCTTAATCAGAATATTGCAAATGAAGTCAATTGATTTAAAATGACAATGTCCTATGATTCCTATGAAATAAAATCAAAAAAGCTCACACAATTTTCCGCCAGCTTTTTGAAGAGGCAAAAGAAGTAGCTGAGCAACTAGATGCAGAAATTAAATGCCCCAGAATAGTATCACGACAAACACACAGAGCCAAAAACCATCTACCTCAATCTCCTGAAAAGTATTACCGCAGGGTTGTATACATCCCTCTTCTAGATTCTGTAATAAATGACTTAGAGGACCGTCTGTCTCTAGAAGTACTGAAACTATTTCAACTAGGCATAAAATTGGTTTTGTTATTTGATTAAAATTATATAATATAAAAAATACTATTTCTTTTTAATTAGATTTATTACTGTAATATATGTATATATATATATATATATATATATATATATATATATATAAATATACATATTTATATATATATACATACATATATATATATATATATATATATATATATATATATATACATATATATATATATATATATATATATATATATATATATATATTGTCATGGTCTTTACAGTTAAAATAAATAATTACATAAATATATAAAGGAAAACACTCACCTTTGTATATAAGTTGACTCGTTAGAGTATAACCAGAGCACATTTAATTAAATAATATCCATTCTGACAAAATATTAATAATTCAATTCGTAAAAACACTCACAAGCTAAAATTATGAAGAAAAAGCATATTCAGGATACATAACAACTAGTCGAATGAAAATTCTTTGAACGGTAATTAAAAAAACAGTAATCTTGTTGACAGTTTATAAATAAAATTCACAGGGAGATTTCAATTCACAATTATTCAATATAAAACCAGCCAAAGTTGCAATAAATAGAAGTAATTTGAATTTAGATATCAAATTTGAAATTGATGAAGAATTTGTTGAAAAGATTTGTTATTATCATGAATCACATATAAACTTTAGTGAAATTATTGACAAAGAACAAGCTAAAAAAATATAACTCACCAGAATGATGTAAAGAGGGCAAATTTGATCAAAATTCACTTAATTCAATGAAAGATAGCATCTACGTCAGATATTTTCAAATAATTGATGTAAGAGATATTCTTGAGAATGTTTAGGCATCAATAGAATTGTAATAGCATCTAAGCTAAAGAAATTTAATCAATTTCATAAGTAATATTAAGTATTTTATAAGTTATAAGCATTAGAAGTTAAAATTTGTTAAATTTTGACACTTGAAATACTGTACGAACGAAAAGCAAGACTTTTACTGTTCTGTTTAACATGAAACATACATCAAAATGTAGTTAAAAAAATAAGCTAATTTTCAAAAGTAATTTCAAACCAGGAAATATGGTAAATTTTGTAAAATCATCAAAAGCATCATTTTTATATAATTTTGACAGAAGCTAGTTAGCTTTGAAATTCAACTTTTTTTGAAAACTATAAATAGGGCAGACACAGAAAAAGTCGGCAGTCTCCAATTATATGCAGAGTAGAATCCTTGTCGGTCCGTAATTAAAAAAGTGCCAAAAAAGTATCATCATCTAAAAAAAGAAGATTATTTGGTTATTGTGAATGGAAATTGAATCCAGAAAATACATTACCTGAATGTGAATGGAAAATTATCACATAGAAATCAAGTTTCAAACGAATTGGATATATTGAAGAAAATCAACAAAGTAGCCTGTGAATTTCAGAACATCGAGAAGTGTTGTTTCCAACGAAACCAGTGTTATTCCTGAAACGAAGAAGAAGGGACAATTAAAAGGAACAATCATAAATCGATGAACAAACTTACCAAAGGTATTCAAATTCAATCCTGTTAATATTTCCAAGAAGAAATTTAGAAATAATAATCACTGTTCACATTAGAATTACTTTAGGTTATTTAGATAAGGTTAGGTTAACATAGAATTAGATTTAGGTTATTGATCACTGATTATAATATTTCAAATTACTTTCGTATAATATAATTTAAAAATTCAACTTTTTAGAAAATTCAAATTGAACCCTCCCTCAAATATCAAATCAGATTTAATAATATTTTAATTTCAATTATTCAAAATTATAATCTTAAGAGCTAGCCGGAAACATAGAATACATCACATACATACAAGGGTGATCTAATTAGTATTCATTCAAAAATTTCTTTAATATAATTCCATAACAATATATATATTGCGCGTCAACTCCAACCCCTTAAATTTGAACAGGGAAGATGCATCATCCGATATTTTTTGAAAAAGACTTCTCCTTCTGAGTGTGGCAGTAAAATGTTTTTTGAGATTGGATCAGTCGTTGACATAATATTCGACTTGAAAATGAAATATCACCAAATTAACCTGGAGCATGAAATGATAACCAATGTCAATGCGAAAAGGTAGGAGGATAAAATTCGATAAAAAATCGATTAGTGTCCTGAATAGCTCATTCATGAATTGGAAAAAATTTTGCTTCGCTTTCCGTCTCTTACTCCCGAGTTCTCGTGTATGCATCAATTATACAATTATAAATTTTATGAATTATGCTTGTTGATGTGAATAGAAATGTATGAGATATCATTCTGATTTAGATGCATGAAAAAGTTGGAGAGCTGGAGAAGATTGTGTAACATGCGTTATCAAAACACCTGTTTGGTTTCAAATTTTTCGTGCATCTCAATCAGAATAATATCATATATTTCTACAAACATCAACAACCATAATTCATGAAATTTATATTTTTATTATCGATGCATATAGTAGAATAACTTTCGGATAACTCGGGAACAAGTGATGGAAATCGGAACGAAATTTATATCATTCATGAAAGCTGCTACGTATCAATTTGAGCATATGGTGGATTAAACTAATCAAAACACTTATCTCGTTTTTTTCATAAAATTTTATTCTCCTGTTATATCAAATTGATATTGGTAATCATTTTATGTTCGAGGTAAATTGAGTGATAGTTCATTTTCAAAGTTGTATATTACTTAAACAAATGATCCGCTCTCAAAAAGAAAATTACTGTCATACTCAGAAGACAAAGACTTTTTCGACAATTGTCGCACCAATCCTTCTTATTCAAATTTAAAGAGTTGGGGTTGCCTTGCAAAGTATGAAATTACATGATGATGTTTTTGATGTGAAAAAATGCCGCCTTCAAGGACAAAATTGACAACGCTCCTATATGTAACAATAACATTAGCCTTCTGAAAAGTCAAACTATTGATAATTTCCGAATAGAACGACTTAGAGACTCGATATTTGTAGAGCAGGTTTGGAGATTGATAACCAAGATAGAATTCGTGAATGACTAAAATCCATTCAATTATTCCATAAAGGATATACCTTTCCATTCGAATCATTTTTTCCGAATATCTTCGAATTGAAGTCTAGTACTTGTTGAAAAATTACGGCTTCAAAGTTCATGCAAAATTTCTTAGTATTAGAAGTTCGGAAAATCATTTTTATCAGGATATATGCGGCATTGGAAACCAGGACGGATTCTCCTATACGTACAAAAAAAATTGGACCAATGAAGTTTTTGAGCGTTTGTTTTAAGAACGGCGTGTTGTCGTTTTTCTGAAGAAAATTTCGTGATCTGCAATTTCTGTTGTATTCAAATGTTGCATCGAAAATGTTTTCAGACATTTAGGCAAAATGCTAGGACAGTGTTTTCTGGAACAATTATACAAAAACTTCAATGTTGGATAGTCCGCTTTGGATCTCAGCTCCTTATAAATGATTAGAATAATTCCAATTCAGATTCAGATGCCCTACTGATCAAAAGTGGTGAAAGTTCGATTCCCACCAAAGTTTCATTCTAATTACAATGGAATATTTTTTCGTGATAATTTAATATTGCCATCCAGGTCGTTCCGATACACCCTAAAACCTGAACTCTTATAACCTAAATCTGAGATATCAAGTTTACTATGGACTTGTTGATAAAACTAAATAGTGAGTAACAACACACGCTTATCCACTTTTTGTGTTTTGAAGATGGAAATATTGTTCTGAAAACTCCGTATTCGCTCAAGCTGAAAAAGCTTCTGAGAAATCTTCATAGAAGATATCAAGTATCAGGATAATCATGTAAAAATAAAAATAATATGTCAAACAAAATTAGATGAAAGTGTGGTGTTACTTGCTATTTAGTATTCGATTCCAATAATTCTGCAAACTTTGCACATATATATAGTATCAAGCGGAATTTCAGAGACACTGTCCCCTGTTTCACTCCAGAACTTTTTTCTGATGAGTCACTGTTAGTTTTGACTGTCTTAATCACAAGCTGTTCGAGACCACCTATTCTTGTTCTCCCTTCTTATCTTAACATTATTTTCCATACACTTATATTTTTCGAATGCTCCTCAACAACTTGATTCAGAGTATTTTTTCGAATTATGTTTTTTTGTAGAAACTTCCCATGAAATAACTTTTTTCAGAGAAATGCATATATTTGCTCTATCTCGCAATACCGAATCAAATTTACTTTCTCTTAATCTAATTTTGTCTATATTTTAACCATTCGCGTAGGATATTTGTCTCTTTTTCAAAATTTGTAAATAGACATACAACAGATTGATTCTAGAGATAGCTAGGCTCTACAGGTATTCAAATCTTGTATTGACATATGTATATATATGTCACCATATTTCGAATGGTCTAGCTTATGATCATCATCATGAAGAAATGATGAAAATTATATTTGCTCTCGGCTAATTTGACTCCATTCGAGCACATTTCTCTTGATGACACTCTATACAGGGCTTGTATAAGTATGCGTAAGTGTGGTTTTTCGGTTTGTATGTATCAAAGAGATGAAATATCTAATATTGAAGTTCTATTTGAAAAATTCACAATTAGCATTTCTCATGACGACGACTCCCTATACTGGGATCGTATAAGTTCTTAAAATTGTAGTTTTCATTTTTGTATATCTATCTACAGCGTTGCCAAATTTCGGGACTCAAGGCGTTGATTAACCATACGAATTATATACACCATGTCCCCACCTAAGTTAAAGGTATCACCTTCATGAGGTGTAGCTTTATGAAAAATACTTTTACTAAAATATTTCAAAGCAAAAAATACAATAATTATGATTAATAAAATGAATACAAGGGTGAATCTTGAGGGCTGGAGATTCCATTGATCTTATTTCTAAAGGGTGATGTCAGTGATGTTTTCCATCTTCGGTAATTCAGTACCATTGTGTTCACTGGAAGAGGATGTCATCTTGGGTAGTACGATGTATTTTTATTCATCTACTGTAGTGGTTGGGAAGATGTCTTTTCTGCCATTACTAACAGCACTTTTTGTACGAAGAATAGCCATCTAAGGAACAAAATAATATTTTGTTTGTTGAGGACAGATTTCCATAAGTTTTTGATGTTCCATTGAAAGGATATTTCCATCTTCTAGTAGTTTGAAGTCTGGGGATTGAAATACTTCTTTTCTAGAACAACTTTCAATATGGTTTTCTAAAATATTTAGCATACATGTAGGAGGTTTAACTAAAGAATCTTGATCACACAGGTAATCTTCTTCCACTTGATAACATTTTCTTGTCAACCATTTCAGAACTTCTCTTTCAGAGAGCAAATAGGGATCGGTATATGGAAGGGTTAAATTGTTTTGAGGTAAATAGTAAAACTTGTGCAAGTCAAAATTATCTTTATGAACTAAAGGAATTGATATTATGAATAATAATACTTTATTTCTGAAAATTATTTTCGTGTTGCATAATAATTGATAATAATCTTTGATGTGGTGTAATGGAATAATACTTTAATGAAAATATGAATAAAAACAATATTCTAATTACGTCATACCATGACTTCTTCAGGTGCTTACGTCATACCATGACTTCTTCAGGTACTCACCTGAAGAAGTCATGGTATGACGTAACGATCGTAGTGTCAATAAAATATTAGCGGAAATTAGAATATTGTTTTTATTCATATTTTCAAGATGAATTTCCGTCAAGTAAAGACCGAAACAATCATAGATTTAATACTTTAATTTTCAACCAATTTTGAAAACTTAGAATAGGGTAGAATTGACCCATGTAATAAATGTAGTCTAGCAAAGCTTACAGCTGTTTGGATTTCATCTAGTAGATTTTTTACATCTTTAAGTTGAAAAGTTAAAAAGTGCATTTGTTCTACTTCCTCCAATTGTGCTACTATCTGAAATAACTTGAGATTATCTGACAATTTATGGAAATTTTCAATGTACTTGTTTTTCAAGTCATTTACAATAGGCAATTTGCTTCTGATTTCTCATCAATACTTTTTCATTTTTCTCTATGCTTTTGAAATAGTTGTTGTTATTATCGGAATCAATAGTTCCGAAAAGAATTTTCGAAATTTTTCCTCCAATCTTAACTAGGCCTCGTTTTATTCTTATATTTTCATTCAGAATTTCCTCAAGAGTATTGAAATTCATTTTGTGCGTTTGCTTTAAATATCTATAGTTTGCCGTTTGGGCAAAACCCAATTTTGAGTTTTTAAAGTTATCTATTTCTTTCTGATAATTCAAAATCAAATCTTTGAACCAATTCAAATCTATGTGATAAATAAATTGTAAATTCTTGTTCGTTACGTATGCTTTTCCTAAGGATATTGGTAGAATACTACTTTCTAGGGGTATGATTTTTAAATTCCTAACTAGTGTCATCATCTTGAATAATATTAATATGAAGATAGGCAAATCCATTTTGGACCTATAACAAAAGAAAAATACTCCTTTTTTCTCTGTTTCAAAATCTTTTTGTGGTAAATATGCTTATTTTTATTATCTTGTATACGAATTTTATCGACTTCACGTGCATTTATCCTTTTGAAAGCAGGATCTAATTTTCGAGTCAATGGTTTTTTATATAAGTTGGGTTATCATTCAAAGGATGGTTCTTTTATGCTGATCTTTTCTGATTAGTTTTGTCTAAACGATTTACATTCTTCTGATTACGAGTCTCCAAATCTTTTGAAATTTCATTAAGATTCTCTACAAAATTTTCTATTTGTTCATTATTTTCATCCTGGGAATTCAAAAGATTTAAGCATTCATCTAATTCTTCAACAGTTATTTGATTTGCAATCAAAATAAGATCGTCTTCAATACCATTAAACTCTATTAAATTGTCACTATTGGTTGACAAATGATAAATAATTATGTTGATATTTGATCCTCTAAAAATATATCTCAACATATTCAGTATAATTGACCATTCTAATCTGTCTAATCCACATGCAATTCGTGGTAAAGCTAAATATTTCTCTTCTTCAATATTGCATATTTTTCTAAGACTCAACAGTGATTGAAACACCATTTTATATTCAGGTTTTTCATAATAAAATTCTTCAGTAATTAAATAATATATATTCCTACTGTCTCTTCGGATTGAGGCGACTTCGCCAATTAATTTATTTTGTTTTTTCAATTCCTCAATAATACTATATTTATTTTTAAATTCTAATGCTATACCTCCCCTCATTTTAAAATCTTGCGACACGCAATGTGCTAGCACATAATTTTTGGGGGATTCAAATAGATCACCATTGTTTTCTTTAATATTTGGACTAATTTCAATACCATTATTTTTATACATAGTTGAGAAATTTTCAAATGTTAACTCATTAGTTGGGTCTATAATGATTCTACTTAATGCGTCTGCATTATTCTGCGAGCCTTTTCTATACTTAATTTCATAAACAAATTCTTCAAGTTTAATTCCCCATCTCATTAGTCTGGAATTAGGTTCTTTCAAAGAAAATAGCCAAATTAAAGGTTTATGATCAGTATAAATTGTGAATTTTCTACCGTAAAGATATGGCCTAAAATGTTTGCATGACCATACAATCGATAACAATTCCTTTTCGATCACACTGTATCGAGATTCCGCTTCATTCAGCGTTCTACTAGCGAAAGCAATAGGAAGATCATTAGGTGGATGACCTTGAGATAATACGGAGCCTACCGCTAATCCAGATGCATCAGTAGTTAAAACAAAAGGTTCATTGAAATCGGGATATCGCAATATAGGATGATTTAATAAATTTCTTTCACATACTTCAATTGATTCAACGTATTTTGTATGGCTTATATTGATTTTGGAATCTTTTTTCAAACAACTCGTGAGTGGTTTGGTAATTTTTGCAAAATTTGGTATAAATTTTCGATAATATCCGACTAAACCTAGAAATCATTTAATTCCTTTTTTCGTTTTAGGAATTGGAAATTCACTAACGGCTTTTAATTTATTAGGATTTGGCTTAATTTCTTCTGGGGTTATGATATGACCTAAGAATTCGATTTCACTTTTGAAAAAATGACATTTGTCTAACTGTATTTTCAAATTATCATTTTTGAAAACTTCTAGAATATTATGAATATCAGCTAAGTGTTGCTCTTCTGAGTCTGAATATACGATTACATCGTCCATATAAACATAACAAATTTTGCCTATATAATTTCTCAATACTTTATTCATTAATCTTTGAAATGAAGCAGGGGCATTTTTGAGTCCAAATGGCATACGTAAAAATTCATAATGACCATTTTCAACAGTAAAGGCGGTATTTTCGATAGAATCATCATCTAATTCGATTTGATGAAAGCCAGACGCTAAATCGTGTGTTGTGAAATATTTTTTATTTCCTAATTTATCCAAAATAGCATCAATTTGGGGTAATGGATATTTATAATCAATAGTTTTTTCATTTAATTTTCTATAATCAATTGCAATGCGCCATTTTTGTTTTCCCGATAAATCCTGTTTTTTTGGAACTACTACAACGGGAAATGACCATGGTGAAATACTTGGTCTAATAATTTTTTCATCTAACATTTCCGTAATTTGCTTTTGAATTTCTGCCCTATGTACTTCGGTATATCGATAAATTTTACAATAAACGGGAACTTCATCTATCGTTCGAATATTATGTTTAATTTGATTAGAAAAATTCAAAGGTTGACCAGGTTACTGTAGAGCATCTTTGTTGGTCTCTGAAATTTTCATTAATTGGTTACTTAATTTTGGTTCTCAATAACTGAGATCTACTGGTATCTTTGGATTTTGACAGACTTGTTGAAATTTAAAAGGAATTTGACAATATTCATTTCCTAAAATCTTATTTTTAAAATCTAACATAAGTCTATATTTGTTTAAGAAATCTGCACCTATCAGACCATCATAATTGTTGTGGAATTTATACAAAATAAAAGGATGTAGATCCTCAATAGCGAATTCAGAAAATAATGGCAACAATATTTTTTCATTAGATGTTTCTTTCTTCATGCAAGCAGGCAATGTTGTTGATTCATGAAAAATGTCATTAGGAAAATTATTATATGCAAATTTAGGATCTATTAAACATACCGAACATCCACTATCAACTAGTAATTTACATTTAGGTTGTTCAAGTTCAATATACTACTCTGTCAAGAAAGTACCGGGAATTTTCAATTAAAACAACATTTTTACATTTAATCGTCAAAATTTATTGGGTCGCCTTCAAAATAGGCTCCATTTGCTCCAATACATCTATGCCAATGGCACTTCTAATTATCGAAACATTTTTTATAGGCGCTTTCCGGGATGGACTTTAGCTCTCGCGCCGAATTTTGTTTTATGGCTTCAATCGACTCAAAACGGGTGCCACGAAGGGGCAATTTTAGTTTTGGGAAGAGGAAAAAGTCGCAGGGAGCCAAATCCGGCGAATACGGTGGTTGCTGAAGCACGTTTGTTGGGTTTTTGGCGAGAAAGTCAGTCACAATCGTAGCTCGGTGAGAAGGCGCGTTATCGTCATGCAAAATCCATGAGTTGTTCGCCCACAAATTTGGCCGCTTCTTACGGATACGCTCACGCAAACGTTTCATAACGCCTAGGTAATACTCCTTGTTTACCGTCTGACCCTCTGGAACGAATTCGTAGTGCACCACGCCACGGATATCGAAGAAAACAATGAGCATCACATTCATTTTCGAGCGGCTTTGGCGTCCGTCCTTGAAGGCTCTGTACCACTGATATGCACGAGTTTTCGATAGAGCATTATCACCAAAGGCCTTTTGCAACATTTTCAATGCATCGGCACACGAAAATTCATGTGCAACACAAAACTTTAAACAAATTCTTTGCTCAACGTAATCACCCATAGTAAAAATCGGCACGCACTCTGACATCGACTGACTTAATCAGCTGTTGCAAACACACTAGTTGACAGATCCCGCTCAAGCTTGGCATAGTAATTAAGGACAGTGGTACCAACCTAGGAAAAAAAATTTTACCTGCCTCATTGCCCCGCCAGATTTAAATCTATAATTCCCGGTACTTTCTTGACAGAATGTATAAGGGTCTAAAACCAGATTATGTGTCGATTTTCGTGAACTCTATAAATTAATTGTTCCCGACCCAACGGCCTTTCCAATTAATTGATGAAATCTTAGCCAAAACCCGAAATGCAAAATTCTTCACTACATTAGATGTGAATTCTGTCGATTCCTATTCGTATCAAAGATAGCTGCTTTTGTGACATAGAATGGACACTGGCAATGGAAATGTTTACCTTTTGGACTTAAAACATCCCCGGCCATATTTCAACGTATATTGAATAATATTATCAGAAAATATAACCTGAATTTTTTCTGCCTAAATTATATAGATGATATTCTAATATTTTCTTCAACATTTGACCAACATATAGAACATTTGGAAAGTCTCTTGAAAGCAATATGTAATGAAGGATTCAGACTTAAATTTATCAGGTGTAATTTTGCAGAAGAAGAAGTCAAATATTTAGGACATATTGTAGGAAACAATTCAGTACGACCTATAAATGACAATTTCCTTTCCATTAGGGATTTTTCTCCACCAGATACTAGGAAGAAAATAAGGCAATTTTTGAGTAAAGTTAAATTTATAACAAGTATATAAAAGATTCAGCTAGATTATTAGTACCATTGCATAATTTACTGAGAAAAGATGTAAAATTCAATTGGTCATTGGCTTGTCAGGAAGCTCTCAATAAGGTTAAGAACATCCTTTGTTCTAAGCCAATTCTTGCAATTTTCGACCGAGTGCCTATACTACTATATATACTGATGCCAGTGTTCAAGGAGTAGAAGCTGTTCTTAAACAAAAACAGATTAGTGGTGAAATGAAACCAGTAGCGTTTTTTTCTAAAAAACTAAATAAATATCAAAAGAACAAGAAAGCAATATTCCCAGAATGTCTGGCAATTAAAGAAGCAATTGAATTTTGGAAATATTGGCTAATAGGCCATAAAGTTATTTTTGTTACTGAACATACGCCATTAGAAGGGAAAGAATTTCGTACAAGACCAGATGAAGAGCAGGGTGACATGATGAACTTTCTATCACAATTCGATTTTGAGATTAGATATGAACCAGGTAAAGGAAATGTAGAAGCAGATTGCCTTTCTAGAAACCCAGTTCTGGAAGAAACGGAGAATATGGACGAATGTATAAGAACAGTTAATTTGGTGGAATTAAATGAAATAAAAAACAAGAGAAAACAAGAGAATAATCTCTCAGAGATAAATAATATGGGAAGAACTTATTGAAGAGAGAAATTTATCAAAAGATAAGGAAATAGCATATAAAAATTCTTTACGCTATCATGAATACAATAAAAGACTGATCGACAAGAATAGGAAACATTATGATTATAAAATTGGAGACTATGTTTACGTTGAAAATTAATCAAAATTGAATAGGAAAAAACTTGGTGAAATAAGAATAGGACCTTTTCCAATAGTGAAAAATATTTCTAACACTATATATGAGATAGATATTGGAAATAAAATAAAGGACAATAATTATTTTCATGTAACTAGGTTGCTCCCATGTGAAAACGCAAACATGAAATGAGAGGTGCATACTTTGTGTGGGGGGATGTAAAAATAAAACTGTTATTTTTAGGGAAAACAACTTCTACGTTCTATGTTCTATTTCTAAGATTTCAACCTAAGACTGTCACATGTTATATTGAGTTAGCTGTTAGAAATGTGAATTGAGAAACCTGAAGAAATAGCATTGTTTTTGATTTCTTCCAGGTTAGTAAGCTATTTTTTTATTCCTTTGTATGCTATTATTTTATTTTGTGTATGTTATTCAGGTATATTTTAAACTAAAGAAAATAAACTCTTCCAGAATCGTGACATCAAATCGTCTATTTCTTCAATTATAAAAATAAAAATTGATTACATTCTTACATATATATATATATATATATATATATATATATATATATATATATATATATATATATATATATATATATATATATCTTATATATATAGATATATATAAATGTTCTCGGTTGAGGACATTTTCAATTTTATTAGCAACAAATTAAATCTTTCCAGTCACTTGATATATATATATATATATATATATATATATATATATATATAATATGTTAACGTAAGCACTACTTGCCCAGAGTGGCAGCAGGCTTCGTCAATGCGGCGATAATTTGTTTATTCAGTTCGAAAATGTAGTAACAATACGAAATTCGAGTCACTATATAATCAGTAAATAAAAGTGATAGAAAACAAAGTAATTTCTCGTTTCATTCCAATTAAAATGAACTACCACAAAGTAATGGACTACGCCATCCAATATTCTAAATATGAATTACCAGAATCCGAACAGTATTCGATGAAAAACCGGCGGACTGAGGTAGATTAGTCAAGTCAAACTACTTCTAGGATGTAGCTGGTTTATGTACGAAGGTTTCACCAGTGACATAGCCCCACAAAAAACAAAAAATACAATTGCAAATTATCATCTCTAAAAATTCCTATAGATATCTTTAGACATCAGGAGGAATTGTAGAAATATTATCTTCAATTAATCTATGGTAGAC
Source organism: Megalocaria dilatata (assembly GCA_034642435.1). NCBI lineage: Eukaryota > Metazoa > Arthropoda > Insecta > Coleoptera > Coccinellidae > Megalocaria > Megalocaria dilatata. The sequence continues at coordinate 1,420,297 of CM067858.1, read as the reverse complement.
GTGAGTCCACTCTACATCTATGATGGAGTTCTGGGTCTGTAACTACAGATTATAACCTAAAATATATAACCTATGATTGATATTCGGAGCTAAACGTGGAAATTGAAATTGAAATTTGAATATTTAAAAGACTTTGAATTCAGTTAACATCCATTAAATGTGTTATTTGTATATATCCTGGTGGTGCTTTTAAACCTGAGCTGATTGAATTTTTTACGTAGTTAAGATATCTGACATTGTCACATAAGCCAGCACATTCGGTGGTAAAATGTCTATTGAAAGCCCCGAGGAGCATCCCCAGGCCTCTACCCTCCTTTCGCCAAGAGCTGCAAATGCCCGTGATAATTTAGAATCATCGAACATAATTCATTTTAAACTCTTGCGAGAAGAAATTTCTATCCTCAGACAGACAGCGTGTGAAAGATCCCATAATGAATTGATTCAACAATTAGATTCTCTCACACAAACCCTAGATAATCAGAAAAATATTACTTATACTAAAAGAGCATTTAAACATACTCTCTCCGACAAGGGCCCGTTTTGTGTCATCATTGAATCCATCTCTCTCAATTTTAGCAATCTTAATCCTATGAATGTAGGTAAGATGCTTCATAAAACATATCCAATAATGTTAACATTAAGAACATTTGTAGGAAACGCCTTAAGCGCTCAGGAATTTATTTGCTACAGCAGAACAGGCAAACTGGTATGTCAATAATCACAATTTTCCGTCAAATGAGTATGATGTGTACATTCCAGCTCTCATGGTTATATCCATCGTTCGTGATATTGGCTCAGAGGGAACCGAAGAAGACATTGTTGAATATGGCTCCCCAATTATAAGAGTTTGCAGATTCAAACGAACTATCAAAGTAAATGATGTGTCAACGCAAGTTCCCTTTGGCACCTTCCAAGGCACGTCATTACCTAAATATTTTTAAATCTTCAATATACGTACAGAAGTCTCCCTATATGTTCCCCCAGTGATCCAATGTCGAAAATGTTTACGATTTGGCCACATTCAGTCGCAATGTAGATGTAACTACAGGTGTGTAACGTGTGGTGTTTCTCACGACCCTCTTTTAATTGCAATTCATCACCTTAATGTATATTCTGCAAAGACCCTGGCCCCTCTAATGATAAATCCTGTTCCGAATACCTAAGACAAGTTAGGATTAGAGAATTGATGGCCCTTCATAATTTATCACTATATGAAGCAAATCAGGCAAGCAGAAAACAACAGGCGCCTCTCTCATCAGAGTTCCCATTACCTTCTACACGAATCACTCAAAATTACTCGTCTCCCTCCTTCTCTACTCAAACCCGCAGAGCTCCCTCTCCCCGCACAAATAGTAAAACAACACCTTTGAAGAGAAAAGAAAAATCATCTTGTTATGATAAGAAGGCTCATGCCCAAGCCTTCTTTACATATACTCCAACTGATACTAACTGTATAATCATTGACCCATCCTCATCTCCTACCCTTCCTCCCCAAAAGTTTGTAATCACTGACTCAATCCTTCAAACTTCCCTTCGCCTATCCTCTAACGACGAAGATTCTGTTGGATGTTGGAAGATTCTGTTCTTAACGCTTCACTAAATCCTAATAATTATAATTCTCAGTCGTCTACAATGCTTGATTGGAGTATGGAGGTTTCTTCCTGGTTCCAATTGAGGCTGTCAATTTTTTTTTAATTAAAAATAATAATACTAATTCAATACTTAAAACATAAATATTTTGAACACCCACTTTGTATAATGTCTATCCCTATACAAGGTATTCCAAAATATTGATGTTCCCAATAAGGATATAACATTAGAATATACGCTCCCATTTATATAATTTGGTTGATCTGAAAATACTGTGTGGTAAACCAACAAGGCTTAGAATTCATGAAAGGGCTGTAATGATACAGGGATTACTTCAGTACAAAAGCAAATTCAACGCGAGGTTCAATGCCCCTGAATTATTTCGTTTATTCTAAACTCCAGACCAATTAATGTTAAACTTAGGAATTCGCTTTCGAGGCACGCCCGAACTGGCGGCTTCTAAAGGAAATTATTTTACTCTGGCCCATATATTATAATAAAAAACGCCAGATCAAACAGTTCATAAGAGCTGATTGTACGAAACGTAAACATGTTCTTTCAGATGAGTTTAGGAACGGAAAGTTCCAGAGAAAAATGCTGACGTCGAAATAAACACGTGTGCCTCGACAAAAAGCTAAAATTTTGAAAATTGATAAGTTGCAATTTTGAGCGGGTGAACGGATCAAAAATTTGGAAGGAGAAACGCGACGCGTACGAGGTATTAAGAGGGCCAAATAAGAGTTTGTTGGAGTCTTGACACGTCGAAAAACTAGTAAGATCGTCGAGAAAAGATTGCTGTGCCAATTGGTCTCAGAATTCAGCATTATTATAATTATATTGAGTGATATTAGCAATTTTTTTTTAAGTTGAAGAATTAAGCCAGAAGAATTAGAGAAATTTAATATAGTGCAGAGTTCCGGGACCAAGGAATTAAAGAAAAAATTATTTAAACATTTTTCGTTAAACTTTCGGTTTATTTGACAATTTGGTTATACATAAATACATTTCTTTTCCAGTTAGTGAGTCAGAAAACGGAAATCTAGTTTATTAGAGTTGGCGCGTTGACAAATTTATAGTGTACGCGTGTTAGATATAGGGATTTCAGGTATAAGGTCATAGCAGCAGTACTACTCTGTCAAGAAAGTACCGGGAATTTTCAATTAAAACAACATTTTTACATTTAATCGTCAAAATTTATTGGGTCGCCTTCAAAATAGGCTCCATTTGCTCCAATACATCTATGCCAACGGCACTTCCAATTATCGAAACATTTTTTATAGGCGCTTTCCGGGATGGACTTTAGCTCTCGCGCCGAATTTTGTTTTATGGCTTCAATCGACTCAAAACGGGTGCCACGAAGGGGCAATTTTAGTTTTGGGAAGAGGAAAAAGTCGCAGGGAGCCAAATCCGGCGAATACGGTGGTTGCTGAAGCACGTTTGTTGAGTTTTTGGCGAGAAAGTCATTCACAATCGTAGCTCGGTGAGAAGGCGCGTTATTGTCATGCAAAATCCATGAGTTGTTCGCCCACAAATTTGGCCGCTTCTTACGGATACGCTCACGCAAACGTTTCATAACGCCTAGGTAATACTCCTTGTTTACCGTCTGACCCTCTGGAATGAATTCGTAGTGCACCACGCCACGGATATCGAAGAAAACAATGAGCATCACCTTCATTTTCGAACGGCTTTGGCGTGGTTTTTTCGGTTTCGGCTCATTTTTTGCCACCCATTCCGATGATTGCTGGCTTGTTTGCATATCGTACTCGTAGACCCAAGTCTCATCACCAGTTATAATGCGTTCCATGAATGTAGAATCGGAATTACAGCGATCCAGCATGTCTGAAGCAACCTGTTCGCGATGACGTTTTTGAAGAAAATTCAGGTCTTTCGGTACGAGTCGTGCGGCCACCTTTCTCATGCCCAAAATATCAATCAAAATCGTACGTGCGGACTCGTGGGATATCTTAAGATCATGTGCTATCTCTCTAAAGCTGGTACGACGGGTTTCCAGCACCCTTTCCTTAATTTTATCGACGTTATCTCCGATCGAAGCCGTCGATGGGCGACCACTTCACGACCGTCCTTGAAGGCTCTGTACCACTGATATGCACGAGTTTTCGATAGAGCATTATGACCAAAGGCCTTTTGCAACATTTTCAATGCATCGGCACACGAAAATTCATTTGCAACACAAAACTTTAAACAAATTCTTTGCTCAACGTAATCACCCATAGTAAAAATCGGCACGCACTCTGACATCGACTGACTTAATCAGCTGTTGCAAACACACTAGTTGACAGATCCCGCTCAAGCTTGGCATAGTAATTAAGGACAGTGGTACCAACCTAGGAAAAAAAATTTTACCTGCCTTATTGCCCCGCCAGATTTAAATGGATAGTTCCCGGTACTTTCTTGACAGAATGTATAGTAAAGGGTATTATTTGGGTGTTTTAATCGCTTATTGTCTGGAAGAAATAGTCAGAGTAATAAGTCAATATGTCAACCTCACCTTCCACATTTACTAACATGTGTACCATTAACAATGCAGTCACAAGTGGAAATCCCGTGATAAATTCTTTCGCGGCAGGTATTTCAATGTATTCATTAGGTATGATCGCTAGTACGGTAGAAAATTTCAGTGGAAAAGACAGCGCTAGGTATTTTGATAAGTTAGAGTTGAGAGCAAAATTAGATGGATGGTCGGCAGAGGATATATTGAAATTATTAAAATTTAAATTAGTTGGAGACGCATATAATTATTTCAAATCAGATCCACAGCTAGAGAAATTGACGTTTTTTCGAATTAAAAACTATTTAGGCTACTTGGAGAAAATCAATTTAATTTGAATCGATGTTATCAAAGACCGCATGAAGATGTTTCATCCTTTTGTACGCGATTACGGACGATCGGAGTAAGATTATTAAAAGAGGATTTGGATGGAGCCACTGCAGATGAAGAAGTGGAAATCAGAAAGAAAAACAAGGATTTGATTATGATTCAGTTCAAAATCGGACTGCGGAGGGATTTGATAAAGTTCGCAGGACTCTTGTTATTGAGAGAAGATAAATTAGATTTGGAAAAAGCGGGAGAAATTGTATGTATAAATTGTCTACCAGGATGATAGCGCAAGGGAGACCAGACATTAGAATATCGGCGATTGAACCGGACAATCAGTGTGACGGTTGCGGTAAATACGGCCATTCGAAGAAGGATTGTCGAAGCAGGTGGAATTCGAGACCTGAGTGAACACCAAAAACGAAATGTTTTTCGTGTGGCAAGTTGGGCCATATTACACGAAACTGCAGGGGAAGGAGGTCAGGGACCTCGAGAGGAGATACGTGCCGTCTCTGCAATCACAGAGGTTATGAAGCGATAAATTGCTTGGGAAGGAGCGTAGGAACTGCAAATAAAGAACGAGGAACCAAGCACAGGTTAAGATTCCGTGGAAATTCAGCAGATCAGAGAGCTAGGGGAAATAGGCAGGCCTGATTCACACAAGGAACGAGATTTGTAAAAGGAGGGCGAAACATGGGCACAGCTGTACAGCGAAAGACTTAAACCATTCTTTAAACGACAATGGCCAAAATCCTTCTGTCGGGATGGAGGCCGCTCAACAGTAAGACGGCAAAAGTATTATAGAAGTCAGGGCAACAAATAATCGAATTGTAGTTCCGGAATTTAATGCAATAGGAATAAAAGGAGTACCGCATTTAATCAGGATGAAGGTTAATGAGGTAATATGTAATTGTTCAGTAGATACCGGCGAGGCGGTAACATTAATTAAAAATGGAATAGTTCCTAAAGAGGAAATTAACACGGAAGTTTTCAATTAACGAGTGTGACAGGACACCTGTTATTGTCTCATATAAAAGATGAATATTGAACAGAAGCCACGTCAGAAATCTCATAGAGTGATAGGAGAATATATGTTGTATATTCTATGACAAATAGACATCCCTAGTGAGACGTTCAGTTCTCATCCTTTCGCTTCAACTCTGGTCCTGTTCGGTCGACACTCGACCATGTCGACAATCGGCATTCATTTTGTACAGTTATAACCTCAAATTTTCATAACCTGTACTTGTATCATGTAAGCAAATAAATTGTTGTTGAAACCCAAGTGTTTATAATCAAAATTTAGGAGACAACTCCACATTTGGTCCATTCGAACCGGATTCAAACCGGTAAGCAGATATTTACAGTCCACTCAATGACGATTTGGGACTCTACGGTAAGAATTTTTCTTACTTTTTTATTTTTAATTGTTGAGGCAAATTTATGACCTTTTTCGAGTAAGTTTAGTCCCAATTTTCAAATAACGAACTAAACTTACTCGAAAAAGGTCATAAATTTACCCCAACAATTAAAAATAAAAAAGTACAAGAAATTCTTACTGTAGAGTCCACAATTGCACTTAAATATACGGATGAGGTGGATAAAATTACCTCAAAAATTTCAAAAACCCTTAGAAACAACAGAAACGTAACTAACAATAATATTTTGAATACAATCAAATCCATAAAAGAAAAAATTCAATCCGATGATCTTACCGTCACAAAAGCAGATAAATCAGATGCCACAGTTATCCTTTCTAGATCGAAGTAAATAGAGAAAATGAATGATTTCATTAAAAATCAAGATATCGTAGAAACTCCCGTTGACCCGACGACTAAAATCCAAAAATAATTGAGAAAAACTTTGTCAGACATCTCCTTATTCACATCAAATTATCATCTCATAAATATGAATCCTATCCCACCAAAACTCTACGGTCTAATAAAAACTCACAAAGAAGATGCACCAATTCGCCAAGTCGTTTCCTTTATTAGCAGCCCTACCTATAAAATAGAGAAAAAATTAAATGAAATGTTTAAAAAACTTACCAATTTCACTCCAAAATACACAATAAAAAATTCCATAGAATTAACAACGAAATTAGAAAATTTTTCTTTACCAAATAATTCCTACCTAGTATGCCTGGATGTGGATAATATGTTTCCAAATATACCTACCGAGAAATGATAGCATTCATTTAGCTTCAGAAATTCTTGAAATATCACATGTGAATCCCGTGATACACGGTGATTTCATTGCCCTTTTAGAACAATACCTGCCCAAAACTATTTTCAATTTAATAATAAAATATACGAACAATTAAACGGCCTAGCTATGGGCTCACCACTGAGTCCACTCCTTGCAGACATATTCATGTCAGAAATAGAAAATAAAATATTCAATTCGAAACTACCTGTAAATATTCATTTCTGGTATAGATACGTAAACGATATTCTCACGTGTATCTCCGGAACATCCAGACAACTGAGTCAATTTTTGAATTTCTTGAATAATTTTCACCTAAAAATTAAATTCAAATTAGAAAAAGAATCGAAGAACAGTATTACATTTTTAGACCTCTCGATATCACACTCAAATAGAAAAATAGAATTCAACGTGTTCAGAAAACCCACGTCCACTGATATATGTATTCCTATTAATTCCAATCACCCATTTTCACAAAAAATATCAGCGTATCAATCGATGATGCAGAGAGCCTTCGCATTACCCTTATCAAAAAATGACCGCGAAGGTGAAGTCCAAATTATAAAATCAATAGCCGCGAACAACGGTTTCAACCCCCATATAATAGATAATCTAATTCGACAGAAACTATCTAAAAGAGCTATGAGCCAAATTTATCCCATCATAAAAACTGAAGAAAAAAAAAATTCATTTCTCTATCGTACTTTGGTAGCATAAGTCAAAAAGTGGCCAATAGTTTTTCAAAATCAGATGTCAATATTGCCTTCAAACGCAAAACAAGTTATCATCGGTATTATTTAACGCAAAGGACCCTACTCCAAACATACACAAATCAGGAGTTTATGAGTTATCTTGTTCTATGTGCAGTAATAAATATATAGGACAAACAGGACGTTCCTTCAAGACGAGGTTCAACGAACATAAAATGAGTTTCATGAAAAATAAACAAAATTCTACTTTTGCTACTCATTGTCTAGAAAACGGTCATTCCTTTCTCACCATAGATAATCTTAAAATTTTACATGTAGAATCAAAAGGGAAGAAACTCGATTATCTAGAATCTGTTGAAATTTTCAAATTAGTTCACAGTAACAATAATGTAAAAATAATGAATGACTGTACGGAGCTATGTAAATCGAAAATATTTGAGATACTCAAAAAGTAACATCTGTTTGAAACCTTTTTCAACGAACATAAAATGAATTTAATGAAAAGTAAACAAAAATTCAACTTTTGCCACTCATTCTTTAGAAAAATTCCTTTCGACAAAGGAACTTGATTATTGATATTTTCAAATTCGTTCACAATAAAAATAATTTAAAAAATAATGAATGACTGTATGGAGCTATGTAAATCCAAATATTTGAGATGTACAACAAAATAACGTAAAAATAATGAATGACTGCACGGAGCTATGTAACCCCAAAAATTATTTGAGATGTTTAAATGGGTACCATCTGTTTAATATCCTTCTTTGTTGATTGCCGACATTCCGATATCTGTTAGAAGGCCCCTCTTTTTTAATCGGGTTTTTATCACGTTCCGCTTGTAAACCTCTGTACCACTATTAGGTGTTAGAATCTATTGAAATATTCAAAATATTTATCACTTTTGTTCAAATACCTCTGTACCACTGTTAGGTCTTCAGTTGTCTGATGATGGGATAGTTCATTTCCCGAAACTCGAGTCACAAGAAAATGTGTAAAATGTATTTTTATTGGTAGTAAAACATAGTAATTTCTTCAATTTGTTTTAAATATGATCAACTACCAAATAGTAACGGCTGAAACAATTCAGAATATTGGGGAAGTTAACACAAGACAATAGTCAAATCAATAAATTACAAAGAAGACTCGATAGAATTCAAGATACTTTGAATGAATTTATTATCCTTCACACAAAATGTATTTCGTTAGATCCAAGTAAGATAGATAAATATAATGCAGAGTTGGAAGAATTTGAAGAACTATATTTCAATTTAACTTCTACTGCAGCTGATATGTTAGAAACGTCCAGACGAATGCAAACGTCAATAACACAAATCAAATATGAAAATTCGCCATCTAACTCCATTAACTTGCCTCGAATTGATCTTCCTTCTTTTTCAGGAGATGTTTCAGTGGTAATGTAATATCGTGGGTAAAATAATATAAGTATGTTTAACTCAGACTTTAATAATAAAATAACAATGTACACAACTCGAGTTACAACAGAAAAAGGGAAAGAGTTTTCAGGTTACCAAGCGTACCTAACTTAAACCATAGAATGCAATTAACATAGAAAGTATTTTCTTCATTTATTTTACAATTACTACTTTTATTTATATACATGATATTACACTCCTCCGTCACTAAATCTTTTAGGAGGTCTTATATTTCTTTTTGGTTACTAAATTCTTTAATTTTTTCTTTTGCGTCAAATATTTTTTGTGAATGATGCTGTTGATATTATTTCTAATATTTCTATCTAGATCATCGAACAAGATATCATGGAGTCTACGGGTCAATTCTGAATGTACTACCTTAAGATATACATTGGATGTGTCTCTCTTCTGATATTGTAGTTTCATATCCATTTTCAGCCAAGTTTTCATTCCCATTATTCTTCCTTTATCTGCTGCTGGGCTTATATTCTTGGTTTTGAGATTTATGTAGTTAGGGATGACCTCAAGTTCTAAGCATTTGGTGAAAAACCAAATGTTCTGCGTGGTTCTTCTGCAGCGTAATATTAATTTTGAGTACCATGAGACCAATGAACTGGTATCAGCTTGAATCAAATTCTTGATTGTTTCGGTCTCTACTTGACGGAAATTCATCGTGAATGATTTGAAGTAAAACACTTTATTTCCGCTTATTTTTATTTTTCAACGACAATTGTTTCGTCAATTACATATTGACTTCGTCAGGTGAGTATGGTTACTAGTAACCATACTCACCTAAAACAAAAAATATTTGACGCAAAAGAAAAAATTAAAGAATTTAGTAACCAAAAAGAAATATCAAATCTCTAATTTGCAAACAAAAACAATATTTTCGGGTCTTATATTTGTTCTTGAACGGTTTTTTATATTAGGGGATAACAAAGCACTTTCACTTGTTTGTGCACTGTCTCTCTCCACTAAAACTGCCTCTTCATTATTAGACGGTAATTCATTTTCAACAGATTCCGGAACCCTATTGTGATCCTAAAAATCTGGTGGTTTAACTTCCTGACTAGGAACAATTTCCTTTGGTTCAATGTTATTACTTCTAGAGTCTTTTATAGAAACATATTCTTTCACATTAATATCACAAATGTCATCATAAAAACTTCCTACTTTCCTCATTTGATCAATATGCCTCCTCCAAATTAATTTTTCCTTCAATGTTTTACAATTATAATTTTGAGTACCGAGAATCTGTACAATTACAGCCTTTTCCCAAGTGATTTTATTTGGTGTTCGATAGTCTTTAATATAAACAACCTCACCTTCTTCAAATTCTACCATTCTTTTACCATGGTATTTAATCTGTCTTTCCGAAGCTTTTGAACGCCGACTTTTTGTTAACAGGTCTATTCGAGTTTTTACATGTCTTCCAAACATTAATTTCGATTATGTTTCACCATTTACTCATTAATATTTCCGTATTCTCTGATTTTGTCCTGATATCTTTGAGGTATTTATTTAAGGAATTCTTAAATAATTTTAAACCGTTTTCTGCAAGACCGTTTCTTGAAGGATGATACGGTGGGGATCTAATATGAACAATATCAGTAAAATTACAAAATTTTTCAAATTCTTCGGAAACTATTTGTGGACCATTATCTGATACAATTGTATTCGGTAAGCCAAACCTAGCAAAACAATCACGTAATTTGTTTATAGTGGTAAAAGAATCTAATTTTTGCATTTCATAAATTTCAGGCCATCTCGAAAATGAATCTATAATGATCAAATATGTTTTATTATGGTAAGGCCACAGAAAGTCGATATGAAGCCTATCATATACATGTTTACCTTCTTGGAATTTAATTAGTTTGGATTTTTCTGGCGTTTTCATGAAAGTCGCGCAAGCATCACAATTTTTAACATAATTTTCAATATCTCTTTCCAAACTTGGCTACCGGACATACTGTCTGGCTAAAACTTTCATTTTAGCCATGCCATTGTGAGCACCATGAATCTCATCCAACATCTGACTTCTTAATTTTGTTGGCATTATTACTCGATAACCCCACATTATCAAATTATTCTCAATACTTATTTCGGAGGATTTTCTTTTGAATATTTCAAATTGTTCGTTAATTTCATCTGGCCAGCCGTTCCTAATAAACAAATAAACTTTACTTAGTATTGGATCTTTTCTTGTTTCGTTCGCTATATTATTTGCACTGATCGGTATTTGATCTAATAAGATATTATAATATTCGATATCTGGGTCTGCCTCTGTCACGGTTATTGGTATTCGCGATAACCCATCAGCCCCGCCATTTTTACTGCCTTTAATATGTTTGAATACATAATCGAATCCACTCAAGAAAACAGCCCATCGCTGCAAGCGTCCTGCCGCCATTTGAGGTAACCCTTTGTGTTCTCCAAATAATGCCTTCAACGGTAAATGATCTGAACACAAATAAAGTTTATTTCCCATCAAATATTGATAAAATTTGTGTACCCCCCAGTATATAGCGAGAGCATCCTTGTGAACAATTGAATAGCCCAATTCGCTTTTATTTAATGTTCTTGAGACAAAACTAATAGGTTTTTCTGTTCCATCTTCATATACTTGCAAAAGAACCGCCCCTATTCCTACTTTAGAAGCATCACAAATCACTTTAAGTGAAATAAAATATTTTTATAAAATAATTTTTTTTGATTCAGTGAATGCGGTATCATAATTTTTGAACCACTTAAATTCAACATTATTTCTAAGTAACGCGTACAAAGGTTCTAATAACGTTGATATATTTTTTATATATCTAGAATAATAGTTAATCATGTCCACATATGCCTTTACTTGACTTACATTTCTTGGTCTTGGGCATTCGGCAATAACTTTAGTTTTTTCTGGATCTTTGTGCAAACCATTTTTATCTATTATATGACCTAAATATGATATCCTTTTTTCAAAGAATTTGCATTTTCCTAAGTTCAGCGTGAAGCCAGCATTTAGTAATCTCTCAAAAACGTTTTTTAAATTTTCCAAATGATCCCTATTTTCCCCGGGAACCACTATATATATATAGTGGTTCCCGGGGAAAATAGCCCCTAATTTCCACGATCTCCTGTCACTCCACTGGTTTTCTGCCAGGTTCTTTGAACTCATCGCTTTAGAAACCCCCTGCATCCAAGTTTTTCTCGGTCTTCCTCGTTTTCTACGATGTGATGGTATCCACTCCATCATATGCTTTGGTAGTCTAGCATCATCCATCCTCTGTACATGTCCGTACCAAACAAGTTGCCTGCATTCAACGTCTGTCATGAGCGATTCTTCTATTCCCATTCTCATTCGAACATCTTCATTCCGTATTCGGTCCCTTCTAGATATCCCTGATGTTCGTCTAAACACATCCATTTCTGTGGCCTCCAGTTTCCTTTTGTAATTCTCTGTGATTCGCCACGTTTCTGATCCATACAATAATGAGCTCTTAATCATTGTTTCGTAGATGTTGTATTTTCGCTTTTTTCCTATTTCATTACTCCAAAAGACTCCGTTTAAACATGAGATAAGACCCCTGGCTTGGTTTATCCGTTTCTGAATTTCCCGATCGTCCTTGCCTGTAATATCAAATTCAACCCCCAAGTATGTGTAGCTAGTGCAGGAAGCGATTTCTTCTGTATGTATCGAGTTGAATGTTTGCTAATTCCCCTTCGATGGGAAGATATTTCGTCTTTTCGGTGTTAAATTCTAGGCCCCATTGTTTATACTCTTCCTACAACTTTCGGGTCATATATTCCAAGTCATCCTTTTCACTAGCAATTATGACTTGGTCATCAGCGAACTGGAGCGTAAAAAGACAAGTGTTGCCCAGGTCTATTCCCATTCCCCTACATTTTCTCTTCCAAAGAACAAGAGCTCTGGCAACATAGATTTTGAAGAGCGTGGTTGATACACAGCAGCCTTGACGCAATCCTTTGCTGACCGGAAAACTTCTTGATATTCTATTACCTACTTTTATTCTTGATTCTGAATTCTCATAAAGATTTTGTAGGGCCTTAATTAGAGTGTGATTAATATTCGACTCCTGTAATACATTCCATAGTTTTTTAACGGGTACTGTATCATACGCTTTGTGAAGGTCTATGAACATATGATGCGTTTCTTGGTTTGTGCTCAGTCGTTTCTCTACCAGTTGTTTCAAGCAGAAAACGTTATCCGTGCATGTTCTACCAGCTCTGAACCCAGACTGTTCCTCTTCCTCTTGACAGCTGTATTCGGATTCTATAAGATCTCTGAGAATCCTTTCATAGAGGCGACTCATCGCCACAATATCATCTATGAATATTATTACACCTTTTAACCCTTGGGGAACTTTCTCCATGGTATTTTGAAAAATTGAAACCGCTGGTTTTGTACCATATGGCAACCTATTTACTTTATATATACCTCTGTGGGTACTCCACGATAAAAGAATTTTTGTTTCGTTGTCTAATTCTAATTGGTTATAAGCACATAGCAAATCCAATTTAGTAAATTCCTCCCCTCCTTGAAGAGCTGCGAACAATTCTTCAATCCTTGGCAGGGAATGCTTATAATCTTCAAGATGTTTATTTATTGTAATCTTATAATCGGCACAAATTCTAATCTTGCCATTAGGCTTCAATACCGGAACTAAGGAAGTACCCCATTCGGAATTTTGAATACGAGTGATAACACCTTGTTTTTCTTACTCGTCCAATTCTTTATCAATCAGTTCTTTGAATTTTAATGAAACCGGTCTTGGTTTACAAAAAATCGGTTTAACTTCAGGATCTACAGATTAAAAAGTTCATAAGAGCTGATTGTACGAAACGTAAACTTGTTCCTTCAGATGAGTTTAGGAACGGAAAGTTCCAGAGAAAAACGCTGACGTCGAAATTAACACGTGTGTCTGGATAAAGAGCAGAAATTTTGAAAAGTGCTAAGCTGCAATTTTGAGTGGGTGAACGGATCAATAAATTTGGAAGGAGAAAACCGACGCGTACGAGGTATTAAGAGGGCCAAATGAGAGTTTATTGGAGAGTCTTGACACGTCGGAAAAACTAGCAAGATCGTCGAGAAAAGATCGCGGTGCGGGGCTCGAATTGGTCTCAGAATTCAGCATTACTATAATTATATTGAGTGATATTAGTAATTTTTTTTGAAGTTCAAGAATTGAGTCAGAAGAAGTAGAGAAATTGAATATAGTGCTACGTTCCGGGACCAAGGAATTGGAGAGTATCGGTAGCCGTTCTTTATCGTTTATTATTCGTGTGAAACATGTTGTTACATTGTTCGTAGATATGCCCAGTTTTGTTTTGAATCTATGGTCGTGAAGTCTAGGGGTGAGATGTATCTAAAAACTTTGGTATATTATTCAGGTTGAAATTGTCTAATTAAAGTTAATGAGACATTTCTTAATCCTAGTTCTATCGTGCAACTTCATGGCTATTCGTTGTTTAGACAGGATAGAAATGATGGATATGGAGGAATTGCTGCTGCCATAAGGTGTAATTTACCTTATAAGGCTTTGCCTCTGAGAAACCCAAAACTTTCAAGTGAGTAAGTGTTAGCAGTTGAGGACAAATATATCCTTATCTTCTGTATATACTCTGCACCTAATGTTAGACTAACCATCTAACATTTTGATTCTTTAGCTCATCATTTCTCTAATCAGTTTAGATTGATTGGTGATTTAAATACCGAAACCCCCTCTGGAGAGTGCGCAATCACGGTGCTGCCATATTGGAGTCTTCCATACAGTCGGGCGTCTATGTAATCCTGAGTGATGGTACTCCCACAAGATTGACCCCCCAGGTACTAACCCTAGTGCCCCTGATATTGCATTCTGCTCAGCAACGACTGCATTGATTGCATCATGGACTGTCCTTCCGAATAGCAGTATGAGTGACCACTTCCCGATCTTGGTAGAACTTGGGGTTGTGTCTGCTAGCGGACGGGCGAGCTCACCCAGATTGTTCTCTACCCAAAAATATAATTTAAAAAGAGCAGATTGGCCAGGGTTCACATCCTACCTAAGTGATCAGGCATCCAGGGGTGATTTTGAGGAAACTGATCTGGAGAAACTTCTAAAGTTGCTCACTCAGGCTGCTGATAGTTTAAGCCTTCCACATATGGCGGTTTCAGGGTACATTGGTGGGATGATGAGGTTGCCTCAGCGTTTGAAAACAAGAGAGCGGTGTTTAGAAGATATCGTTTGGATCCCACTTCTTCTAATTTTATGGCCGTTAAACAGGCAGGAGCCTCATGTAGAGGGATAATACGATGTAAGAAAAATACCTCCTTCAGGACTTTCTGTGGAAGTATTAATTTTATAACATCTCATAAAATGTGGAAAGTCATTAACAAGTTTTCAGGTGGGTCATTGTCATCCTTTCCCCTCTCATCCTCTAAGGGTTGTTTGCTAGAGATCTTAAGAAACCTTGGAAGCACTGGACCTAATATCATTCCTTATTTAACCTTGGGTGGGTCCTGTGATGCCATGTTTCACCATAGTCCTATGTCATTCAAATTGCTCTTATTGCGAACATTAAACCTGATATTATGCTCTGGAATGGTCCCTGAAGTTTGCAAGGAGTCATTAACACTGCCCTTATTGAAGAAAGAAAAGTCTCCTTCAAAATACAAGTCTATCGCACTCTCACTATGCATTACTAAAATCCTGGAAAAACCGAATTGAAAACTCATTAAAGATCGTATCGGGCCTGCTCGCCCTCTTTTCTCGTCGGGGTCGTTCAGTAAATTATTGTTTTGTATTTCCTGCGGGATTTGTTTATGGTGCGTTTGCACGAGAGGAAGAGGTAATGGCAGTCTTCCTTGACATTAAGGCGCGTATGATCTTGTCCTTCCCTCCGTGCTCCTTGCTGATCTTGAGGCGGCCTCTGTTCCTGCTCCCATAATTAATGTGAATATGCAATTACTATGAAATTGCAAATTATATATCACTTTCCTTTCGGCGGGGTCTATTCTGGGTCCGGTGGTTTCGTCCTATGGACTGGCACAGGGTTCAGTTACATCTCCTCCCTATTATAACTTATATTCCCTCATTCCTCCTGACACCTTGTCTCCCAATATCTTCTCCCTACAATTTGCCGACGATTTCGTATTGCTGATCAGCGGTACTGCATGATTTACATCAGATGGCAGAACAACTGTCAGGTGATCTGGATGTCAAATAGGAATCTATCGCTCTTGATTCGTGCAAAGCCTCCTTAGTGTACTTATATTCCCTCATTCCTCCTGACACCTTGTCCCCAAATATCTTCTCCCTACAATTTGCCAACGATTTTGTATTGCTGATCAGCGGTACTGCATGATTTACATCAGATGGCAGAACAACTGTCAGGTGATCTGGACAGGGTCAATTCCTGGATGTCAAATAGGAATCTATCGCTCTTGATTCGTGCAAAGCCTAAAATCCCAGCCAATCTTTCTGACATTTACTGCTATGACCAAGTTATTCCTTGGAAAACATCAACCCGTTATCTTGGTGTCCATCTAGAAAGTAACTTTTCTTGGAATAAATATATTGAGTTGACCTGTGCAAAGGCACTGGAACACTAAACGTGATAAAGGCTTTGGGAAAGACGAAATGGGGCTGTCATTGTTCTATTTCAGATTTATAGGGTGTTGGCCCTTCCTCATTTGTATTATGGTGGTATTATCTCTGGTAGGTGTTCTAAAATAAATTTAAACTATCTGGATCGAGTACAGTATGCAATCCTTCGGGCGGCCTTACCCTTACTAAAGTCCGCCTCCACCAATGCTATTCTCTTTGAGTCGGCCCAGCAACCTCTTTCATACAGACGCAGGTGGCTTGCGTTAAAGTATGTCTCTAAAATCCTCAGGGTGGAGAATCACCCAGTCATCAAGATGATTGGACGGTATGAAGAGTTAGACCACTTGTGGTCACGTACATTGTTCCCTCCTCTGATATAAGCCTTTGCGGATTTGGCACCAAGAAAACTAATTAGAACCATGTCTAATATACCGTTTCATAGCGTTCCCCTTCAGGTGAGACTGAATAACATCAAGTCCCTAAACTCAGCCCTCTCCAAACTTTTAAATTCTTATCCACTGGTGTTTTCAACCCTAATATCAGAAAAATTTCCCCATCATCAACTTCGTTTGACCGATGCCTCGGTTTCGAAAGACTCTGTTTCAGTGGTATATGGTATATTTTGTCCTTCTCCAATACTTAAGATTTCTGCCCGTCTTCCTGATCATTGGTGCATATATACATCAGAAATGTACGCATTGGGAGTGCTGTTGAACTTGCACTACAACATTGATTTGAGAGGGTCTTAATCGTATAGGATTCCCTCAGTATATTACAAGCGCTAAGATCTGGAAATTTTGACTCTAATACTGAATGTATCATGCTGAGAACTGTGAGAATGTTTAATACGGCTTCGCTTTCTGGGATTTCAATCAGGTGCCTCTGGATCCTGAGTCACTCATATATCCATGGTAATGATATTGCCGACCGACTGGCGAATTGGGGAAGATATCGGGAAAATCCACCAGACATCCCGGCTGGATCTGGGGAACTGTGGCCTCGATTTCGTACTGAACTCAGGCAATCTTGGGTTTCAGAGTTTTTTGATATATGTACCTTCAAGGGACGTATCGATGCAGCGTTGACTAAACACGGCTCTTTCCCCACTACACTCCGGTTCTCTAAAATCAATTGAACACGTCGCTTTTTGCACGAGTATTTTGTGTCTGAGACCTGGCCATTGTTTAACCCCATCTTATCTTCATAGGATAGGTCTGAGAGAATCTGTCCTTTGTGACTGCGGAGAGATAGGTGATATCGTGCATGTGTTTTTTGGCTGTGATCAAAACTTGAGGAGAAGCATTGAACTATGCACTGTGATCTCTCTTTATCAATTTCCACAGCCCCCCAATATTTATGAAATTTTCTTCAGTAAAAAAACTGGATGTGCTGGATTTGCTGGTCGAGTTTATTTGCGGTAGTAACTTGATGGTTGATAGCATAGGATATCCCTGATCAGCTTGGACTTAATTCCCCCAGTGCTTTTGACCTTTGTTACTTGGCTCTTACCGTATTTTCCTTACTCCTCCCGAATGTAGGTTACTTTGCATGGAACGACTATTGCATGAGCTCCTTTGCATGAAACGACTTTTGCATGAGCTCCTTTGCATGTGAAAATTTTGGCTTGATTCCTTGCAGAAGACGCAATACTTTAACTGTTTAATAAGTTTGATTTCTACTGAACTAGACCTGGGATTGGAACTCCAAGACTCCTGATGCCCCGGAACGCAGGACTTAGACTATTTACTGTGCTACTGAGATTGGGTTCCCAGGCTGAGCCCATATTCAGACTACTTCAATCGGGGGCAACAGTGGTTGTGGATCGGTCTGTTTGAGAACGAAGAAGAAAAAAATAACCTAGAATACGACGGAGCTACATGGGGGAAATTGAAATTGATATTTGAATCTTTGAAAGACTTCGAATTCGGTGTTTTTTTCTAATAATCCCATCCATTAAATGTGTTATTTGTGTATATCCTGGTAAGTGATGCTTTTAAACCTAAGCCGATTGAATTACTTGCGTAGTTGAGATATCTGACTTTGTCACATAAGCCAGCACATTCAGTGGTAAAATGTCTATTGAAAGCCCCGGGGAGCATCTCCGGGCCGCTACCCTCCTTTCGCCAAGAGCTGCAAATGCCCGTGATAATTTAGAATCATCGAACATAATTCATTTTAAACTCTTGCGAGAAGAAATTTCTATCCTCAGAGCGTGTGAAAGATCTCATAATGAATTGATTCAACAATTAGATTCTCTCACACAAAACATAGATAAACAGAAAAATATCACTTATACTAAAAGAACATTCAAATATACTCTCTCCGACAAGAGCCCGTTTTGTGTCATCATTGAATCCATCTCTCTCAATATTAGCAGTCTTAATCCTGTGAATGTAGGTAAGATGCTTTATAAAACATATTTCTCTAATAATGTTAACATTAAGAACATTTGTAGGAAACGCCTTAAGCGCTCAGGAATTTATTTTGCTACAGCAGAACAGGCAAACTGGTATGTCAATAATCACAATTTCCCGTCAAATGAGTATGATGTGTACATTCCAGCTCACATATTTACATCCATGGGAATCGTTTGTGATATTGGCTCAGACGTAACCGAAGGAAACATTGTTGAATATGGCATGAGTATGGCCCCTAGCTCCCCAATTATTAGAGTTCGCAGATTCAAACGAACTATCAAAGTGAATGATGTGTCAGCGCATGTTCCCTCTGGTACCTGTTTAATCACCTTCCAAGGTACGTCACTACCTAAATATTTTGAAATCTTTAATATACGTGAAGATGTCTCCCTATATGCTCCCCCAGTGATCCAATGTCGAAAATGTTTATGATTTGGCCACATTCAGTCGAATTTAGAGGTAACTACAGGTGTGTAATGTGTGGTGACTCTCACGACCGAATACCTAAGACAAGTTAGGATCAGAGAATTGATGGCTCTTCATAATTTATCACTATATGAAGCAAATAAAGCAACAGACCTCTCTCCCATAAGGTTCCCATTACCTCCTACACGAAATACTCAAAATTATTCGTCTCCCTCCTTCTCTACTCAAACCCATAGAGCTCCCTCTCCCCGCACAATTAGTAAAACAGTACCTTTAAAGAGGAAAGGAAGATCATCTGGTTATGATAAAGAGACTCATGCCCAAGCTCTCTCTACATATACTTCAACTGATACTAACTGTCTAATCACTGATCCATCCTCATCGCCCACCCTTCCTCCCCACTGACTCAATCCTTCAAACTCCCCTTCCCCTATCCTCTAACGACGAAGATTCTGTTCTTAACTGTTCTTACTGATAAAGGACCATAACCCTGACGTTGTGCTACTTAATGAGACATTTCTTAATCCTAGTTCTAGTGTGCAACTTCATGGCTATTCGTTGCTTAGGATGGATAGAAATGATGGATATTGAGCTATCCCCCCCCCCCTTAAAGAATTTAAGGAATCCCAACTACGAGAATCTGCCGACGATGCACATCCATAACCCAGCGTTGCTTTACTTTTCTAGGAAATAAATAACGCTGATATTTTCAAACTAGCTTTCCTTTTGAATTGTTTACTGAAATGCAGTTAGTTCTAATCTGACCACTTAATTGTAAGCATATTAGGCTCACGAAATATACTTCTTCAACCGTAGCGTTTTTAATTCTTTATCTTTTCCAAGTTGTGATTAATAAACCTAAAAAAACTTCTTTTTAAAACGGACTTTTGAAGTCGTGTTTCATAATTGGCGCTGCGAACAGGATATTGCGACGGGATTTTAGTTTGTGACAAAAACTGAAATTATAATAGTTTTCCACTGTTGAACGGTGAGAAAACGCGTTCGAGGAACTCCCGGTGATTTTCAAATCTATGCGCAACATCAACACCATCTTCAAACCAGAAGAAGAAACCGCTACCCTCCACTTCAAAAGGAAGCCACAAAATTTGACACAATCAGAAATAAATAGCCAAACTTCTTCTAACACAAACCTTATCGAAGTAATGTCTAGATAAGACTTACAATTATTACTCAACTCAATTTCAGAATACTACCCTGGACAAAATTTATCAATTTTTATCAATGAAGTTGACAATCTTTTACACCATCTTCAAGGTAGATTAAACCAAAACTTTATCTATGCCCTAAATTTTTCGAAGCTAGAGACTTCATCGCATTCCAAAATGCCTCAGATTGGCCTTTGATTAGACGACTGTTACTACAAATATACGGAACCAACGAAACGAAGACCTGCTAGTATCATCACTTCATCACTTTCACAAGGCGTTCAAAACAGAACCGAAAATTATTTAGACTACTATAGTAGACTTTCCAAAAACCTAAATGACGTATTGCAACATTCCCTATAAGTGTATAGGGAATCTTCAGTGGAAGATCAAAATTACCTTCTATACAAAAAACGAGATATTGAACAAATAGTATTAAAAACCTTATAGATCATATTTGAGTAATTTCGATCCGATAACTATCGAAGAATGTATCAATAGATGCAAATTTTTCGATAATAGGAGACAAGAATGGGTATACTGCGAATTCCTTCAGAAATCACAAGAATTACCGAAAAAATCGACGTACGCACGTTTGTCCCTTCACCACCACGTAATTATTCAAATCGATTCAATCCTGAATTTCATACAAAAAATTATCCTTCAAATCATTCACCCATAAACAATTTTTCTAACCAAATAGCCAATAATCAAAATCCTCAATTTTCTCATAATTCTGGAAATCTATCAGGTTTTCCCTATTCAATTAATAAGCCAATATCAGATAACAAAAAATTTTCCGACAAATCGTGAAGTTTTCGGATCCAAACCAGGTTCAAGCATAAGTAGAAACCAACCATAACCTACCCCCATGTCAATTTCGTCACGAAACACATTTAGCCAACCCGTTACACCTGTCTCCACAAGACAATTCCCACAAAATCAACAGAGACGAAATTTTGTTTCCGAAGAATTATGTAATGTGCAGTCAGAATAAAAATTTTCTGAAATTATCTGAAAATAATTATGAATAAAAATAATTTTCAAACTGCTGCCTCGGGACCTCAAGAAACATTTTAAATTATGTAAAAATTAAATCAAAACTACCTTATATCTATCTACCAGAAATACATTCTGTCAAGAAAGTACCGGGAATTATCGATTTAAATCTGGCGGGGCAATGAGGCAGGTAAAAATTTTTTTCCTAGGTTGGTACCACTGTCCTTAATTACTATGCCAAGCTTGAGCGGGATCTGTCAACTAGTGTGTTTGCAACAGCTGATTAAGTCAGTCGATGTCAGAGTGCGTGCCGATTTTTACTATGGGTGATTACGTTGAGCAAAGAATTTGTTTAAAGTTTTGTGTTGCAAATGAATTTTCGTGTGCCGATGCATCGAAAATGTTGCAAAAGGCCTTTGGTGATAATGCTCTATCGAAAACTCGTGCATATCACTGGTACAGAGCCTTCAAGGACGGTCGTGAAGTGGTCGAAGACTTGCCTCGTTCCGGACGCCCATCGACGGCTTCGATCGAAGATAACGTCGATAAAATTAAGGAAAGGGTGCTGGAAAATCGTCGTACCAGCTTGAGAGAGATAGCACATGATCTTAAGATATCCCACGAGTCCGCACGTACGATTTTGATTGATATTTTGGGCATGAGAAAGGTGGCCGCACGACTCGTACCGAAAGACCTGAATTTTCTTCAAAAACGTCATCGCGAACAGGTTGCTTCAGACATGCTGGATCGCTGTAATTCCGATTCTACATTCATGGAACGCATTATAACTGGTGATGAGACCTGGGTCTACGAGTACGATATGCAAACAAGCCAGCAATCATCGGAATAGGTGGCAAAAAATGAGCCGAAACCGAAAAAACCACGCCAAACCCGCTCGAAAATGAAGGTGATGCTCATTGTTTTCTTCGATATCCGTGGCGTGGTGCACTACGAATTCGTTCCAGAGGGTCAGACGGTAAACAAGGAGTATTACCTAGGCGTTATGAAACGTTTGCGTGAGCGTATCCGTAAGAAGCGGCCAAATTTGTGGGCGAACAACTCATGGATTTTGCATGACGATAACGCGCCTTCTCACCGAGCTACGATTGTGAATGACTTTCTCGCCAAAAACTCAACAAACGTGCTTCAGCAACCACCGTATTCGCCGGATTTGGCTCCCTGCGACTTTTTCCTCTTCCCAAAACTAAAATTGCCCCTTCGTGGCACCCGTTTTGAGTCGATTGAAGCCATAAAACAAAATTCGGCGCGAGAGCTAAAGTCCATTCCGGAAAGCGCCTATAAAAAATGTTTCGATAATTGGAAGTGCCGTTGGCATAGATGTATTGGAGCAAATGGAGCCTATTTTGAAGGCGACCCAATAAATTTTGACGATTGAATGTAAAAATGTTGTTTTAATTGAAAATTCCCGGTACTTTCTTGACAGAGTAGTAGATTTAAAAAATTCTTATTGATTCAGGTGCCACAAATTCTGTAATAAACACTAAACTAGCTTTCGAAATTTTTTTCAATTTCTTGTACAAAAAATCCTTTACTGTTTCTGGACTAGGAAACACTATTAAATCAGATGATATTTTAAAAATCCCAATTTTATACGAGCTAGGAATTCATGAAAACATTCATGTGCATGTTATTGATTGGCATACAAAAGTTGACTCACTAATAGGAACTTCAGATTTACAAAAATTAGGAGCCAACATTGATTACCAAACACACACATTGGACATCTGAATATTTCTGCCAAATTAAAGCCAAGAAAGGTTATCGCAAAGAAGTTTGTAAAACCATACCTGTAACTATTGAAAATGGAGATGTTATCTTACCAGAAATTAATTTCAAAAAATTTTCAAACCCTGCATGCTTCGCGCAAGCAAATAATGGTGCTTGTTCTATACCAATTGCTGAAACAATAGAAAACGATGTGGAAATAAATTTTTCTGAAAGAATATCAGTGAAATCTCTACATGAAAGTGAAATATCAAACCCCTCCTTTGAAAATAAGAAATTCAAAATCAAGGATCTCATCAGAACATCTTACATGAATTCAGAAGAGGAAAGAGAAATTTTGAAACTTTGTGGAAAATTTAAATATATTTTTTATGATGAAAATTCTTCCTTTCACTAATACAGTGAAACATAAAATCAGAACGAAAGACGAAGAACCTGTTTATGTAAAATCCTTCAGACACCCTCATTCAATGAAAAACATAATTCAAGAGCAAATTCAAAAATTACTCGACGATAAAATTATATGCCCATCGATTTCACCCTACAGTGCTCCAGTTTGTATAGTAGATATTATAAAAAGAATGAAAAGGATGATTCCGGAAAGAAAAAATACCGAATGGTTATAGATTACAGACGCCTCAACGACAAAACTGTAGAGGTTTAATATTCCCTACAACGTATCGAAGAAATTTTGGACAATTTAGGAAAAAGTGGCTATTTTTCGACCTTAAATATGACAAAAGCATTCCACCAAATTGAAAAGGATCCCGAGTCCATTGACAAAACAGCATTCACAATCAACAACGGTCATCACGAATATCTTCGAATGCCATACGGATTAAAAAATGGCCCAAGCACATTTCAACGTGCAATGGACAATGTATTAAAAAAGTTTCTGCATAAATTTTGTTTTGTGTATATGGACGATATTGTTGTATTTTCTAAATCTTTACAAGAACATATTTGAAATTAATTTTTCAGAAATTACAAGAAGTACTACTCTGTCAAGAAAGTACCGGTAATTTTCAATTAAAACAACATTTTTACATTTAATCGTCAAAATTTATTGGGTCGCCTTCAAAATAGGCTCCATTTGCTCCAATACATCTATGCCAACGGCACTTCCAAGTATCGAAACATTTTTTATAGGCGCTTTCCGGGATGGACTTTAGCTCTCGCGCCGAATTTTGTTTTATGGCTTCAATCGACTCAAAACGGGTGCCACGAAGGGGCAATTTTAGTTTTGGGAAGAGAGAAAAGTCGCAGTCACTGAATCCGGCGGATACAGTGGTTGCTGAAGCACGTTTGTTGAGTTTTTGGCGAGAAAGTCAGTCACAATCGTAGCTCGGTGAGAAGCCGCGTTATCGTCATGCAAAATCCATGAGTTGTTCGCCCACAAATTTGGCCGCTTCTTACGGATACGCTCACGCAAACGTTTCATAACGCCTAGGTAATACTCCTTGTTTACCGTCTGACCCTCTGGAACGAATTCGTAGTGCACCACGCCACGGATATCGAAGAAAACAATGAGCATCACCTTCATTTTTGAGCGGCTTTGGCGTGGTTTTTTCGGTTTCGGCTCATTTTTTGCCACCCATTCCGATGATTGCTGGCTTGTTTGCATATCGTACTCGTAGACCCAGGTCTCATCACCAGTTATAATGCGTTCCATGAATGTAGAATCGGAATTACAGCGATCCAGCATGTCTGAAGCAACCTGTTCGCGATGACGTTTTTGAAGAGATCGAAGCCGTCGGTGGGCGACCACTTCACGACCGTCCTTGAAGGCTCTGTACCACTGATATGCACGAGTTTTCGATAGAGCATTATCACCAAAGGCCTTTTGCAACATTTTCAATGCATCGGCACACGAAAATTCATTTGCAACACAAAACTTTAAACAAATTCTTTGCTCAACGTAATCACCCATAGTAATAATCGGCACGCACTCTGAAATCGACTGACTTAATCAGCTGTTGCAAACACACTAGTTGACAGATCCCGCTCAAGCTTGGCATAGTAATTAAGGACAGTGGTACCAACCTAGGAAAAAATTTTTACCTGCCTCATGGCCCCGCCAGATTTATTTATTTTTTTATTTATTTATTTACTTCTACACAAACACCCAAATGGGTAATTACAGATGGAGAACAACAAAATACTATCAACAATCACTTAACCTAGGAGAACAGTCTTCTCACATTTTGTAAACTAGTATTGAATAAATCTATATCAGATTTATTCAAATCGATAATTTCCGGTATTTTCTCGACAGAATGTAATTCAAAATCGAACTTGACAAATGTGAATTCTTGAGTAAAAACGTAGAATTTTTAGGTCACTCAATAACCCCAGAAGGAATATCTCCAAATCCTCCAAAATTGAAAATATTGAAAATTACCCAATACCACGAACGATCAAAGAAATAAAATCATTTTTAGGTTTGACAGGTTACTTACTTACTATCGACGACTCATATTGCGTCACCATTTAAAAAATGTCTCAAAAAAGGTGCTAAAATTAAACCTGACGATCCAGAATATATTTCAGCAATTAAATTATTAAATTACTAATCAATGCTCCGATCTTAGCATACCCAGATTTCGAAAATTCCTTCAAATTAACCACCGATGCTTCGAATGTTGCTATTGGTAGTGTACTATCTCAATCAAATCGTCCTATAGCGTACTTTTCAAGAACCCTAAATTCAGTGAAAATAAATTATTCAACTATTGAAAAAGAGGTACTTGCAATTTTAGATTCAACTGAACATTTCAGACCATACCTTTTTGCACAGAATTTTACTATTGAAACCGACCATTAATCCCCTAGTTTGGCTTTGCAAAATTAAAGAACCAAATTCTCGACTCATACGTTGGAAATTAAAATTGGATAAATTTGATTTCAATATCATTCATACTAAAGGTAAAGAAAATAAAGTTGCAGACGCACTTTCTCGAATTGAAATTAATAATCGAGAAACTGAAAATAATTCATTACTATCAGACAACGATTTCGATATCAATGTGTCTTCATTTTTACCAAATGTGAATGAAATACCAGTATTAGAAGATGAAGATGTAGAAAATATCTTAAATTCGAAAAACAATCAGAATCTTAATCAAACCGAAGATCAGAATCAAGAGAATAACTCTGATGCTACCATTCATTCCACCCAAGAAGATAACGGAAAAGTTATACCATTCACCGAATCATCCGTAAACATTTACCCCAATAGAATAATTTTGAATATAGGAGAGCAATACAGTCTGAAATATTCGAAACTTTTCGGAAAAAATACTTATAACGTAAACCACCAATAAATTGATATTTTACACATTTAATTGTGACTCGAATTTCGGGAATTAACTATCCCATCTTAAGATAACTGGGGGATAGTTAATTTCGGAAACTTGAGTCCCAATAAATGTGTAAAATATAATTTATTGGTGGTAGTAAATCCTAGTAATTTCTACAATTTGTTTTAATTATGTTCAACTACCAAATAGTACCTGCTGAAACAGTTCAGTATTTAACAGACATGATAGAATCTATGAATTCTCTACGAGATTTGTTCGTAGATTTCTGTAGTTGTAGAAATCCACAATCAATTGTATTCGCCTTATAGAAGGCACTCATCAGTCAGAGAGCTTCCCGAATCCCGATTGTGGAATAGGTTAAGTTAAATGATAGAGTTGGGTGGATATCAAATGATAGCAATCGGGGATCGAGATTAACCCAATTTTCGAAATAAAAATCCAAAACATTTCAAGGATATCTCTACATTCAAAAGAGAAAATTGTACTTGTACAAATAAATTGATATTTTACACGTTTAATTGTGACTCGAATTTCGGGAATTAACTATCCGATCTTCAGATAACTGGGGGATAGTTAATTCCCGAAACTCGAGTCACAATTAAACGTGTTAAATATCAATTTATTTGTACAAGTACAATTTTCTCTTTTGAATGTAGAGATATCCTTGAAATGTTTTGGATTTTTATTTCGAAAATTGGAATGGTATTATCAAATATTGAATTTTCATTGATGAGCAGTTGTTCATTTTCAAGACATAGATGATTTTGGGGTGTTTGGCGATGTTCTGGTGTTGACAGGGTGCAAACTTCCTTGGCGGGTAGCTGGGGGCACAGTGCAATGGAACTATCGGGTGTTTTTTCTTTAGAGTGAAAGAACTTTCTATAGGGATAACTGTGATTTGACAGAAGGTAGAAGCCATGTTGTTTTGACATTTCTGTTCAGCAAGCATTGACAAATTATCATGGAAAGACTCACGCCGTAACAACGTTTACAAATTGTTGTAATTTATTTTCAAAATCAGTGTTCTATTCGCCAAACTTCTAAAGCACTTCGTGAAATTTATGGTTTACATAATCGTCCATCAGAGCAGCTTATTCGTCGAACTATCGATAGATTTCGGACAACATTTTTTTTTACTCGATGCAACAACAACAAGACAAAGAACTGTAGGTACAGAAGAAAATATCGCTGCTCTAAGTCGTAGTGTTAATGATGATCCAGATTTGTATATTCGTCGACGTTCACAACAAGTTGAACTCTGTGCATCCACCACATGGAAGAACTTGCGTAAAGGTCGTGGTCTACACCCATACAAGATCCAACTGGTTTAAGAACTAAAGCCACTTGACAATAATAAGCGTAGTTTGTTTGCTGATTGGGCACTAGAACAGCTTGAAGTTGATCCACTGTTTTATCGTAAAATTGTGTTTAGTGATGAAGCTCATTTCTTGTTGAACGGCTATGTAAACAAGCAAAATTACGGATATGGAGTGAAAACAATCCTCAAGAAGTTCTGCAGGTTCCATTGCATCCTGAAAAATGCACTGTATGGTGTGCTTTACACGCTGGAGGCATCATCGGTCCATATTTCTTTAAAACGATGCTGGAGCTAATTTTACAGTGAATGGTGCTCGTTACAGATCAATGATCAATGATTATTTGTTCCAAAATTTGAATGGTATCGACCCAGAAGTATTTTGGTTCCAACAAGATGGTGCTACGCCTCATGCTGCTACCGTAACAATTGATTTATTGAAAGAAAGATTTGGCGATAACATTATTTGAATTTGAATTGAACTGCGAATAACCAGTGGCAGAATGAATTGATTGATTGTAAATCAACGTAGCAGTGATCATGATGTTATTTTTTTGATAAGTGATTATAGGTTTCTGAGATACCATTGTGATTTTTGTCATGATATACTGAAATAATTTCGTTTTCATTTTCTTGTACAAATAAATTGATATTTTACACGTTTAATTGTGACTCGAGTTTCGGGAATTAACTATCCCGCAGTTATCTGAAGATGGAATAGTTAATTCCCGAAGAAACTCGAACTCGAGTCCCAATAAAACGTGTAAAATATCAATTTATTTGTACAAGTACAATTTTCTCTTTTGAATGTAGAGATATCCTTGAAATTTTTTGGATTTTTATTTCGAAAATTTGGTTAATCTCGATCCCCGATTGCTATCATTTGATATCCACCCAACTCGATCATTTCATTTAACCTATTCCACAATCGGGATTCGGGAAGCTCATCTGACTGATGAGTGCCTTCTATAAGACGAATACAATTGATATCATTTGATATCCACCCAACTCAATATCAATTTATTAGTTGTAGTAAATCCTAGTTATTTCTACAACTTGTTTTAATTATGTTCAACTACCGAATGATATCTGCTGAAGCAGTTCAGTATTTAACAGACATGATAGAATCTATTAATTCTCTCCGATATTTGTTGGTAGATTTCTGTAGTTGTAGATATCCACAATCAATTTCTTCGAATTTAGATGGTTGGTGAGTGAACACGTTATTCGGCGCTGCAAGGAATTTCAAATTTAGTGCATAAAATTGCAGCTGATATTTGATTTGGTTTCGACCGAGTGTGAGTTAAGTCCTCATAGTTTAGGATTATCAAATTTTCTGTTCTCATAAGGGTTCGGAACTATCATTTATTTATCGTTGGTTCTTATGTCTCGTTGTTGCTAACATTCGATCGTTGTTGTTGTGACCTTGACGTTTGAATCGCTGTCTCTCCTCCCGCATTAACCAAACGTTGTATGTGTTTACATAGTTCATTATCTGGTGCAGGAGCGCGTATTTTGAAAATAACGAACCTTTCATATCGCGTCCATTTCCTTGATCCCGTTTCGGACCGTGGCCTGCCTTTTCTGTCTGAAGCCTTCCTTAAGGGCCCAAGGAAGTGAAGTGTGTTTTTCCCTTCATCCTTGTTGTTAGTTAGATATACCTCGATATGGATGAGAAAATGGTCCAGTTTATTTTGGAAAAAATAGAAAACAGTAAAACTGAAATTAAAAATAGTATTCTAGCCTCGGAATCTAATATATTACTGGAAATTGGAGATTTGAAGTTCAGGATTCGTCAGCTTGAGGAGGAGAATGATCTTTTGAAAGCAAGGATTGACCAATTGGAGAAGAAAAACAGGGAGAATTCCATTGTTGTTTTTGGTTGGAAGCAATCGAATGAAGATATTACCTCTGCCTTTGTATGCAGTGAAATTAAAAAACTTTTGGGGGTTGAGATTGATAATAGGGACATAAGTGACCTGTATGCTTTGGGGAGAAAACCTAATCGTCCGGTAAGAGTTCAATTGGTTTCCCATCTTAAAAAGATTGAAATAATTAGGAATTGTAGACAACTAAAGGGAAGTGGTATCGCAATCAGAGACGATTTAAGTGTGGAACAACGCAACGAGTATCGCGCTTTGAAAGAACATCTGATCAAGCAGAGAGAAAGGGGATTAAATTGCTACATAAGGGGCTCTAAACTCATTCTAGAGGATAAAGAATATACACTTGGCGAGTTACAAGAGTCACGTGAGCTGAACGCCAGACCTAATAGTACTCCAGCGACTCCCACACCGAACAGCCAGCCTGTTCGGAAGGATTCTGAGCAACGGATTGGGGTTCAGACCCCCAAAGTTCTTGAGAAGGGTTCGGGGAGCAAACAAGCCAAAAATCCAAACTTGTCCGATAAGACCTCTAAAGGACAACCAAATCCGCAAAACTACAACAGATTGCGTTCCAGCTCACGACGGAAGTAGTTTCATTATATTGAGCAGCCTATTTTTTGTGTGAGTGCATTTTTTTTGTTTTTTCTTTCTTTGTTATTTCTTCTTTTGCTTGTCCTCCTTTGGGGACACCTTTTTCGTGTTCGGAATGGACCCATTCATCAGAGAATATGGGAACGAGCCTCCCCCCGCAAGAGTGATTTCGGATTTGGATGATTTTGTACTGGATGAAAATGCACCTTTCAATATCCTACATCTCAATATAAGGAGTATTATGAAAAATATGGATGAGTTGATGCTGTTCCTGGACAGGCTGAGGATGGATTTTCATGTTATGGTGCTAACTGAAACGCATCTTGTGCATGACTTGGATGTGCTGAGGATAGATAGTTTCAATATTTTGTACAATGCTGGTAGAATCAACACGAATGATGGTGTCATAGTATACGTCAGAGAGGACATCAGCTGTTCACATGCAGTAAGAAACTTAGGGGACATTAAAATATTGGAGGTTAGTACAAGTATTGGAGCCAATAAAATCTGCTTAACAGCAATCTACAGATCTCCAAGTACCTGCAAAAGACAGTTTAACGAAGATCTTCATGGATATATTCAATCTATGGCGGGAAATGATATACATATAATTACAGGCGACATAAATATAGATTTGAAATCTGATTCGGTCTCCTCAGAGGAATACAAAAATATTCTCGGTGCTTCCGGGTATGAATCATATATGAATGAAGTGACTAGACGTCGCAGCCAAACTTGCCTCGATCACTTCTTCGTTAAAACTAATCAAAATAGGGATATTAGATCTTATGTCTTCCAATATGATATAACAGATCATGACCCCATAGCATTGACCGTGAATCTACCCAAAATATCAACGAGGGAGCACATACAGGGTGGACAGTGGAAAAAATATATAAATTATCCCGCACTCAAAGACGCTTTGGGGAGGGAGACTTGGGAAGAGTTTTATTCTTCACAAAATATTGATGCCATGACTGAAGCGTTCATCAGAAAACTCAATGTGCATGTTGGGGATCATACGAGCAGCGTGGGGGTTAGAAGACATAATATGGGGAAGAAGAGGTGGGTTACGTCTGGAATCCTAGCATCAATTGTTAAGAAGCAACAACTGTACCGGGAAGTTTGTAGATATCCAAGCAATTCTATTCTGAAGAAGGAATATCTAGTCTATAAGAACAAGCTGTCCAAGTTGATAAAGGCTGCGAAAAAAACATATGCAGAAAAAATGATTAGAGACAACATAAATCAGTCAAAGGCCCTGTGGAGGACTGTTGATACCATCTGTAATCGGACCAATCCTCAAATAAAAATAGGTAAAATTATATAAGCAGACGGCGAGACACTGGTGGAGAAGAAGACCATTGCTGAAAGTTTCAATACGTACTATGGTGGGTTGGGCCAAGCATTCGCAGAGAAGATCGAGATTCCAAAAGATTACCTAGAAATTGATAAAGGGTTAGATATCTCCATGTGTCTTTTTTCTACTGATGCGAAAGAAGTTCGTGAGACGATAATGCAATTGAAGGGGGGAAAGTCTCCTGGGTATGATGGCATTCGGGCAGAAACTCTAAAAAACGTATCCGATGAGCTGAAGACGCCTTTAACTCACCTAATCAATTGCTGTTTTAATGAAGGAAATTTTCCTAAATTATTTAAAATTGGAATCGTGAAACCCTTATACAAGAATGGTGACAAATTGAAGATGGAAAGCTATAGACCAATATCGTTGATCTCTAATATTGCAAAAATCATAGAAAAACTATTAAAAACAAGAATAATGAGGTTTTGTGAGAAATATGAGATCATTTCACAGCACCAGTATGGCTTCAGAGAAAATAGGTCAACCGAGGATGCAATCCATCGCTTAACATCTTACATCTATAACTCTCTAGATAAAAGTAAGCCATGCCTATGTGCCTTCATTGACCTTTCCAAAGCTTTTGATACCGTGTCACACAAAAAGTTATTAAACAAATTATATAACTACGGTTTCAGGGGAAAAATTTACGAGTTACTCAAAAGCTACTTAACAGATAGGGAACAGATGGTAAGCATTGATGGGGAGTTGAGCGAGCCAATATATGTGACCTACGGAGTTCCTCAGGGTACTGTGCTCGGGCCAATTTTGTTCACGTTGTACATTAACAGCTTACTGGAGATCAAGGTAAAGGGTAGAATTCTCAGCTTTGCGGATGATACAGCTCTTTTCTGTGAATCAGATACATGGGAGTCTTTGAAATCGGAGGCTCAGATGGACTTTCGATGCTTGGAGGAATGGTTCAGATTCAATACGCTGACTCTCAATCTAGAGAAAACGAAATACTTGCCCTTCTCCTTGTACTCGGGTGGCTTGCCGAATATGGGACCTCTGATTGTGGGGCCACGCTCATGTGTTCCGGAAGTGGAATCAGTTTCATATCTGGGTGTGGTGATTGATCGACATCTTAGATGGGACCTCCAGGTCAAGAATGTTACTAACAAGCTAAGAGGAATATTATATAGAATAAGATATTTACGAGACTACCTTGACCTGAGGCATCTGCGGTTGGTGTATTTCGCACTTGTCCAGTCGCAACTGCAATATGGAATTATTGGTTGGGGTGGAGTTGGTGACACACACCTGGAGAAACTGAATGTTGTGCAAAGGTGGATTTTGCGTGTTATATATAAGAAGCCACTTACATACTCTAATGAAAGATTGCACAGGGAATCCGAGGTGTTCGATGTGAGGCAACTCTTTTGCTGGAATATCCTAGTCAACACCAAAAAGTCGAGGATAGCATCTCATCCCATTGTACACTGCTACAACACGAGGGAGAAGAAGAACTCTATGAGGGTACCTTACTGTTGCAAAACAGTAGGACAGAGGCACTGCGACTTCCTCGCCCCCAAGCTTTACAGCCAACTCCCAACCAACATAAAAAGTCTGAATAATATTAGTTTGTTTAAGAGAAGAACGAAGAGATGGATTCTCTTTTTTGGAAGGGGGCGGCTGCATGGTTTCGTCAACCAGAGGTATGAGATCGGGATTGGATGGGGAGGGAGAGGAGATGGAAGAAGGTTTTATGTTGCTTACTGTGTAATAGTAGTTATCATGGATTTTGTTTTTATTTTTGTTCACTTACCACTTAGGAGATAGTCAATGTATGTAGCATCACGTACAAGCGATAGTTTCCAACTAAAGCTTCTGTGATGTATCACCCATTTATTCACCTCATTATGTAACCATCTCAGTGAATAAATATTATTATTATTATTATTATTATTATTGTATTCGTCTTATAAAAGGCACTCATCAGTCAGACGAGCTTCCCGAATCCCGATTGTGGAATAGGTTAAATGAAATTATCGAGTTGGGTGGATATCAAATGATAACAATCGGGGATCGAGATTAATCCATATTTGATATCGATCAGTTGCAGTGTTCCTATGATTATATCTAGCTGTAGTAATAATTCCACAATTAACGTCTAAACGCGAAAAATATTGAAAGGATCGGATGATTAGTTCGCAGATTATAGGAATTAAATCATGAAACACGACTTCAAAAGTCCTTTTTAAAAAGAAGTTTTTTAGGTTCATTAATCACAACTTGGAATAGATTGAAAAGATCCACATATTTTTATAAAGGAAGATTAGGCGGGAAGAACCACCTAGGGAATTTTATGCCTCTTTGTCACTCGTCAGTGACAGACGCGACTTGCGCACGCGACTGAAAATGTAAAGATAACCCTGGGAGATGATACTTTTGTTCGAGATAAGATTGGTGGTAATGGTGGTAGACTGAAGGCCGGTTTCAGAGAATCCAGTTTTCCTTTGTTAGAAATAGAATGCAATTGTCCATTGTTCATTTAAAGTGAAGGTTAAACACAAAGGGAAGTCGACTGAGCTGCCCTAACATGTAAAGTTATTGGATTGTATTGAATTACCTGAGGTCAACGTGAGTGTTATTTGTATCATGTATTCTTTATCCATTGGTGGATTTTACTGTATTGATGCTCCAGCTAGGAGCGACCTGTTTACTTTAATCTGAAATGACCATTTAACATATTTCATACATGTAAGCGTCTTTATCTTCATTTCATTTATTGGGATCTAAGATGTGGTTAACAATGATACTTTGTTTGAGAATTCACAGTGTTTAGAGTGAAGGAAATGTGGATCCACAATTAGATGCTGACACAACAACCATGTGTCTTCAGAAAGAGCCGCAACAAGGCCCTCTTAAACAACTATTATTAGATATAAATATTATAATGACTAGGTAGTTAAATAAAAGACACTACAACCCCGGTGTCTTCAGAATGTCGCAACAAGACATTCCTGAACAACGATATTATGGCCCTGATTATAATAATCTAATTAGATAGTAGGTGTGTGAATGGGGAATTCCTGACCAAAGGGTTAATGTTAAGCTACCTGGAAGATCTTTGTTAAATGTTCCTACTGCCAGGTTATCAGTGTGTTCACTGATTGCTGTATTCACCTTTGCATGCACTAATTATGTTTTAGGATATTTAGATATTTAGGATATTAGAAAGGTTGTCGATCTTTGGAACCTTGATTTTATGAATAAATGGGAGCTGAAGAGAGGTCAAGATTTTTTTATCACTGAATCTTTTTTTTTATACTATCTCATACACAGAGTCAGACGCGGGACCCTGCCTTCCGCAAACAAATATTGTATTTTTACTCATTATTGCATTCTGAACTTCCCGTCACTGGTTCCTCGTTCTTGTTCATGTGTAATTTCGGTTGTCTATACAACGTAACGTCCTATTCTCCCGCCACTAGATGATCACGATAAAAAGGTTAGCGTTCCTTAGAGTACTCCGTAAAATCCCAGATATCTTAGAGTACTCCGTAAAATCCCGGATATCTTAGAGTACTCTTAAAAGGTCGGGAGAGCTCAAGATAAAGGATTAAAAACACTACGGTTGAAGAAGTATATTTCGTGAGCCTAATATGCTTACAATTAAGTGGTCAGATTAGAACTAACTGCATTTCAGTTTACAATTCAAAAGGAAAGCTAGTTTAGAAATATCAGAGTTATTTATTTCCTATTTCTGGCACTGGCCATTCGCCGTTCAGTTTGCTTTAGGGACTTTTAGGACCTTATGATAAATTACCAGAATTTGATTTAACCATAACTATTTAAGAACAATACAACGAGAGGAGAAAAAAAGAAATTCTACCCTTTTTTGATAAAATCTATGAAGGAAATCGTGAACAAGCACAGAAAAATTTAGATAGATTAAACGAAAATCGGAATGATCCTCCAAATTAAGACCAACAAGAGGTTTATGTTGAAAGGAACAGACATAGAAAAACTGATCCGCTTCTCGAAAAAATAACTGTTGAAAACCAACAACAAAACAAAATCATTGGATTAACCCAACAATCTCGTGAAACCACAGCCAATATTGGAAAAGTGAAGAAATTAAGAAAAAATATTCTCTCTTTTCAGGATACCGGTAACCCTCCTGAACCTACCAGGCCCTTCAGGTCTACAAATAATACCTAATGGATATTTTGAAGAGCCCTTATGCAAAGCACGAATACTTGATCACTATCACAAATGTCTTTTCTCAATTAACCTCACTAATCAATTTGAATGTGAGTCAATACCTGATAGAAGTAAAATTTAAATTACTTTAAATTCAGAGTTATATATTCTAACTTCTACAATATATATTGAAACTATATACAAAAACTATCAAATTGATAGATAGAAAAACTATCAATTGATATAATCAATATAAAATATTTTTCAATGTCTCTGAAAAAACCTTTTTACATCCCGACTTGAAATGTATTAATACAAATGTGTTAACGAAAACTATATAAGTATGTATATTAACATACAAATACAAGAAAATCCACAAAATAATCTAAAATTATCAAAATAAAGGATGAAATAAAAATAATTGAACGAGAACTCGAACATTTGATAGCTCTTTCGGCCTATATGACCTCATCAGAAATGTATTAAATTCAGATTCAAATATATAACAAGATCAAAATTTAACTTACCAAAATAAGATAAAACCTGGAACGAATAAACTTGAAGTAAGCTTTAAAGTATCCAAAATAAAACAGAAATGATCAATGTGTTGTTACGTATAAGCTATAACTATTTGTACTCTGAACACTGAAAAACAATAATAAAACTTATTCACCCCAAATAATGTTCCATGCTAAGAAAAATAACCAGAATTTCAAAAATGATTAAGGGATATATTGTGGATATAAAGACTGTTCCGTCTGATTGGAGACGGCCCTGTCCTTCGAAATCGTTGTGTCATCGATATTTAGGCCTTTTTATGTTAATATTTCGATGTAGCATTTTTTCAGCTGCACCAGACGAACTGAAGTGTAATTTGACACTTCTGTTTATTTGTTTTATAATTATTAGTACCTGGATGACCGAGCTTTGCTCGGTATTTTTTTTTTATAAATTGTGTTTTTCATAAATTATATTCAAGTACGAATTACATACTAATAAAATGATGAAATATGAATAATATTTTTTGATCTTACCGACAGAATAATAAAAAAATATGAACTGGTTATTTAACGCCATCTGCTGGAATAGCTTTAATATTGTTGTGTCGTTAAAGCAATTAGTTGCTAAAAAAATAGTATTGTTATTCGCCAATAGATATCAGGAAGAGTCATATTTTTCAGTTTAAATTGGGACTACCCAAATGCCACCTTTTTGTTATTTTTCTTCCAATAAAAAAAGTGCATTAAGAAGACACAAGTAATATAAATAAGCAATTGATTTTCTTAGTCTAACCTCAAAGCAAACACTCATTGGTTTCGTGTTACTTAAGAACGCCATCTGCTGGAATAGCTTTAGTGTTGTTGTGTCGTTAAAGCAATTAGTTGCTTTATTAGTATTATTATTCGCCAATAGATGTCAGGAAGAGTCATATTTAGTAAGCTTATGTTTAAGTTGATCATCGATAAAACAAAAATAAAATGACATTTTCTAAAAATGAATCCTAGCTAGATCGATTTATCATATTATAAGATTTTTCAATGTCTCGGAAAAAACCTTTTTACATCCCGATTTGAAATGTATTAATACAAATGTATTAACAAAAACAATATAAATATGTATATTAACATACAAATACAGGAAAATCCACTGTTCTAAAATTATACTTTAAAGCTCACTTCAAGTTTATTCGTTCCAGATTTATCTTATTTTGTTAAGTTAAATTTTGATCTTGTTATATATTTGAATCTGAATTCAATACAATTCTGATGAGGTCAGATAGGCCGAAATAGCTATCAAATGTTCGAGTTCTCGTTCAATTATTGTTATTTCATTTTTTATTTTGATAATTTTAGATAAATTTGTGAAGAGATCCGGATCCTCTAAGGATCATACGAGTCACAGAGTCCCTCATAGATTATATAAATTCCACCATTATGTCATTGTATTTTCCCGCTTTAATTTCTGGGTAAAAATACTCTGTGTTGCGGTGACTTGACAAGTAAATGATTAGTGAGAATAGCAAAGGAGAACAAGGTCCTTATAGCGTCCTCATTGTATTTGAATTCATTCGAGAGAGAGGTTCTTGGAAATAAACCTCTTGAGCAACTCAGTAGTCTACTCGAGATAATAGTATTTATAACAGTGTTCCTTGGTAACTCTTAGTAAGTAAACTTCTTTAAATGCTTCTGATTAATTACATGCTTTACATTTTTAAATACCACCTTTGTGTTAATGTGAAATTAATGGCTGCACGCTCGTTCAGTGTTCTTCGCTTTCCATTCTTCTATTTTCGCTTTGCCGTTATTTAATCCAACCGGAATGTTTTAACTAAATTGCATTGCCTTTGTACATAGCTTAAGTAACCCTCACAAGTTTTCTGTTCGTAATGTATACTTTCTCTCGGTGCCTGATTGCTTTTTGCTGTATTTGTAAATAGTGGTTCTTTATCTGCGTAATGCTTGCCAATAGGGATTCGTATTATCTTTTCTTACTAATTGCGGTGCTTGATATGTAACTGATTTGTATGTACTCTTGTGTGATCCCCCGGATACCCATTTCTTTGTTCTTATTGTAACGTCCATTAACACGCCTGGGTAATGGGGTACTGTATCTATTTTATAATGTCCTGGTCAGTTTGTGTTACCTATTTGTCATATGCATGTGCCCGCTTACTTTGAGAGATTGTATTCCATGTGAACCAGTGGCGTTCTTTAGGGTAAATTGCTGGGGAGTCCTGGTAGAGGACAACATATCGTATAGAGAAAGTAAATAACTCCAGATATCCTGATTGCTAGATAATTGTTCCGAGGTATTGTGATATCCCCAGGGATTAGTTTACGTGACAGATACAGTTCCTTTGATAGTAACTTCTCCGGTCGACTCGAATCAGGTTAGATCCCCTCTTCAAGGAGATCTCCTGGGAATACCACAATTACCCTTACCTTACTGTTCATTTAGACTTAACCCTTGTAATTGAGGTTCAGCACTGATTACCGGAAGTACAGTCGAAGGTGCGCATGCTGGCTGTATCCCCCATTTCCTGCATAACTTTACCCTTTTCCGCTGCGTAAAAGGATATCTGATGTGAGCGAATATCGACTTAACAATATGTAGTAATAAGTCATTTAGACCCGGGGCGCTATTGGTTTCACATGGCGCTTTGCGAACCACTGCGTAGAGTAGATTTAACTACAGGCTGATGAATGTGTTTCCATTTATTGAGGGTTTTGCTTTTGACCATTATTAATAAAAATATATTATTCTGGTATTATTGTGTTTCGAATATTTGAACCTCCCGTCACTGTTTCCTTGCTCTCGTTAGGTGTAATTTGGGTTACCTACACAACGTAACGTCCTATTCGCCCGCCACTAGACAATCACGATAAAAAGGTTAGCGCTCTTTAGATTACTTCGTATAATTCCAGATCGTTAAGAGTACTCCGTAAACCCCTAGATCTTTTAGAGTACTCCGTAAAACCCCAGATCTTAGAGTACTCCGTAACATCCCGGATCTTTTAGAGTACCCTGTAATGTACGGGATAGTTCATTTGGAATAGTGGATTTTCATGTATTTGTATGTTAATATACATACTCATACCGTTTTTGTTAATACATTTGTATTAATACATTTCAAGTCGGGATGTAAAATTTTTTTTCCGAGACATTGAAAAATATTTTACATTGATTATATATAAGGATATCAATTTGATAGTTTTTGTATATAATTTCAATATATATTGTAGAAGTTAGAATATATAATTCTGAATTTAAAGTCATTTAACCTCACTAAATTAATAAACATCTATGATCAATCTGGGCCCATAATATCGTTGTTCAGAAATGTCTTGTGAAGAGATCCAGATCCTATAAGGATCATACGAGTCACAGAGTCCCTGATAGATTATATAAATTCCACCATTATGTCATTGTATTTACCCGCGTTATTTCTGTGTCAAAATACTCTGTGTTGCGGTAACTTGACCAGTAAGTGATTAGTGAAAATAACAAAGGAGGACAATGTCCTTATAGCGTCCCTATTGTATTTTAAAGCATTCGAGAGGAAGGTTCTTGGAAATAAACCTCCTGAGCAACTTAGTAGTCTACTCGAGATAATAGTATACATGACAGTGTCCCTTGGTAACTCTTAGTAAGTAAACTTCTTTTAAATGCTTCTGATCAATTGCATGCCTGACATTTTTAAATACCACCTTTGTGTTAATGGGAAATTAATGACTGCACGCTCGTTCATTGTACTTCGCTTTCCATTCTTGTATTTTTGCTTCGCTGTTATTTAATCCAACCGGAATGTTTTAACTAAATTGCATTGCCTTTGTACATAACTAAAGCGACTCTCGCAGGTTTTCTGTTTGTATTGTATACTTTCTCTCGGTGCCTGATTGCTTTTTGCTGTATTTGTAAATAGTGGTTCTTTTATTTGTATTATCTTTTCTTACTAATTGCGTTGCTTGATATGTAACTGATTTGTACGTACTCTTGTGTGATCCCCCGGATACCCATTTCTTTGTTCTTATTGTAACGTCCATTAACACGCCTAGGTGATGGGGAACTGTATCTATTTTATTATGTCCTAGTCAGTTTGTGTTACATATTTGTCATATGCATGTGCCCGCTTACTTTGAAAGATTGTATTCCATGTGAACCAGTGGCGTTCTTTAGGGTAAATTGCTGGGTAGTCCTGGTAGAGGACAACATATCGTATAGAGAAAGTAAATAACTCCAGATATCCAACGCTACTGTGAAAATGTGTGAGTGATTGCTAGATAATTGTTCCGAGGTATTGTGATATCCCCAGAGATTAGTTTACGTGACCCTTCAGGTAGTGTTCGGTTCGTTCTTCAGTAATATCTGAACCCCCCCTGGGCCTTGACCACCCCGAGGAGGCCAGATACAGTTCCTTTGATAGTAACTTCTTTGGTTGAATCGAATTAGGTTAGATCCCCTCTTCAAGGAGATCTCCTAGGCATGCCACAATTACCCTTACCTTACTGTCCATTTAAACTTACCCCTTGTAATTGAGGTTCAGCACTGATTACCGGAAGTACAGTTGTAGGTGCGCATGCTGGCTGTATCCCCTTTTCCTGCATAACTTTACCCTTTTCGCTGCATAAGAATGATATCTGATGTGAGCGAATACCGACCTAACAATATGTAGTAATAAGTCATTTAAACCCGGGGCGCTATTGGTTTCACTGAGGCGCTTTGCGAACCACTGCGTAGAGTAGATTTAACCACAGGCTGATGAATGTGTTTCCATTTATTGAGGGTTGTTGCTTTTGAACATTATTAATAAAAATCTTTTATTCTGGTATTACAGTGTTTCGAATATATGAAACTCCCGTCACTGTTTCCTTGCTCTCGTTAGGTGTAATTTGGGTTGCCCACACAACGTAACGTCCTATTCGCCCGCCACTAGACGATCACGATAAAAAGGTTAGCGCTATTTATAGATTACTTCGTATAATTCCAGATCTTTAAGAGTACCCAGTAAACCCCTAGATCTTTTAGAGTACTCCGTAAACCCCCAGACTTAGAGTACTCCGTAACATCCCGGATCTTTTAGAGTACTCCGTAATGTACGGGATAGCTCACTTGATGCGACATTCTGAAGACACAAAGGTTGTGGTGTCTTTTATTTAACTACCTTTCCATTATAATATTTATATCTAATAATAGTTTTTCAGGAAGGCCTTGTTGCGGCCCTTTCTGAAGACATAAGGTTGTTGTGTCAGTATCTAATTGTGTATCCACCTTTCATTCACTATAAACACTCTGAATTCTGAAACAAAGAACCACTGTTGAACACCTCCTAGATCCCAAAAAATGCAATGAATATAAAGACGCTTATATGTATGAAATATGTTAAATGGTCAATTCAGATTAAAGTAAACAGGTCGCCCCTAGGTGGAGCAGCAATACAGTAAAATCCATCAATGGATAAAGAATACATGATACAAACAACACTCACGGTGACCTCAGGTAATTCAATACAATGACATGTGAGAGTAGCTTAGTCGACTTTCCTTTGTGTATAACCTTCACTTTTAATGAACAATGGACAATGGCGTTCTATTTCTAACAAATTATCACCACTCTTTTGGAGAACCAAACGATCATCTCCCACTCCCAGGGTTATGTTACATTTTCACCCGCGCGCTAGTCTACGAAGCGGCCATATACTCTTACCCTGGCATCGACAGTGACAAGTAGGCATAAAATTCCTCAGGAGGTTCATCCCGCCTAATCTTCCTTTATGAAAAATATGTGGATCTCTTCAATATGGAGGAATCACTGCTGCCATATGGTGTGATCTGCCTTAGAGCGCAGCGCCTCTGAAAAACCTAAAGCTTCCAAGTGATGTTCAAGTGTTAACAGTTGAGGTCAAGTCTCTTTTTATCTTCTGTATATAA
This sequence comes from Megalocaria dilatata, assembly GCA_034642435.1. Classification (NCBI taxonomy): domain Eukaryota; kingdom Metazoa; phylum Arthropoda; class Insecta; order Coleoptera; family Coccinellidae; genus Megalocaria; species Megalocaria dilatata. Next base: position 1,378,125 of record CM067858.1, on the reverse strand, counting down.
TCTCCACCTTATGTAAGACTAAACATCTCACATTTTGTTTCTTTAGCTCATCATTTCTCTGATCCGTTCATATTGATTGGTAATTTAAATACCCCTTCTGGGGATCAGGAGTGCACAATCATGGTGGTGCCATATTGGAGTCTTTCATACATTCAGGCGACTATGTTATGTGATGGTATTCTCACAATATTGAACTCCACAGGTACTTATCCTAGTGCCCCTGATGTTGCATTCTACTCACCAATCTTCCCAATCTTGGTTGAACTTGGGGCTGTGCCTGCTACTGGGCGGTCGAGCTCATCCAGATTATTTTCCACCCAAAAATATAATTCAAAAAGAGCAGATTAGCCAGGGTTCACATCCTACCTAAGTGATCAGGCATCCAGGGTTGATTTTGAGGAATCTGACCTGGAGAAACTTCTTGGGTTACTCACTCAGGCTGCTGACAGGTAGATCCCTAAGTTTAAGCCTTCCACATATGGAGGTTTCAGGGTTCATTGGTGGGATGATGAGGTTGCCTCAGCAGTTGAAAAGAAGAGGGCGGTGTTTAGATATCGTTTGGATCCCTGTTTTACTAATTTTATTACCGTTAAACAGGCAAGAGCTGTATGTAGAGGGATAATAAGATGTTCTTGAAGAAAGGAGAGTCTCCTAATATTCCTTCATTCTACAGGCCTATCGCACTCTCACCATGCATTACTAAAATCCTAGAAAAACTTCTAAAAAACCGAGTTGAAAAACTCATTGAAGATCGAATCGGGCCTGCTTGCCCTCTTTTCGGTTTTCGTAGAGGTCGTTCAGTAAATTATTGTTTTGCATTTCTAAGGGGATTTGTTTATGGTGCGTTTGCACTAAGGGAAAAAGTGGTGGCAGTCTTCCTTGACATTAAGGGCGCGTATTATCATGTCCTTCCCTCCGTTCTCCTGGCAGATCTTGAGGCGGCCTATGTTCCTGCTCCCATAATTCATATAAATATGCAATTACTTACCATCGCAAATTATATATCACTTTCCCTTCGACAGGGTCTATTCTGGGTCCGGTGGTTTCGTCCTGTGGACTGGCACAGGGTTCAGTAACATATCCTTCCTATTATAACCTATATTCCCTCATTCCTCCTGACACCTTGTCCCCCGATATCTTCTCCCTAAAGTTTGCTGACGATTTTGTATTGCTGATCAGTGGTACTGATTTACATCAGATGGCACAACAACTGTCAGGTGATCTGGACATGGTCAACTCCTGGATGTCAAATAGGAATCTATCGCTCTCTCACGAAAAGTCATCAGCTATGATTTTTGCAAAATCTAGAATCCTAGCCAATCTTCCTGACGACCCAGTGGAACGACCCAGTTATTCCTTGGGAAAGATCAACCCGTTATCTTGGTGTCCATCTAGAAAGTAACTTTCGTTGGAATAAACATATTGAATTGACCCGTGCAAAGGCACTGAGAACACTAAACGTGATAAGGGCTCTAGGAAAGACGAAATGCGGCTGTCATCCTATTGTTCTCCTTCTACCTTACCTCTATGGTAGAGGTTTTAAGATGAATTTAAAGTGTCTGGATCGAGTACAGTGTGCAATCTTTCGAGCGGCCTTATCCTTACTAAAGTCCACCCCCACCAATGCTATTCTCTTTGAGTCGGCCCAGCAACCTCTTTCATACAGACGCAGGCGGTTTGCGTTTAAGTATGTCTCCAAAATCCTTAAGATAGAGAATTACCCAATCATCTTGATGATTGGGTAATTTGATTAATGATTGGACGGTTTGAAGAGTTAGACCACTTGTGGTCACGTACATCCATCCCTCCTCTGAAACAAGCCTTTGCGGATTTTGCACCAAGGAAACTAATTAGAACCATGTCTAATATACCGTTTCATTGCGTTCCCCTTCGGGTGAGACTGAATAACATCAAGTCCCTAAACTCAGTCCTCTCCAAACTTTTAAATTCTTATCCACTGGTGTTCTCAACCCTTATATCAGAAAAATTTCCCCATCATCAACTTCTTTTGACAGATGCCTCGGTTTCGAGAGACTCTGATTCAGTGGTATATGGTATATTTTGACCTTCTCCAACACTTAAGATTTCTGCCCGTCTTCCTGATCATTGGTCTATATATACAGCAGAAATCTACGCTATTGGGAGTGCTGTTGAACTTGCACTACAACGTCGATTTGTGAGAGTCTTAATATATCTGATTCCCTCGGTGTATTACAGGCGCTAAGATCGGGAAATTTTGACTCTAATACTGAATGTATCATGCTGAGAACTTTGAAAATGTTTTATAGAGCTTCGGCTTCTGGGATTTCAATCAGGTGCCTCTGAGTCCCGAGTCACTCATATATCTATGGTAATGATATTGCCGACCGACTGGCGAATGAGAGAAGATATCAGAAAAGTCCCCAGGTATCCCGGCTGGACCAAGGGAACTGTGGCCTCGATTTCGTACTGAGCTCAGGCAATCTTGGGTTTCAGAGTTTTTTGATATATGTACCTTTAAGGGACGTATCTATGCGGCGACCACTAAACACGGCTCTTTCCCCTATACACCCTGGTTCTCTAAAATTAATCGACCACATCGTTTTTACACGAATATTTTGCGTCTGAGATCTGGCAATTGTTTGACCCCATCTTATCTTCATAGGATAGGTCTGAGGGAATCTGCCCTTCGTGACTGCGGAGAGATAGGTGATATCGTGCATGTGGTTTTTGGCTGGGATATTACTTGAGGAGAAGTATTGAGCTATACTATGCACTCTCTCTCTCTCTATAAATTTCCTCAACCCTTTAATATTTATAAAATTATTTTCAGTAAAAAACTGGATGTTCTGGAATTGCTGCTCGAGTTCATTCGCGACAGTAACTTAATAGTATAGTGTAGGATATCCCTGATCAGCTTGGACTTAATTCCCCCTGTGTTTTTGACCTTTGTTGCTTGGCCCTTACCATATTTCCTATACTCCTCCCGAATGTAGATTACTTTGCATGGAACGACTATTGGATGAGCTCCTTTGTATGTGACAATTCTGGGTAGATTGCTTATGAGACATGCTATACTTTCATTGTTTAATAGGTTTGATTTCTACTGAACTAGACATGGGATTGAAACTCCAAGACTCCTGATGCCCCGGGCCTAGGGCTGAGACTATTTACTGTACTACAGAAATTGGGTACATAGTCTCCCAGGCTGAGCACATATTCAGACTACTTTAATCAGGGGCAATACTGGTTGTGGATCGGTCTGTTTGAGAAACAAAAAGAAGAAGAAGTAACCACAGATTACTAAAATAGTCTTCTGTAATCTGTTTGTAACCTCGAAAATTAACAGCTTGGCAGCATATTACCAGTTGATAAGTGAATCCATATTTACATTAAACTCAAATTGCTTATATATAAAATTTGGTGTTGAAATTTTGGAAATGTATCTGAGTTTCTTCTACACTATGAATAAAATAAGACCTTTTTCAAGCTCCAAAAGAGCATTTGCAGCGGGAAAAATAATTTTCAACAAGTCTTCTAATCCTTCAGGTCGTCAAAATATTGATGTTCCTGGTCTAAGTTCTAAATGTCTACAAGTTCCAGATAATCCAGTGGGTCCTGGAGCTGCTAAGAACACAAGCTATAAAAATCCAGAATATTTCTGTTATGATAAAAATAGCTATTTTGAGGCAGAAATTGAAATGTTGAAATATCGTTGTCCACAACCTTCAACAAAAGAACCTTATTTCCAAGAAAAGTAATTATTGAAAGACAGTTGAATATCTATGAATATTATATTTAATTCAGTTATTATGATTCATTGTGGATATAGAAGAAATATAGATTACTGACTGGATTTTAATCATTTCATTCATGTAGTGTTATGTAACATGGATGGATTCAATAATAAAATGGAAAATCATGGACATCTGTACAAAGATCATGTGTTAGCTACTAATCAACCTCAAACTTTTTATCTGAATGCATACTAAGATTTGAAACCAGGAGTTGAAGTTTTGGGAATAAATATTTCTCAAAAACCTATCAAAAATTATATGAAGCTTTAATAAATAATTATATTTGAAATGTAATTCATTTATTTTTTTTTTATTTCTTCAGTTTCAAAATTACAAAATGAGAAATATTCTTCTCTACTAACTTTTTTACACCTTGATATAGATTAATAGAAGAGAAAATTCTCTGTAGATACACATTATTTAGGATCGATATTAATTAACAAATTTCTCTCAACAATGATTAGAGTAAAGGTTTTTACTACTGGCAGATAATTTTTACACTATATTTCCACCTTTAGCTTATTGGGGCAAGCAGAAGTCGGGGCATACTTCCTATGAGATTGTCAGTTTTTTTTGAGATCCGTTTTTTAACAATGTGCTTGAATTAGTTGTTTTCCAGGTTATTTTGACAATGAAACTTTTTATCATATTTTAAATAGATTTAACGTCTGAGCACAAGCAGGCCAGTTTAATACAGTTACACCCTCCATCTCTATATTCTTGGAGACTTTGCTGGTAGGCGATGGGGCATTATCATGCCTCTTCAAAGTCGTACTATGGGATGGAGTATCCAATCTACATACCTTTATGCAGTTTTACTTTGTTGTATAGGGTTGGAGTGTGTTAAGTCCCCCGTTATATATACTGTCAAGAAAGTATCTAAGTTTGTTTATAGTACTCCATTTGATGAGTTCATCTCAAATATGTTTAGTGAAGGATAAAATTATTGAACAAAGAATCTGCGCTGAGAAATGTTATATAAGGCTTAGAGTAAGTCGACTTTCTCAAAAATACGTGGGTATGAGTGGTACAGAGTGCATTCAAAAGATGTCGAGTTGTGATGGAAGATTTGCCTTGCTCGGGCTGGTGATCAACGTTTTTAACTGAATTTAGCATCGCTAAATTAAAGGAAATGCAGACTGAAAATCGTCGTTTAAGTCTGCAAGAGATAGATGCTAAAATTTCTGTGTCTCACAAATGAAATCATACCAATTTAGCTGAAACCAAGAAAAACAAGTCAATGTCGATTAAAAGTGAAGGTGATGTTGACAGTGTTTTCGATTATCACAGTGTTGTGCACATGAAATTCTTTCCAGGAGAGACCTGAATAAAGAATATTATCTAAGCGTTAGAAAGGAAGTTCATAGAAAATATAACATTCGTGTAATTTACATCATAGTATCGTACCATCTCTTAAGACTATAATTGTGAACGAATTTGGGCTCAAAAACTCAATAAAACTTATTGAATAATTAGCGTACTCTCCCAATTTTTCTTTCCAAAACTCAATTAGCCACATCGAAGCACTCGTTCTTAGTCGGTAGAAGACATAAAGAGAATTCGTGACCAGTACTGAAACCGATTCCTGAAAGTGCGTTTGAAGAATGTTTAGATGATTGGATTATTTGTTGGTGATAGTGAATTATTTTGGATAAATACAAATATAAAAAGACCTTTTTGAATTATATGTTGAACATTCATCAATACATATACCTTATTAATTTTACACATTTACTTCTGAGTTCATCTATTTAATTTTTCCTTGTATACAATCCTTGAATATTGCGTAGATATTTATCAAGACAATCATCATATATTTTTCAGGACATTTGGATTAGTTTGCTCATTATTTCAGTAGATAGGTTAGAAAATTGTTCATTAGTTAAAGGTTTCGTTAGTATATCTGCAAGCTGTGGTTTCGAATCAATATTGTGAACCTTCAGCAATTTCATATCGAAGAAGTCCTCGACATTCTCTATATATTTTAATTATGTTCTACTATGTGTTTTGACACTGTGACAGACAAGAGCTATTGTTCTCAAATAAAGGTACAGAGAAAATAATTTTAATTAAATCAGTAGCAGCAGCATTAGTAATTGCAATGTATTCTGCATGAGTTGTTGAGCGTGCCATACTATGGTATAGCGAGATCACGAAATGATATTTTCGTGGTATCGTATAAGATATCCAGTGGTCGATTTTTTTGTTTGGATCATCTTTGTAGGACAAATCCACGTAGGCTTGGTTAAATTCTTGTCTCTCTTGTCAAATGTTATTCCAGGATTTCTTGTTTCGTTCAAGTAACGAAAAATCCTTTTGAGCATGATCCAGTGTTCCTCTGTAGGATTCGCCTGGAATCGTGCTAAATAATGTGTAGCATATGTTGTGTCTGGTCTTATGTAATTTGCCAGCCACATGAGGATGCCTAGCAGCGTTACCACCTTTTTTTCAAGGAATCTAATAACTATCCGCCAAAAATCTACCGAAAATCTACTAAACAACTTTCAGAATCTACTAAAAAATCTACCGAGTCGTTCAAAGAACTGATATTGACTGAGATAAAAAAAAATGTGATCTATTAAAGAACTTTATACACTTTAGAATTAATTCTAGTAATTTTCCCTTTTTAAAAAGTATATCGGTAACCTATATCTGCAATAATTTCATACAATTACAGAGTTCTACGCCAATGAACCTACCAAATACAGACGAACTATAAGTTTGTTCTACTAGCTGCATTACTCAATCAGACCGGTAGGGAGAATTTTGCTGGAAGCGGGAATTCATGAAATTTTAAAATCAGAGTATGAATGAAATAATTAAACACACAGACTCTGTGGTGAGTGGTCCACATGCCACAGACTGTGTGGTTCACATACCACAGAATCTGTGGTCGTGCCATTATTCAGCATTTGCATCAGTAGCTAAAATCTACTCATAAAAAGTTGACTACTAAATTTTGGACGGATTTGCCGAAAATATACCAAAAAAGTAGAAATCTATTAAATGTGATAACGTTGAAACTAGGATACATTATCAAAGTATTAAAACTGTAAAGGCACCAGCCAATCAGAGAGCTCGAAAATAAACCCGATATATCCATGTTTGTTTCCGCAATTTGAATGATTGTCAAAGTATATTGTTTATTCTAACCCCTCAAACATTTATCTCCGGAGAAAGATATTTTTACTGTATTTTTTGAAGCAAATAAACTTATTATTATGATATTATTTGGACTTTGTAGTTTGAAATATCAATATTTTACGAAAAGTAGCATGCATTGATATACCTATTATTAGAGAATTGGCGAATACACTTCTATTTCACTTTATGTCATATTTCAAAACGTGAGTATGCTTGTTATTTTCACAAAAAGGTTCCTGGAATCATTTTGTTTGGAATTGCCCATTCCAAGTATTCCTACACCTTCACTGAAGAAATTTTACAAAGTGCCACCGACGAATGGAAAATATGTTGAGCTATTGTCATAGACTTATTATCCCAATTTTTATACGTCTATGGCTGGTGTGAACAAAACCAACCAAAGATAACAGTTATTTTGAGCCAATATGTAGATCATGCATAAACATTTAGAATGAAAACTGTAGATAATAAACTTTGAGCAACATAAATGTGCAGGAAATGATGAAGAAGGAAAAGGAAGCTGGAAAAACATATTAACAAAACAGTTTATTTACCTCAATTTGATTGATTCAGTTGTCAAAATAACAACCCGTATTCAATAATTTCTTGTGGAAGATGCTTTTTACGATATTTGGCCACTATTCAACTAAAAGTAGCATGCAATTTCACATTCTATCATATTTCAAAATGTAAGTTATGCTTGATATTTCTTTAGAGTTTCCTAGAATTATTTTGTTTTGAATTTCAGCCCATTCATATTCCTGCATACATATTCTTACATCTTGATTGAAGAAATTTTTTTATGAACCTTAAGATAAACTACCAGAATTTGATTTAACCATGACTATTTACGAACAATACAACGAGAAAAGAAAACAAGAAATTCTACCCTTTTTTGAAGAAATCTACGAACAAAATCGTGAACAAGCACAGAAACATTTAGACAAACGAAAATCGGAATGATTCTCCAAATTTAGACCAACAGAAGTTTATGTTGAAAGGAACAGACCTAGAAAAACTGATCTACCAACAACAAAAAATGATTGGACTAACCCAACAATCTCATGAAACCACAGCCAATATTGGAAAAGTAAGAAATTAAGAAAAAATATTCTCTCTTTTCAGGCTACTGGTAACCCTCCTGATACTGATCTGAACCTACCAGGCCCTTCAAGTCTACAAAATAATACCTAAATGATATTTTGAAGAGCCCTTATGCAAAGCACGAATACTTGATCACTAACACAAATTTCTTCTCTCAATTACTTCACTAAATTAATAAATATCTATGATCAATTGAAATTAAATTTTCATGAGCTGCATAAAAATTATTCCTAAGATGAACTTCCCCATAAATCCTGCCTTCAGTTGAAAACAAATCTGGCCCAGATAGAATAGATTCTTATCAAATTTTAAAATAATAATAAAGTTAAGAGAGGTTTGGCTAATTTCATCGGAAAAGGTATTAAATTTGTTACAGGAAATTTAGATGACGATGATTTAAAAACCATAAATTATCATGAATTTATCAGGTTCATCCTTAGAAAATGTTAGAAGTTTCGAAAATGTCTATCATTGGAACTGATCAATTAATTAGTATCCTTCTTAAAATTCCTATACTCAAAGAATTTATTGCTAACTATTCCCAAGTATACCGAATACCTAATCACCAAGACCATTATGAATATTGGACGAATGAAGTCTGTCCTAGATATCGGGTGTTTTTTTTAGAGTGATAGATCTTTAAATTGAAATAAAACACATTTAAATTAGGATTGAAAACAATTTTTTTTTTATTTGAAAGATAATTTTATGACATGCATGTTTTAAAAATAATTTCGGGACTATTATGTAAACCATAAATTTCACGAAGTGCTCTATAAGTTTGGCGAATAAAACACTGTTTTTGAAAATAAATTTCAACATTCTGTAAACGTTGTGGCATGAGTCTTTCCATGATAATTTGTCAATGCTTACTGAACAGAAATGTCAAAACAACATGGCCTTCTGTCAAATCACAGTTATCCCCATCGAAAGTTCTATCACTCTAAAAAAAAACACCCAATACAAAGTGATCATGTGACTAAGGTGTCATCGAAGAATAGAAAAGGAAATGTTCAACGTTGAGTAGTGTGAAGAAAATTTAATGTTACAGAAATGAACCTTTATTGATTCTTGGAAGAATCCCAACAACAGCTGTTCACTTGTTTGTGAAATCAGTTTAATGAAATATTCATTTATTTGATTGATTCGTTTATGGAAAGAATACCGTTTTTTGTCCTATCTTGAGGCTATTTTTGATATATGTATAGATTTAAATAGTTTTAAACCTACATGTGTATTTATACTTTTAAAATAAGGTGGATGTTATTATATCAATATGATCTTTATTCTTGACAAGTCTACCTGGAAACGTAAACAAATGTTTTATGTGAGAATAATACTTTCTTCTTCAAAAATGTACACAATTATACAACATTCGCATAAGTTTTAAAGTTAATTTATTGAGAATGAGAATACAGGGCTATGAAGATGGTTCTTAATTATTCCTAATACAGGGTGTTTTTAAACTTGAGTATTCTTTTCCATCTCACAAAAAATCGCCTATACAAAATATGCACGGAGGTCGAGTTATCATACCCTAAAGTTGAATTCAAACCTGTGGAATTTAGAACGCATGCTCACGTTTTGTGGATCTGCTGTGAAAATAAGTGATGTCAGTACTTGGGCTTGGCGTTTAACCAAATTGTAAATCAGTGCATTGAACCATCACCTTCTTTATACAATTAAACAATATTCTGAATAAGACAATAGAGAAGCCCAATAGAGACTACATAGTCAATACATATTCTAAACTACTTGTATATAAAGCAACATTAATTTTTAAATTTTTAGAGATTTGCCCGCCACTACCCCACCTTAACCATGGAAAGTTTCTGGAATACTTCAATTTTTCTCATCATGCGAATCATCCTAATCTGATGCGTTAACCCACCAGGGTGGGGTACCATAAGCGTGGAAGGTTCCTGGAACACTATTCAGACAATAAATATTTAAATGAGAATTTAAACATAATTACATACTTTCTTCGTCCAGCAAAAAATAAAAATTTAAATTCTACATTTTATGATACAAGTCCTCAAATCTTCCCATCGTTCAAATTATCTTAATTCACGTGTTAGTAGGTATATAAAAAAACATGCATTTTTATATTTTTAAAGATTGGCGGCCCGCCACCACCCCACCTTGATCGTGGAAGGTTCCTGAAACACGATTCAGGCAATAAATATTTAAATGAGAATTTAAACATAATCAAAGATTTCACGTCATTTTGTCTCAATATAGAACATTTCTCTTCAAGAATCCAGTTCAAAAATCTAAAAAGAAATTAACATTATTATTATTGTGAATGGAAATGTGATAAAAAATTCCTGAGTGTTGGGAATGGAAATATCCCATATAGTAATCAAGTATAAAACAAATTATATGTTAAGTGAAATCAACTAGGTTGGCTGTGATCTTTTTTATACTCAAAATTAGTTTGATTCAATATATATTTAAAAGAATTCACTTATAAAAAATTCAAATTGAACCCTCCCTAATAAATCAAAGCAAAATTAATAATATTCAAATTTCAACTATTCAGTAACAAAATAATAATCTTAAGAGATAGCTGGCAACACACAAAACATTCACTTAGATACATGAGTGATCTAACTAGTACTCATACTGAAAACTAATATTCATACTTAACTTATAAAATTAAAATTCCATGATAATTAAGTTAAACTCATTCAAAAGTAAACTGCTAATTAATTCTGCCAATTAAGAATTAAAACAATAAATCATAATTCAATAAAAATTCATTTAGGGAAATCCATATCACTAACTTCTAATTCAACTTTCCTACAGTGCAAGTTACATACAGGCATTAAAGAAGTTAAGAAAACTGGTCAACATATGGTAAGTTGAGCAGAGATCCCAAAGTAATTAATTCAGTTGCATCAAGCTCGAAAAAAATTTTGTAATTAGTAGTAATTGAAAGATACAGGATTTATATTACGTGATCTTCGTGAAGTCTGATGGTAAACCGAAGTGTGTCTCTTCCGTTTTCTGCCATGATCATACTGTACTGTTCGCCCCTCATGTTAGAAGCACCAGTGTATCCAAGTACACTAAACTCATCCTGCTTCTCAAGAAAAGAGAGTGTAGCCACAATCGTCATGGGACAATGAACAGCCTACAATGATTACATTTCCAGAGGGTACTTCCACATAATCTTTCTCAAAATCATTCTTTCTGAAAATAGAAATGTAAAGAGATGATACCTATTTACCTTGACGATTGAAATAAGTGGACAGGTTGAATTTCCATCCAAGAATGTATTTTTTTAAACGAAGCCTTCGTAATTCTTGAAAGTGTATATCCTCCGACCAAAAGTTAGATAGAAAATCTCGATGGAAATCAGAAAAGCATTTCCAGTCTGTTTCGTGGAATTCCCTCCAGTCTAAAACAATGCCACGCAGTATACTTCTTGCCACTCATAGATTAACAATAATATATGGATTGGACACTTCCCAGGATACACTAAAAGTAAACGGCACCCTCCAATCAGAGAGCTCGAGAATAAACCCGATATACACATGCACTGTAGTTTGTTTTCCGCAATTTGAATGATTGTCGAAGTGACAATTCTAATCTCTGAAACATTTATCTCCCGTGAAAGAACTGTATTTTTTGAAGCAAATAAACTTATTATAATTATATTATTTGGACTTTGTAGTGTGAAATTTCAATATTTCAGGAAAAGTAGTATGCATTGATAATAATTGATATACCTATTACATTATGTCATATTTCAAAATGTAAGTATGCTTCTTATTTTTACAAAAAGGTTCCTGGAATCATTTTGTTTCGAATTGTAGCCCATTCCAAGTATCAGAAACTGTGCAATCTGTAGGATTAATTTACTTGATCATAGTGAGTTGTTAGAAGATATAGATTTTATTGAGTGTAGGAAATATCAATTCGGTAATTTGATGAAAACTATACTTACTTTTTATTTAATCAGTGTTTCAATTATCTCTTTCATTTCATTCCAAGACTTTGTGAGAGAAGAAAAATCTCAGAATGTCTTGAAAATATCATATTGAAGAATTTAAATTTTCAAATTATGAAGTGTGCATCACATAATCTTTATCAAATATTATGCTTGGCTAGTCAGGTGTTCTTTATTCTGGTGGTGTAAGCAAGTGATTAAAATAGCAACCAGAACTGATTCAAAATTTTTATTCAGTACTCCAGAGAAGGAATTTATTAACCCAATTAAGGTCCAAGCTGAAAGACGTTTTGAATCTTAAAGAATATATCCTATATTAATGTTCTCAAGGTTGAATTTTTGTCTTAACATCTAGGAATACTGTGAATATGTTAATTTTATCACTTTTTTTTATTCAAACATATTTCTGTTATTCAAATAGTGAGTTTGAACATTGAAACAAGTTTTTGGAAATTACTATGTTGTACTACTATAAAATCAAATGTAAATTTTGTAAATGAATATGTTAATTTAATCTCTTTTTTATTTCATAGTTTCTATTTTTTATAATAAATAAATAATTATATTTCAAACATGTATCTGTTATTCAAAAGTGATTTTGAAGATTGAAACGAATATTTGAATCTTCTTTCAGTTTTTCCTAGGGCTAAAATTAAAACAAGTGTTCAGAAATTACTATGTTGAACTACCAAAAAATTGAAATGTATTTGTTGTAAAGTTGTGTGAATGTAAGCGTTTCAATGTTTTGGTAGTAAAACATAGTAATTTCTGAACACTTGTTTAATTTTATCCCTAGGAAAAACTGAAAGAAGATTCAAATATTCGCGCGTGAGTGTCCCATCTATATAGTCTTGTGGATCTATGGATCCGTATCCTATGCTCTAAGGATCATACGACTCACAGAGTCCCTCATAGATAATATAAATTCCACCATTACGTCATTGTATTTACCCGCGTTATTTCTGTGTAAAATACTCTGTGGCGTGTAACTTGACACGTATGTGATTAGTGACAATAACAAAGGAGAATAATGTCCTTATAGCATCCCCATTGTATTTTAAAGCATTCAAGAGGAAGCTTCTTGAAAATAAACCTCCTGAGCAACTTAGTAACATACTCGAGATAATAGTACTTATAACAGTCCCCCTTGGTAACTCTTAGTAAGTAAACTTCTTTTAAATGCTTCTGATTAATTGCACGCAATTGTGAAATTAATGATTGCACACTCGTTCATTGTACTTCATCGCTTTTTATTCCTGTATATTTGCTCCAGTGTTATTTAATCCGACCGGAATGTTTTAACTGAATTGCATTGCCTATGTATATAACTAAAGCGGCACGACCCCACCGAGTTATCTGTTTGTATTGTATACTGTTCTCTCGGTGCCTCGTTGCTTTTTGCTGTATTTGTAAATAGAGGTTCTTTATCTGCGTAATACTTGCTGATAGGTATTTTTATTATCTGTTTTTACTAATTGCGGTGCTTGATATGTTACTGATTTGCATGTATTCTTGTGTGATCCCCTGGTGACCTATTTCTTTGTTTGTTCTTTTTGTAACGTTCATTAACACGCTTAGGTGATGGGGTACTGTATCTATTTTATAATATCCTAGTCAGTTTGTGTTACATATTTTTCATGTGTATGTGCCCGCTTACTTTGAAAGATTGTATTCCTTGTGAACCAGTGGCGTCCTTTAGGGTAAACCGCAGAGTCCTTTAGAGTAAACCTGGTAGAGGACGACATAACCTATAGAGACAGTATATAGCTCCGGATATACAACGCTATCGTGAGAATATATATAATTAATAATAGCTAAGCCTTCCTGTGCCTTTTTCACCCCCAGGTTGCTAGATACAGTCCATTTTGATAGTAACTTTTCCGGTTGACTCGAATTATGTTAGATCCCCTCTTCAAGGAGATCTCCGGGGCACACCACACTTACCCTCACCTTACTGTCCGTTTAAACTTACCTCTTGTAACGGAAGGTTCTGCACTGGTTACCGGAAGTGCAGTTGAAGGTGCATGCTGACTGTATCCTTTTTCCTTCTAACCACTTCCGCTGCATAAGAATGATATCTGATTTGAGCGAGTTACCGACCTAACGATATGTAGTAATAAGTCATTTAGACCCGGAGCGCTATTGGGCTCACTGGGATACTTTGTGAACCACTGCGTAGAGTAGATTTAACCACAGGCTGATAAATGTGTTTCCATTTATTGAGGGTTGTTGCTTTTAAATATTACTAATAGAAATATATTATTCTGGTATTACTGTGTTTCGAATATTTGAACCTCCTGTCACTGTTTCTTTGCTCTCGTTAGGTGTAATTTAGGTTGTCTACACAACGTAACGTCCTATTCGCCCCTACACTAGACGATCACGATAAAAAGGTTAGAGCTCTTTAGAGTACTCTGTAAACCTTCAGGTCTTTTAGAGTACTCCGTAAAATCCCGGATCTTTTAGATCACTCCGTATATAACGGGATAGCTCACCACATTTAATTGATCTCCAGCAGGAATTCGAGCCAACAAGAAATATTCTGAGCTATCCTGTGTTATACGGAGCACTCTAAAAGATCTGGGATTTTACGGAGTACGCTAGAAGATCTGGAATTATACCGAGTACCCTGAAGAGCGCTAACCTTTTTATCGTGATCGTCTAATGGCGGGAGCAAGGAAATGGTGACGGGAGGTTCAAATATTCAAAACACAGAATAATATATTTCTATTAGTAACATTAGTAAGCAACGACTCTCAATGAATGGAAACACATTTATCAGCCTGTGGTTAAATCTGCTCTACTCATTGGTTCACTAAGCGCCCCAGTGAATCAAATAGCACCCCGGGTCTAAATGAGTTATTACTACATATCAGGTCGATAACTAGCTCAAATCAGATATCATTCTTATGCAGCGGAAGGGGTTAGAAGGAATAGGATACAGCCACCATGCGCACCTTCAACTGCTCTTCTGGTAACCAGTGCAGAACCTCCCGTTACAAGGGGTAAGTTTAAAAGGACAGTAGGGTAAGGATAACTGTGGTATGCCCAGGAGATCTCCTTGAAGAGGTGTAATACACCCCTTTGTCTAAAACCCACTCAGGGTCGTTTCCGTAATATATACTACTCTGTCAAGAAAGTACCGGGAATTTTCAATTAAAACAACATTTTTACATTTAATCGTCAAAATTTATTGGGTCGCCTTCAAAATAGGCTCCATTTGCTCCAATACATCTATGCCAACGGCACTTCCAATTATCGAAACATTTTTTATAGGCGCTTTCCGGGATGAACTTTAGCTCTCGCGCCGAATTTTGTTTTATGGCTTTAATCGACTCAAAACGGGTGCCACGAAGGGGCAATTTTAGTTTTGGGAAGAGGAAAAAGTCGCAGGGAGCCAAATCCGGCGAATACGGTGGTTGCTGAAGCACGTTTGTTGAGTTTTTGGCGAGAAAGTCAGTCACAATCGTAGCTCGGTGAGAAGGCGCGTTATCGTCATGCAAAATCCATGAGTTGTTCGCCCACAAATTTGGCCGCTTCTTACGGATACGCTCACGCAAACGTTTCATAACGCCTAGGTAATACTCCTTGTTTACCGTCTGACCCTCTGGAACGAATTCGTAGTGCACCACGCCACGAAGAAAACAATGAGCAATCACCTTCATTTTCGAGCGAGTTTGGCGTGGTTTTTTCGGTTTCGGCTCATTTTTTGCCACCTATTCCGATGATTGCTGGCTTGTTTGCATATCGTACTCGTAGACCCAGGTCTCATCACCAGTTATAATGCGTTCCATGAATGTAGAATCGGAATTACAGCGATCCAGCATGTCTGAAGCAACCTGTTCGCGATGACGTTTTTGAAGAAAATTCAGGTCTTTCGGTACGAGTCGTGCGGCCACCTTTCTCATGCCCAAAATATCAATCAAAATCGTACGTGCGGACTCGTGGGATATCTTAATATCATGTACTATCTCTCTCAAGCTGGTACGACGGTTTTCCAGCACCCTTTCCTTAATTTTATCGACGTTATCTTCGATCGAAGCCGTCGATGGGCGTCCCGAACGAGGCAAGTCTTCGACCACTTCACGACCGTCCTTGAAGGCTCTGTACCACTGATATGCACGAGTTTTCGATAGAGCATTATCACCAAAGGCCTTTTGCAACATTTTCAATGCATCGGCACACGAAAATTCATTTGCAACACAAAACTTCAAACAAATTCTTTGCTCAACGTAATCACCCATAGTAAAAATCGGCACGCACTCTGACATCGACTGACTTAATCAGCTGTTGCAAACACACTAGTTGACAGATCCCGCTCAAGCTTGGCATAGTAATTAAGGACAGTGGTACCAACCTAGGAAAAAAAATTTTTACCTGCCTCATTGCCCCGCCAGATTTAAATCGATAATTCCCGGTGCATTCTTGACAGAATGTAAGTGTGTTTATCTCATTATAAAAAAGGGTAATATGTGTGAAACTTTTTATATTTCTTACTTCCAATAAATATAGTTAAGTTGAATTTCTGAATAATGAAACAAGAAAAAAACGAAATAATACCTAATATAAACCTTTTATATACTTCATGAAATCATAAATGAATATTTATCAAAGTGTTTTCCTATCAATTAACAAATATTATCATGTGAAGCCTTTCACACTCAGAATTATATTCGCTTCTTAAATCCAAAAGAACCACTGAATATATAAAAAAAAATCAAATATATTTTCATATTGTTACTTGCAAATTAAAAAAAAACAAAACTGATACCATAAAATCAATTAATTCAAATAAATAAAGTTCATATACTCAAAATTATGCATAAACATAACGGAACATGACCACCTATTAGCAAAAACTGAATTACCACAAAACTAAAATTTAAGCCTCACTCCATTATGTGAAGCGTTGTGCTCGCTCTTATATTTTCCTAGCGACCAAAACGCTTTTAATCATATTCCCCAACTCGAAATTATCCAAATAAAACATCAAATTCAATTTTAACAAACTTAGCATTTCTCTATAAGATTAATAATTTTCTGTCTAAATGGAACAACTGTATTTTCCCAACATAAAAAGTAATACCCAACTGAAACTGAAAAAAAAATTAATCTTGAATTCATATCTAAACAAAAATAAATACACCTAGAAGTCTTTGGAGTTTTTCACGAACAATTGAAACTTTCAAAATCTGAACTGAAAGTTAAAATCAATTCAAAACGAAAAAAAATTTCAAAGTGGGATAATTTTCCTTCACCAATATTTTAATCAATCCGACGGATACTCATTCTCCTGTTACTTTCAATCTATTGTAATTTGTGGAAAATAAAATAAAAATTCATTATGTTCAGAATATTTCCATGAAATAAAATCCAAAATCTGCCGAAAAGTGTTTTATACCAACAATAAACGGATATTTATTTTCTATAACAATATCACACTTAACTGAAAAAAATCTTAACTTTCGAATGAAATCATGCAAAAAATGTTAGTAATCTTATTCTACTCTTCTCCTGTTACTTTCAATCTATTGTAATTTGTGGAAAATAAAATAAAAATTCATTATGTTCAGAATATTTCTATGAAATAAAATCCAAAATCTGCCGAAAAGTGTTTTATACCAACAATAAACGGATATTTATTTTCTATATCAATATCACACTTAACTGAAAAAAATTTCAACTTTCGAATGAAATCATGCAAAAAATGTTAGTAATCTTATTCTACCCTTCTTCCATCCAAAACGATTTGAATTCAAATCTTCATCAACGTGAGTTTCATAAATTAACCTGGAATTTTCAATTCATAATATATTTTCATTTTCTCCTAATGTATAATACTTTGTTCACTTCTGTTTCAACTTGTAAAATAAATGTCCTGTGGGTCTTGAAGTCATTCTATACCAATAATTCACAAATGGCTACGTCAATGAGACCAATAAATTACCCAATTAGATAAACAACAGAAAACTATTTTCATTTTTTTTTCAGATTAACCCTCGTTATTCAAGATCTGCTCATATCATACATTTTTTCATGTAGGGTCTCATCTTGCTCTGAACAAATGATCACTGACTATATTACCAATATTATACCAATTTAATCTTAAAGAAAATATGAATATCTTTCCTTCAAACAAACAAAAATCCTATATCACCTCCTTCCACGTAAAATTCCATAGTACAAGAAAGCGGAATAATCCTCGAGAAGTCTTCTTCTACGCACCTACAAAACAAATATTTCCCGTCCTTCTGCGGACAATTCTCAATATAACACACGTATTTCACCTCTCGCGAAATCCCAGTCCTTCTACGGACTTTTCTCCATAAAATACACTTATTTCGCCTTTAGTGTTATCCCTGTCCTCCTGCGGACTCTTTTCAACAGGATACACTTATTTCACCTCTCGTGATATCCCTGTCCTCCTTCGGACTTTTTTCAACAGAATACACTTTTTTCGCCTCTCGCGAAATCCCCTTACTTCCTGAAAGAGAAAAACATATCCCGCAAATTCCTGGGATCAACGTTTCCATTGCATCTGCTTCCCCATGGCTTTTTCTAATCCATTACCTATGAAAAGAAAGCAATGCAGCTCCTACTTCGTTTCTCACGGAATCTCCTATTCTCTTTCCAAAAAATAATAAAAATCACAATTCTCTGGAAATATTCCGACTTCTACGGTCTCCATCTCTCCTACTGCTCTAACTTTGCGGAATTACTTAGAGATAAATCCACTCCCTTTCAATAAAACTTAATATACTTTATCATATTCCTTCCACTCTCCCACAAAATTCTTCATTACTTATCAAAAAAATTAAAACTGAACTTTCCTCATAAAAAAATTCCCTCGTACATAGATGAGACCTTCTTGTGATATTATTTAGTCGCTTTTCTCGAAATTTTCTATTAATAATTCCTTCATGAAATTTCTCATTAATTAAAAATTATTTTATACTACATATACTCTGAAAATTCCTACTTAATCCTCAAACCATAAAAAATTTTTTCTCAACATAACCAATTATCTGAAATTTCTCATTTCAATATCACTCATACGTAAAACTGCAATCTTCCACACCGTTCTGAACATTCACTTCTAAACTTTCTTTTCTCTATATCCTCAGAAAAATACGAAACAATCCCACCGCTCTGTCACCATTTGTAATATACCACTTTATCTATAAGCCACTCAGGGCCGTTTCCCTTAATATATAAGTGTTTTTATTTCATAATAAAAAAGAGTTATATGTGTGAAACTTTATATATTTCCTACTTTCAATAAAAATAAAGTTAATTCCAGTTTTTAAATAATGAAACAAGCAAAAAACGAAATATAAACCTTTTTCTGACTATTAACCCTTACCACTGTCACCGTTTACTATCTACATTCTACTCATAATTCCTGAATCTAGTTCCCAACTCGAAAATATATCAAAATATACTTACTTTACTAAACTCTCTTTTTGGAAAGAACTTGGGTTTGTGCTCGTCGCACGAAGGACAAGTCTTTTGTTTTAAAAGTACTTTCTGAGGAGATGGATAGAGCAAAAATAACACATTTAAATGAGATATCACATATAATGAAGTATTATGGTGTCAATCAATAGAAATTTCAATATCTACAAATTTTCAGTGTTTTTTGAAAAGCAATTGATGTAAAACGATATTCTAAAATCAAATCATAGTAATTGTTTAAATCAATTTTTGGAAGACTTCAGGACCCTGGACTGTCAATTTTAATAAGTCATACTTTCGTTCTCGCTTATAACCAATTTATATTCAAAACTAAAAAAGAGATTTTAGTGAAGTTACAAAAAAAAAATCCTACCTTTTTCGGTACACTGATCCACAAAACCCGATACCATGTTCAATAGCTGGACCCTTTACACAAGGGTGTTGGCCTCAGCCCAAAGGCACAACACCCCTTCTGGAACCAACACTATAATTTAGCACTTTATTTTTCAACCATTGTTAACCACCTCTTAGATCTCAATAAATGAAATGGGGATAAATACGCTTACATGTATGAAATTTGTTAAATGGTCAATTCAGATTCAAGTAAACAGGTCGTCCCTAGCTGGAGCATTAATACAGTAAAATCCACCAATGATTAAAGAATACATGATGCAAATCACACTCACGTTGATCTCAGGTAATTCAATACAATACAATAACTTTACATGTTAGAGCAGCTCAGTTGACTTCCCTTTGTGTCTAACCTACACTTTCAATGAACAATGAACAGTGCCGTTCTATTTCTAACAAAGGAAAAGTGGACGCTCTGAAGGAGGCGTTCAGTCGCCGAAGATTATCACCACCATTCTGGAGAGAACCCCACAGTTCTCCTCACAGTTACTCCTGGCATCGACAGTGACAAGTAGGCATAAAATTCCCTAGGTGGTTTTTCCCGCCTAATTTTCCTTTATAAAAATATATAGATCTCTTCAGAATGAAATGTGTATCTACAATCAGATACTGACACAACATCCCTGTGTCTTCAGAAAGGGCCCCAACAAGGCCTTCCTGAACAACTATATTATTATATATAATGATTATAATGAATAGGTAGTTAAATAACAGATACTATAACCTCTGTGTCTTCAGAATGCCCCAACAAGACATTCCTGAACAACGATATGCGCCCAGATTATAATAATCTAATCAGATAATGGGTGTGTGAATGGAGAATTCCTGACCAAAGGTTTATTCTTTACTACCTCGAAGATAAGTTACATGTTCCTGTTACCATGTGTTCACTCAATTGAATGATGTATTTACCTTTCCTTGCACACTTATTATGTTTTAGTATATTAGAAAGGTTGTCGATCTCTGGAACCTTAATTTTATGAATAAAAGGAAGGACGGGGTTGAAGAATGTATGGGAGCTGAAGAAAGGTCAAGGTTTTCATCCCTGACTGTTTTTTTGTCCTAAAGTATAAGCTCGCCATCATACATCGAGTCAGGTGCGGGATCCTGCCTTTCGCAAACAAATATTTTATTTTAACTTAACCTTGTTTTCTGAACTTTCCGTCACTGTTTCCTCGTTCTCGTTCAAGTATAATTTGATTTATCTACACAACGTAACGTCCTATTCTCCTGCCACTAGATGATCACGATAAAAAGGTTAGCGTTCTTTAGAGTACTCCGTGTAATCCTAGATATCTTAGATTACTCCGTATAATCCCGGATATTTTAGAATACTCCGTAAAGCTAAACGCTTTGAATATAGAAGCAAAGCGACAGGACCACGTAAACTGGAAGAAATTCTCAAGCATTGTTGAGAAAAAATTCCAACGACTCTCATTTAATCAGCACCTGGACCCCGCCGTCCAAAAGGGAAAAATGGTGCTATCAAAACTGTCTCCGCTGATTTGCCGTCGCAGCAAAATGTCCATCCCAAATAAACTGACCCTCTATAAAACTATAATCAGACCCACAGTAACCTACGCTTCCGCACGCTGGATCCACGACCCTCTGCGTCGAAGCTCCAACAGTTACAAATTTTCCAAAATAAAATACTCAGGACCATATTCAACGTACCCTGGTGTGTTCGCAATTCCCAACTCCACCGCGAGGCGAACTTACCACCGTTAAAAGAATTTCTCCATGAAACCGCCCTGAAACACTCGCTAAAGCAGAGAGCCATACCAATCCACTAGTCAGACAAGCCGTCGACTATGATAACTCATGGTCCAGATACAGGCGTCCCAAGCTTGTACTCCAACTCAACCCCAATGTCAATCACTAAATCAGTGTTTCTCCTAAATCAGCACCTAGTGCAAACACTTCCAAGGAAAGTCCGATAAATAACCAACCGATGTAAGGTTGACACACCTTTCACAGCCCCAACAGTCTGAAAACCTCTTCTGGATAATCGTCCTAGAGGAGGTAGACGTCCAAGCCACCATCATTGGCACTCTGATATCCCGATAGAGTTAAAGGAGTCTATGACTCGTATAGCTCGAAACAGGACTTTTAGCTGGTAGACTCCCTCTTTTTGCTGAGTTTTTGCAAACTAGCTCACTTAGCTAGTTTGAGAGAGCCCAGGAAACGGAGATGTAGTGAACCCAGCACTGTTTCCACTCCTTATCAGTGGGGTGGATTCGTCCATAGGGAGGATTCGACCTGTATAAAAAAAAAAAATCAGAAAGTGGTTTGGAGAGACTTCAATGCAGCTCTTTAGGAACGCTATGTTGATTGCCAAAGTCCGGAGCGGACAGCGCACGCCGAAGAAGAAGATGTTTGTCTTTGACCTATGGGTGTCTAGTGGACTAGTGGATTAATGTATGATTAATATATATAGAGACTAAGCTCGGTGACTAATAATCACAGAAAGTAAAAACTTAATTTGATACACTAGAAAATAGAACAAAGTAGATTAAACGGAAGTTAATTCAAAATTATTGTACTCTATACATTCTTACAACTTTTCTAGAAAGAGAACTTTATTGCTTTGATTAAATTACGATTTGTTATTATATATAAAGTTTAGTTCATGGAAAACAAACTTTCATTATATGACATGACAGGACTCAGAAGTTGGCCCTCTATGAGTTGATTTTGTATTAATGTTTTGTGGAAAAAGTTTTCAGGAACAGATTCATTAAGCACAGATATCTGATATCGTCAGTAATCTGTGTTCATTATTTTTAACCACAAAGCGAAGTTATTCATTACTAATTATCAATAGCGGTGCTAGAAAATGTTTTAAATATTCGATGTGAACAAAGAATAGTAAGAGCTAATATGGGTTGTTGTTATAGTTACTTTTGCAATGATGACAGATCTTCTCTTGTTAGTGTTATATTGAGTAAGGAGAGAATATATTGTTTTTTTTTCATTCAATTATTTTCAGGGAGGCGATCTAAATGAACGTACACATTTACTAATTGATCCTGTATCCAGCAATTGTAATGTGCAGAGGGCAAACAGGTCAGATCTTATTTCAGATATTTTTCACATATAAGAAAACCTCATAGATGATAAATATTTTTACAGTGAAGATATTCTTACAAGAAATTCGAATAATCTACAAAAAAAGACTGATGAGCAATCTGCCTTGAATAAGATTCTTCAAGAGTTTGCAGTGTAAGCGTTCATACAGAACTGATCTTGTTTATTACCTATTATTCTCTCTGTTTTTAGAAATGTTATTGATGTAGGTGCTTTAGACTCTCATAACCTGCAACAGAATGAATACATCGAAAGAATGCGACATTATGATGTTAGAGTGCAGCATTGTAATAAATCTAAGCTATTGACCAACAAGAAATGTATATTGCAAGATATACCTTCCCCAGATAAAATTCTGTCTATTGATTCACTCTCTAATGATGACATAAAAATGGTAAGGATTCATTTCTCATAATTAATTTTTCATTATGAAATATGTTTCAAAAGAACAACATTTATCACTACAACTATAGAAACTACTTTCAAAACCAGTAATTTTTTTTGGTGCATATTTCCAAGTTTTTTTTGTCTTACCTCTGGAGGAAAGGGAAACCTATATCACTGTTGGCGCCCCAAGTTGATTTAGGGTATTATCATTTTGTCCAAGTGTTTCACTGTTACTAATTTTGTGCTGAAAGTAGTTGAAATTATTATATTAAACCTACAGGTGAGAAATATGCAATCAAATTCAATTCTGCCTATCTGTTATATATTGGATTATATGATATTCTCAAGAATTAATTTGGAGATATTTGTAAAATATGTTCTGGATCTTTATTCGACCTTCAAATTCCTATTGGTTCTAGAAATATGCTCCTTTGAAATAAGATTTTTCTCCATATTTCAGAAATTCAATTAAGGTTAAATCAAATATATGTGAAATACAGTCGAACTTTCATAAGTATAACTACGATAATTCGAATTTTTGATAACTCGAATCAAATTGGTTGGCAACAGCGCCAAGATTGAAAATTAGTGTAATTTTTATTTGATAAGTTAAACTTCTATAACTCGAATATCTTGATACCTCGAGCAAAATATTTGGCGGCGCATTCGCTAAGTCGAATTTTCTGGGAAAATCCCCGTAGCTTAACCCAATGGGGTATGCCATAAAATCGATTCAGTTCTTCAGTTTTATGTTGTGAGATTTCACGACTACAACAATTATCAGTGAAGTTGAAAGTGGTGGTGTGTGTGGAAGTTCCAAAGGGCTGAAAAAAACCAATGTACAAGTGCGAACGAAGCAGTTTTAGCTTGATTTAAAAAGGCCAGGATCCAGAACATGCCTATATCTGGAGGATTAATTAAAGAGAAGGTGTTAGAATTCAGTCTCCACCTAGGGAAGCTAAATTTCAAAGCAAGCACAGGATGGCTGGATAACAACTAGAAACGAAGGTATGTACATCCTGTCTATCACAAAATGTGAAGATACATAGGTATATATGATCCTTTTTTTTCATACCTTACTACAGCGAAACCAAACCGAAGGCTCATGTTTTTAGAAGTCTAAGTTTGTATGTTTGTATTTATGGATGTAAACTTCTCATTTCTTTTATGGTACGGATGAAATTTGCAATATAATGAAGTTTTTTAGAGTAAAACCATACGATTCATAATTGGTGTACAGGGGTTTTATAATTTATTTTTTATCATTTCATATTTTGTATCCATAGTCAAGAAACAGGTTTTGAAACTTTTTTGGAATTTTCAGATCTTGAATATGTCATAAGAAGGCTTGTGGAGAAAATAATGATGTGAGAGACGAGGACTGCACTAAATGGCAAATAATTTATTGGAAAATTATCAAGCACAGGACATATTCAATGCAGATGAGATTGGTTTATTTTTAAATGTCTTTCAGATAACACATTAATTTTTAAAAACCAAAAATGCCATGGGGGAAAGTATAGTATACAGAGGATTAAATTGATGCTTGGTGCAAACATGAATGGTTCAGAAAAACTTTAATTACTCTTGTTAGGTAAATTAATGCACCTTGCTGCTTTTAAAGTATTAAATGGTTGCTTCTGGACTATCAAGCAAATAAAAATATGTGGATGACTGGAAAATTATTTGAAGAATGGCTATTGAAATTAGACAGACAGTTGGCAAGCGCCTAAAAAAATATTATTCTTTTCATTGTCAATTGCCCGGCCCATCCTAAAGATCTCTAACCAAAGCCAAAATTCTTTTTTTCCTCCAAACATGACATCAAAACTACAAACACTGGATGTTGGTGTCATACAAAATGTGAAGTGCCATTATCACCAAAGAACTTGAAGAAGGCTCTAAATTGTTTTTGAAAAAAGAAACGAAAAAATAAACATTTCACTAATGGATTGATGAAATATCAATGCATGGAATATCGATGTTAAATCGGAGACTATTTCTAATTGTTTTAGGAAAGCTGGCTTTGGTCAGTATTCTGAATGGCAAGAAGAGGATGAAATTCTTTTGATTTTCCTAAATGAAACAAGCAAGGAAGAAATTGAACTGCAGCAACAATATGAAGCATGGAAAAATGTGGAAGATTCACAAGGTGTTACCCATCATGATTATCTGCACATGAGTGACGATGAATTACTTGGGTTTTCAACAAATGATAATATTGTTCAATATTACAGATCTGAGTCAGAATTCGTACAGGTCATTGACAAAGATGACAATGAAAACAATATGATGGCTATGACTTGGAAGATGATTTGCAACAACCTTCTTCTAATGAGTCAATTGCAAATTCATTGAGCATTTTGCATTGATTTTTTTAAACAAACGAACATACAACCGACCTGCTTTATAACGGTTTGAACAACATTGAAGCTTTTTTCAGTAATAATAATAACCGAACTTTTCACAGTGAAATAAACGCTGAGTATGTATGTTTCTATTAACTTATGTAAGAATATCTATAAGGAAATTTATCAATCTGGATAGTGTGATCAATATTTTAACTTCTTTACTTTTATCTTACATTATTGTCCCACATGAAAAAATGTGTTTTTCACTGACTCGAAGTCTTGATAACTCGATTTTTTTTGTCAGATCATGATTCCAGTTATCTAAGTTCGACTGTAATAATTTAAATGTTCAGGCACAATTTTTGGAGGATTATATCAGAATATGGAGAAACTAATTTCAATAAATAATTTCACAGGGTTCACATGGAATTTTATATACAGGGTATTCATTCAAATTGTCATTTTAAAATATTTTGCAAAAAAACCTTTGTAAATGTGACAAATATTTTATTTAGTGTTCCAGAACATCCATTTTCCAAATTTTGAGCCAAAAGTGGCATTAAAAAAAAACTGAAATCATATTGGAATAAAATCGAGCAATTCCTGGTGAAATTCAATTGTCTCCATCTGCCTGGCTGTTTTTAAGCACAATAACTCAAGGACTTAAATGTTGATGATACGTTCAAAACCAAAATACGAGCACAACAGATTCCACCCTTTAGTATGCCCATTAGATTTTTTTCTCAAAATCTCAATAAACAAACATAATTACAGAAAGACTACAGGAAATCAGATTTAAAAAGAAGAAAGAATATGAAAATTTCTCTCCTTTCTTTTGCTGATTCTGATTCCGTTTATTGTAATTTCTCTGAGGAAAAAATTGCACAATAAGCACAATAACTCAAGGACTTAAATATTGATGATACGTTTAAAACCAAAATACGAGCACAACAGATTCCACCCTTTAGTAGGCCCATTAGATTTTTTTCTCAAAATCTCAATAAACAAACATAATTACAGAAAGACTACAGGAAATCAGATTTAAAAAGAAGAAAGAATATGAAAATTTCTCTCCTTTCTTTTGCTGATTCTGATTCCGTTTATTGTAATTTCTCTGAGGAAAAAATTGCACAATAAGCACAATAACTCAAGGACTTAAATGTTGATGATACGTTTAAAACCAAAATACGAGCACAACAGATTCCACCCTTTAGTATGCCCATTAGATTTTTTTCTCAAAATCTCAATAAACAAACATAATTACAGAAAGACTACAGGAAATCAGATTTAAAAAGAAGAAAGAATATGAAAAATTCTCTCCTTTCTTTTGCTGATTCTGATTCCGTTTATTGTAATTTCTCTGAGGAAAAAATTTGATTACAAAAGTAATGAGATTATTAGAGTGAATGTCTTAAGTCCTTATTACTATCAGTAAAAATGGTCAATGATTTGACAGATTGGAAAATACAGATATCAAACCTTAGGATCAAATTTTTTTGATTTTCGATTTTTCCATTCCAGTGAAAAATTCCAAAAAGTTTAATTTTATTACTAATGGTATGACACTCAATCATTGATATTGAAGAATAAATGCTTCAAAGTTTCTTATGTTGAGTAAACACTTTCATGAATTTTTTGATTAATTATGAAGGGTGTTCAATGTATTCTCGGTATAGACGTGAAAGAAAACTCAGAAAATTTCAATTCTTCAATGTAGTCTCGGAGAACTTCAATACATTTGTTAGATCGAGAAATAAGCTTCTCTAAACCTTATAAAAAATATTCTTCTGGCTTCTCCTCAAAATAGGTATTAATTTCTACCTTCAGTACCTATTGTACTGAATCCTTTGAGGAATCCCGCTTGCTCTACTAGCTGGTAAACATCTAGTTTAATTGTTAATCTACTGATTATTATTATTCTGGTTAGGTGTTTATAGAAATGGGAAAGGAGGCTAATTGGCCGGTAGTTTTCTATGTTGCTTTTGTCTCCTCTTTTCAAAACCAGGATCACTTCCGCGTTTTTCCAAGTGTCCGGGATTTTGCCTTCCAGCAGACATTTATTCAGAAAAATCTGTAAGGATTCGTCAATTATCTTTTCGATGCTTGATGCTGTGAACTGTTTTCTGAAATTCTTCCAGTTTGTCCTATCTATGCATAACCGCACTTATGACAACTTATAAACTGCTGAATTATTAGCCCGGTTGTTTGGTCCGCACCATAAAAAACTAAGTTGGAAATTTTATGTGAGAGGTCGCTATTTTTATCAGTTTTTGAAATTATTTTAGTTTTTTTTTGAGGAACAAATAAGGTCAAATATACTGATGATAAAGTAATTTTTCTAATGTAATTGCAATTAAGAATAATAATGAGATTTCCTTTAATATATTCAGAACACTCACAAGGACAGATACAACCATCCCCAACTCAACTTTTCAAACTATTTGAACTCTCATAAACTCGCTCCCTATAGCTCAATGATACACAGCATTTTTAATTTCCTTAAGTAACTAGCTGACCCGGCCACGCGTTGCTGTGGCTAAAGTTTTTGTTATATTACATTATAGTAAACAATCTAAGAGGAACAATAAGAGAACATCAGTCACGGAGTCCACACAGCAATGCGTGGCCGGGTCAGCTAGTTAAATTATAAAGTTTTGATCAATGAAGCACAAATAAGTAAAAAACAGGATTAATTTCACTGTATTATCTTCATTATAATATGAATTCAATTTACACTTCAGTCTAAGTAACACGTGACCGGCTATGCTAACACCAAAAATTTAAAAAGTGGAAATAATTGAATTATACGGTATTTCGTTCACTACAAAATAAATTTAATTAATTTTATAGCGTCAACAACACGTGGTAATTATGTTGTTAAAATGTAGCTTATATGACACGTTCGTAGATTTACCATAGCAGCGCCATTTATTGATTACTTACTCAACCCAGTCGAAAGGTATCGACGTCTGTTAGAATCATTTGGAGTTAACAGATAATTGTGACTGTCAAATAATTAGCAATAAATTAAAATTGCGACTATAATTTGAGATTTAAACTATCCTATCTCTCAAGTTGGATCGAACTGCACATGGTGTGCGAATTTTATTATAATCGGTTAAGTGGTTTAGGAGTCCATTGAGGACAAACATTGTGACACGAGATTTATATATATTAAGATATTGCGTTAAAGGGGTAGCTAAATACACTAAAAATCTTGCTGTAAAATATTTTCGAAACAAAAATTATAAATTCTCCCATAAACAAAAAACAACTCTCTCTGAACCAAATGTACCTCACTTCCAAAACAGAAAACAACAAAAAAATTATAAAACTTTAATATTTAAGACCAACTTCAAAAAAGATAGCACAAATAATTTCAAACTAACATAAAAATATCTCCTCATATAAAATTTCCAACTTTTTTTAATGCTAAAGACAAAAACAACCAGCTTATAATAATTCAGGAGTTTATAAATTAAGTTGTCATTAAAGGGGTTGCATATATTTAGGACAAATCAGGAGAAGTTTCACAAAAAGGTTCAAAAAACATAAAACATTATTTAAGCATCGAAAAGATAACTCCAATTTTGGGAAATATTTTTTCGAAACAAGTCACGTTATACACCAGTTTGAATATACATTAAAAACTATGAAACTCGCGTCACTGTACGTACCTTTGGTAATAAAGAAGTGATAAAAAACGAGGTAATTTATTTATTTATTATTCATTGCATATTTGAAATGGACTGTCACAAAGCAAGTAGTTCCAAATATTCTGGAATTAAAGTGGTATGGTAGAAACCATAATTAATATATATTGGAATGTGTTGATAAATGTATGTTTCGAAATATCTTTTTTCTATATGCATTATTAATTCCTTAAAATTAATCAATTTTCCTTTCCAGATAAATACTGTAATGAATAAAGGAAGTGATGCTGTCAAGGTAATCAAAGTTGAGCATAAAGAAGATCTTGTTGTTGAATTGTGTTAACAATATAAGTATATTTTTTATTTGTTTCATTCTGTTCATTTGTATGTTAAAATATGTAAATAATTTCTATCCCTCTGTGATTTTGAAAAATTTAATAAATATTTGTCTACATAGAAACATTTAGCAAACACTGTTTTCTTTCATCATTCTTAGTAATTTTTGTAAACTTCTGATTCGAATATTCAGAATAATTACTCGAGTTAGAAATTAAAGAAATAAAATTTAAGTGAGCCATGGTAACAAAGTAAAAAATAAATGACAAGGTATGTTTCATTATTTTATATAGGAAAATTTGAAAACATCGCTGGACATTTTTCGAACAATGGTAATATTGAATTATGTTACTTAATTTCAATAAAATAGACCTTAAATTCTTTTAATATTAAAAACAAATTGAATTCAAAACATTTACTAGGAATAGAACACATAGTAATCTATTTGAAACATTGGAGATTCATTGAAAACCTTTGTTCAAAAACAACCTTTTATAATACTTCATAGTTTAGAGATGACAAACACCTAGATGAACAACATACTTGACACATTCTAGAACCCTGTTCGCTTTTGTTTTCCTGCCCCATCCTAATTCATCATATATATATATATCAGTCTGAGAGGTACATAAACAAAATTGTGATAAATCATTTACCTTCTATAAAATGCATAATAATAAATATGTAATCTCGTCGGTAGTCTTGCGGCTTAGACATCGTGAGATTGATAGTTCGAACCACAGGACAATAAAGAAATTTTCTGGTTTTGGGGGACCATCCAACCATTCGCTGTTGGGTAAAAAATTAACAGCGCTGTTCCTAAAGTGACGTAAGGAAACAGTAACAAAGCCTATACAGAACACAAATCCGATGTGGATACTATAGTGGACTTCTGTCTGTATCCCTGGGACTAATAAATAAATAACACAGATCACATGAAACAAACAAATAAGATTGAAATTACTTCATACTTTGGACATCAGAAATATATTTAATCTCATTTACAGAATGCATGAAGTTTATATGAAAAAGATTGAAATATGTTATATACCTAAAATATATACCTAAAATGCCTCAAACACAACTTGTCTCCCGTCTGGTTATGCAGTGGTTAAAGTGGAAAATTTTTAGAAATTTACTCTTGTTAGAGTAGCTATACAGAATGAGACAAAATATTTAAGTTAACTTGATGGCGAGTAAAATAAATTATTGATAAATATGAAATATATTTTCAAATTTTAATAAATAACCCTATCCCCGTGGCTGGTAATTTTGAGTATGATAACTTTATAAAAAAACAATTTAGAGGCTTAAGATTCACAGAGCTTACTTGAAATATAATATATTAATAGAAGATACAGTGTTAACTAATCAATTGTTACATAGAAAATAAATATCTATCAGAAAATTTTTATGTTTACTTCATTTCAAGGTATTGATCTAGCTTTTTATTTAGGACTTTAAAATCAATTATTGATACTTTCTTGAAACTGCTGCGAAAATCCTTAGATTCCGAGTAGCTTGACACTATTAATACAATTTTTAAAACACTTCAAAACCTTCTGGTGGTAAGTACAGCTTCTCTTTGTGGAGAAACTTAAACAACCTTAATATACCGAATCCTGAATTTACTAGCAGTAACTTATTATTTCCACAGTTAGAACCCATTTTTCAGAGGAATATTGTGATAGTTCTAATTTTTTTAAACAGAAATCATGGTGTAAATACACAATAAGGTATATATCTATGGTTCAGAAAATAATCTAAGTATGCGACTGTTACCTTCACAAATTTGATTGGCCAGGCCAATTTGAT
This sequence comes from Megalocaria dilatata, assembly GCA_034642435.1. NCBI lineage: Eukaryota > Metazoa > Arthropoda > Insecta > Coleoptera > Coccinellidae > Megalocaria > Megalocaria dilatata. Next base: position 1,346,651 of record CM067858.1, on the reverse strand, counting down.
TCAACCCTGAAATATCACTAAACAGCCATATAAACCAATTGTTATATATGTCTAGTTTAAATGACATTAATTGAACTAAAATTGTTACTTTTTTCTTGTAAGATATCAATTCAAATATAACTTAATATCGGATAAATAATAAATATAGTTCCATTAAAAACATAACTTTCAACAACATTTTTTTGATCGACTGAATGAAATAATTCAGTACTTCAATCACGTGCATTTTCTTCATAGTGGAACCCCTCTGAAAGTTTGAGTGGTTTCAAAAATATCTGTTACTGCTTTACTGACATTTGAATTAATATGATGTTCAATTCCTTTATTTTCATGTGTTTGGAAAAAATATAACATAAATCCAGCAGCTAATAATAAATGGCATGATAATACACTTAATACCAAAAATAATTTATGTTGAGATGCCCTTAAAGAAGGCATTAATGTTAACATTAATACAGAACCTGACAAAGCAGCAGATGATAGAGCCAATACCCACTGAAGGTATAATATTTGTATTGACCATAATATTGATACTGGAATATAAATGAAAAGAGAATACCCATAAATACAAACTAGTTTTAATAAACCAGGAGTTTTTGAAATGTCTTCGTTATTAAAAGGACTTTCAACAGACCACTTCAGAAAAGCCCACAATAATAATGGAACTAATATAACATATATCCAAATTACAGTGGCAGCATAAGAAACTAATTTAAAATCATATCTCCAGTGATACTTCTCATCATGTTGCAAATAATTAGAAATATTTCCACTAATTGCTATTGTAAAAATCAAAGTCATAGATATCCAAAAGGGGCCATATAAATCAGGTTTTCCTAATATATGGAGCCTTTGTGAAGCATTTGGAAGAGGTATAATTGAGGCTAATAATCTATCTGTAACATCCCTTGTGTCAACATTGAAAAACCTTTGATAATATTCTATCGACCAAATAGAATATAATTTATTTTGGGAATCTGAAAAAATGAAACAGTTGATTTGATGGTTGGATATAGTTCAATATTACCTTCTGCATCTCTTTCCAATAGATCGTCAACGCTTACATCATCACTGATAGTAACATTTATTTGAGCTTGATCAGAATACTTTCCATCATTTGTGTTTTGATGTACAACAGGGTAATCATGAAATGATAAAAGTTCTTCAGTAGGAACTTCTGGTAAGTTTGTCATTGTTGTTCTATTCTGCCAACAGCCAGATCAAAATAATTTTAATTCAATAGCATTATCCAAATAATTTTTCAAAATTTGGGTGAGTAAAACATGTAATATTAGTTCGAAATTTTGACGTGTCTAATATGCACTATGTTATCTACCAATCACAGAATACACCAGACGCATATGTTATGCTACAGACAGTTCTACAAGACTATATAATTGTTAATCTATGGCTACAGATTGACATGTAGGTCTGTGTTTATATTACAGATAAATCATCTTTGATTATATTCTTTATTTATCTTTCTCTATGTTTATACTGAAGAGATTCGTATCCTCTAAGCAACACCACCTAAACAGGTAGTGTTGCCTAAGGATCATACGAGTCAGAGCATAGAGTAACAATATTATTTATAGTCTTGTTGATCTATGGAGTCTGAGTCCCTCATAGTTTATATAAATTCCACCATTACGTCATTGTATTTACCCGCTTTATTTCTGTGTCAAATACTCTGTGGCACTGTAGCTTGACACGTATGTGATTGATGACAATAATAAAGGAGAATAATGTCCTTATAACATTCCCATTGTATTTGGAAGCATTCGAGAGTAGAGCTGTGTCGATCACGGTTTTTACGAGACCCGGGTCGATTGCGACCTATTGACGAAATGATCGGGTCAGAAGATTCGATCTTTCGATCACGGGTTAGGCTTCTTCGGCTGATTTACCGTGCCTGTTAAGTGATATAAAATGAAAGTAGAGATCGATGTGAGTGTGAGATATGAATTAATGAATGAAATATCTGACACTGACATTGTTATTCTAGTGATAAAATAACAAAGCAAAGGCCTTAATTGAGGTTCCATCACAATGTTAGTTATTTATTAACCTCGAGTCAATAGAATTTTAGAACGCTGTTATATTTTAGTGCAGTAGGAATTTAGGAATACAAACTATAATAGAACAGTTACTCTACTATGATATGAACTGAGAGATTTTCCATAAAACGCAATAAATGTTCTGTTAATATCATCTTCATTAAACGTCGAATACCTTGAAGAGATCCACATATTTTTATAAAGGAAGATTAGGCGGGAAGAACCACCTAGAGAATTTTATGCCAACTTGTCACTGTCGATAACGGGAGTAAGAGTCTATGGTCGCTTCGTAAACTTGCGCGCGCGTCTGAAAATGTAAACATAACTCCGGGAGATGATCCTTTTGTTCTGCAGAAGATTGGTGGTAATCATTGTAGACTGAACGCCGGTTTCAGAGGGTCCAGCATAGATTAACAATAATATATAGATTGGACACTTCCCTACCCCCACCTAAAACTAAGTTTTTAGTTGATGGTCCAGTCAATAGTTGGCGCTAACTATCAACTTATACTTTTTGATTTCGCCGCTAGGTACCGCTACCATCAGCCGTTAGCCATAGTTGTAGTAATACTTTTGTCCTAGGAATACTGTGAATATATTAATTTTATCTCTTTTTTATTTAATAGTTTTAATTTTTTATAACCAATAAATAATTATTGTTCAAACATATTTCTGTTATTCAAATAGTGATTTTGAACATTGAAACAAGTTTTTGGAAATTACTGTGTTGTACTACAAAAAAATTATATATAATTGTATGTAAATATTGTAAATACATATGTTAATTTCATCTCTTTTTTTATTTAATAGTTTCTATATTTTATAATGAATGAATAATTATAGTTCAAACTTGTATTTGTTATTCAGATAGTGAGTTTGAAGATTGAAACAAATATTTGAATCTTCTTTAAATTTTTCCTAGGGCTAAAATTAAAACAAGTATTCAGAAATTACTATGTTTTTACTAACAAAAAATTTAAATGTATTTGTTGTAAAGTTGTGTGAATGTAAGTATTTCAATGTTTTGGTACTAAAACATAGTTATTTCTGAACACAAATTTTAACCTTAGGAAAAACTGAAAGAAGATTCAAATTTTCGCGCCAAGCGTCGATAATGCAGTGATAATGCAGTTCTCTTGAGAGTTGGTAATATACAGTTCTCTATAGTTGAATTTGTTTCACGCACCAGTCGCTACAAAAAAAGCGACAAACTTCATTCAGACTTTTTCCAGCGAGTGTCCCATCTATATAGTCTTGTAGATCTATGGGGTCCAGTTTTCCTTTGTTAGAAATAGAACGCCATTGTACATTGTTCATTAAAAGTGAAGGTTAGACACAAAGGGAAGTCGATTGAGCTGCCCTAACATGTAAAGTTATTATATTGTATTGAATTACCCGAGGTCAACGTGAGTGTTATTTGTATCATGTATTCTTTATCCATTGGTGAATTTTACTGTATCGATGATCCAGCTAGGGGCGACCTGTTTGCTTTAATCTGAATTGGCCATTTAACGTATTTCATACATGTAAGCGTCTTTAGCTTCATTTCATTTATTGGGATCTAAGAGATGGTTAACAATGGTACTTTGTTTGAGAATTCAGAGTGTTTAGAGCGAATGAAATGTGGATCCACAATTAGATACTGACACCACAAGCATGTGTCTTCAGAAAGAGCCGCAACAAGGCGCAACTATTATTAGATATAAATATTATAATGAATAGGTAGTTAAATAAAAGACACAACAACCTCTGTGTCTTCAGAATGTCGCAACAAGACATTCCTGAACAATTTATTGAAAATTATTATGCGCCCAGATTATAATAATCTCATTAGATAGTAGGTGCGTGGATGGGGAATTCCTGACCAAAGGGTTATTGTTAATCTACCTCAAAGATCTTTGTTACATATTCCTATTGCCAGGTTATCTGTGGGTTCACTGAATTGATTGCTGTATTTACCTTTACATGCAAACTAATTATGTTTTAAGGTATAAGAAAGGTTGTCGATCTCTGGAACCTTGATTTTATGAATAAAGGAAAGGGTTGAAAAATGTATGGGAGCTGAAGAGAGGTCAAGGTTTTTTTATCCCTGACTCTTTTTTTTTGTCCTTAAGTATAACCTCGCTCTCATACACCGAGTCAGATGCGGGACCCTGCCTTCCGCAAACAAATATTGTATTTTTACTTATCGTTGCATTTTGAACTTCCCGTCATTGTTTCCTCGTTCTCGTTCAAGTGTAATGTGGGTTGTCTACACAACGTAACGTCCTATTCTCCCACCACTAGATGATCACGATAAAAAGGGTAGAGTACTCCTTAAAATCCCAGATATATTAGAGTACTCCGTAAAATCCCGGATATCTGAGAGTGCTCTTCAAAGGTTGGGATAGCTCAGTTGTTTCCGCGTGACCAGGATACTTGAATGAACGAGGAAGTGGAAGTTTAAGAATCATTGATAGTTTCAGAATAATTGTGGAGATTTAACTGACGTAAGAATTATATTGCAGGAACTTGAATTTAATTGTTGGACATAGTTGTTTAGGTAAAATCCAAACCAATCAAATCCGATTGACCAGAAATACAAAAACACGAGGAACGAAGGAACTATTTAGAGGATCCCCATATTCTCCTGTGAATGCTAGCTCATTTGTGTGTTTTAGGATAACATTAGGTACAAAGAACATTGAGATGGAATCTTTGAGACGAGACATTATCAAGGCACCTATGTTAACAAAGGAAACCCAATCCTTGTGGAGAGAAGTACTAAGACTACGTTCTCGAATAGAGACATTCACAAACGAACATACCAAAAGCCTATCCAATTTAACTCAAAATTAACAAACACTACAGAAAAGATTAGGAACCTCATTACCAACAACCACAACCTTCATCGACCAAACCCCAGCTACTTGGCTTAGTCAGGATAGACTTGTGCAGAGTGAGATAAACCATCTTGTAACTTCTTTCAACCCAAGAGATTCCCCCACCTCAATGATGCAGAATCAGGTAACGGCCAGCCAAATTTATGAAAGACTTGCAGGAGTATTTCTTGTTGGCTCGAATTTTTGCTGGAGATCAATTAAATGTGGCAAAAAGTTTACTGCGTGGCACTGTTTTAGATTGGAGTGAATTCCACGAACCAAACTGGAAATACTTTGCTAATTTCCATTGAGATTTCCTATCTAACTTTTGGTCAGAGGATATACAGTTTCGAGAATTAAAAGGCTTCGTTCACAGAAATACATCCCCAGGCGGAAATTTCACCTGTCCACTTATTTCATTCGTCATTTAAATAGGTATCGTCTCTTTACATTTCTATTTTCAGAAGGAATGATTTTGAGAGAGATTATGTGGAAGTAACCTCTGGAAATTCAATCTTTGTGGGCTGTTCATTGTCCTATGACGATTGTGGCTACGCTCCCATTTCTTGAGAAGCAGGATGAGTTTAGTGTACGTGGATCCACTAGTACCTCTAACATGAGGGGCGTACAGTATTATCATGGCAGAAGACGGAGGAGACGCACTTCAGTTTACTATAGGGCTTCACGAAGATCACGTAATATGAATTCTGTATCTTTTAATTACTACTAATTACAAAATTATTTCCGAGCGTAATGCTGTTTGTGTTGTGATACTACTGAATTGATTACTTTGGGATCTTTGTTCAACTTATAGAAGGTTGACCAGTTTCCTTAACGTCCTTAATGCCTGTATGTAACTTGCACTGTAGAAAAGTAGAATTAGAAGGTAGTTATAGATGTAGAATTAGATATGTAGATTTGATACAGGAGTTAGGGGCGTGATAAATTCAAGGAAGTAATTTCAACTGCTACCAGGAGCTAGGGGCGGGTGCATCCACCATTTTACATTTCTCTGTTTTCTTTTAACTTTATATTTTTGTTTTCTGCTTTGGTTCATGAGGAGTTTGAATAAGTTGACGAGGTATCGACTGTAAACATGCCATATGCCATTAAGTCAATAATATAAACATTTAGAGTTTAATCAACATTACATTGTAATGCTAGTGTCTGATATGTCACATCTCTTTCACAGAGTTCTTAAACTACTTGTTCCTGTTTGTTCTACCATGGTACATGTTTTCCTATTATTAAGAAGCCGGAGCAACTAGGGGCATATACGTCTATGGATATACGGAGCATATACGTCTATGACATCAATGGAAGAGAACAAGCTCGTCTTCCACAGTTGCAGCTCAGAAGGATTTTGTTGTAGATTAATATCGTTGGCAGTTTAATTGCAACAACTAACACTCTGTTTGTAATAAAACAACACTTGGTTTAACGATGAACTGTATAATAGAAAAGATACTTACAACCTGCTTGTTACAGAGACCGAACTAAAAGAGACAGAGTTTACTGAGTCGTTCATAGACCTTAACTCTTGATCATAAAAAAAAAATTATTATGCATAGAGTGAGGTATTCTTCTTAAACTTTTGGTATATATTTACAATACCACCTCTTAAATAACTTGAGATCTCTCTTGGGAAAACGATTTCTAGGGCTGGTTAGATCATGACACCCATGTACACAACATTTCTTAGTGGATCCCATTTTCAAGTACTGTATTGAACTCAGTATTTGAAAATACACTAGTTTAGTTGCACTAAACTGTTTTGAACTTATCTCTCACGAAATTTAATCAAAAAGAAATATAAGATGTACCCGAGGTTAGGCCATAACAAAACGTAAACAAAACCAACACTTCTTTTCGAAATATATGACCATAATTACTACAACTATTGCTAACGGCTGATGGTAGCGGTACCAAGCGGCGAAATGAAGAAACATAAGTTGATGGTTAGCGCTAACTATTGACTGGTGCATCAACTAAACTCTTAGTTTTAGGTGGGGGTAGGGAAGTGTCCAATCTATATATATATTATATATATATATATATATATATATATATATATATATATATATATACTACTCTGTCAAGAAAGTACCGGGAATTTTCAATTAAAACAACATTTTTACATTTTATCGTCAAAATTTATTGGGTTGCCTTCAAAATAGGCTCCATTTGCTCCAATACATCTATGCCAACGGCACTTCCAATTATCGAAACATTTCTTATAGGCGCTTTCCGGGATGGACTTTAGCTCTCGCGCCGAATTTTGTTTTATGGCTTCAATCGACTCAAAACGGGTGCCACGAAGGGGCAATTTTAGTTTTGGGAAGAGGAAAAAGTCGCAGGGAGCCAAATCCGGCGAATACGGTGGTTGCTGAAGCACGTTTGTTGAGTTTTTGGCGAGAAAGTCAGTCACAATCGTAGCTCGGTGAGAAGGCGCGTTATCGTCATGCAAAATCCATGAGTTATTCGCCCACAAATCTTACGGATACGCTCACGCAAACGTTTCATAACGCCTAGGTAATACTCCTTGTTTACCGTCTGACCCTCTGGAACGAATTCGTGGTGCACCACGCCACGGATATCGAAGAAAACAATGAGCATCACCTTCATTTTCGAGCGGCTTTGGCGTGGTTTTTTAGGTTTCGGCTCATTTTTTGCCACCCATTCCGATGATTGCTGGCTTGTTTGCATATCGTACTCGTAGACCCAGATCTCATCACCAGTTATAATGCGTTCCATGAATGTAGAATCGGAATTACAGCGATCCAGCATGTCTGAAGCGCGATGACGTTTTTGAAGAAAATTCAGGTCTTTCGGTACGAGTCGTGCGGCCACCTTTCTCATGCCCAAAATATCAATCAAAATCGTACGTGCGGACTCGTGGGATATCTTAAGATCTGTGCTATCTCTCTCAAGCTGGTACGACGGTTTTCCAGCACCCTTTCCTTAATTTTATCGACGTTATCTTCGATCGAAGCCGTCGATGGGCGACCACTTCACGACCGTACTTGAAGGCTCTGTACCACTGATATGCATGAGTTTTCGATAGAGCATTATCACCAAAGGCCTTTTGCAACATTTTCAATGCATCGGCATACAAAAATTCATTTGCAACACAAAACTTTAAACAAATTCTTTGCTCAACGTAATCACCCATAGTAAAAATCGGCACGCACTCTGACATCGACTGACTTAATCAGCTGTTGCAAACACACTAGTTGACAGATCCCGCTCAAGCTTGGCATAGTAATTAAGGACAGTGGTACCAACCTAGGAAAAAAAATTTTTACCTGCCTCATTGCCCCGCCAGATTTAAATCGATAATTCCCGGTACTTTCTTGACAGAATGTATATATATATATATATATATATATATATATACATATATATATATATATATATATATATATATCTATGAACTTGACAAGTAAGTGATTAGTGAGAATAACAAAGGAGAACAATGTCCTTATAGCGTCCCCATTGTATTTGAATTCATTCGAGAGGATGGTTCTTGGAAATACCCCTCCTGAGCAACTCAGTAGTCTACTCGAGATAATAGTATTTATAACAGTGTCCCTTGGTAACTCTTAGTAATTAAACTTCTTTGAAATGCTTCTGAGTAATTGCATGTTTAACATTTTCGAATAACACCTTAGTGTTAATGTGAAATTAATGATAGCACGATCGTCCATTGTACTTCGCTTTCCATTCTTGTATTTTTGCTTCATTGTTATTTAACCCGACTTAACTAAAATGCATTGCCTTTGTATATAACTAAAGCGGCACGACGCTCACAAGTTATCTGTTTGTATTGTATACTTTCTCTCGGTGCCTAGTTCCTTTTTGCTGTATTTTTAAATAGTGGTTCTTTATCTGCGTAATACTTGCTAATAGGGATTTTGTATAATCAGCGCTTGATATGTAACTGATTTGCATGTACTCTTATGTGATCCCCCGGTTACCTATTTCTTTGTTTGTTCTTATTGTAACGTTCATTAACACACCTAGGTGATGGGGTACTGTATCTATTTTGTTACGTCCTAGTCAGTTCGTGTTACATATTTGTCATATGCATGTGCCCGCTCACTTTGAGAGATTGTATTCCTTGTGAACCAGTGGCGTTCTTTAGGGTAAATCGCTGAGTAGTCCTGGTAGATGACGACATATCGTATAGAGACAGTAAATAGCTCCGGATATCCAACGCTATTGTGAGAATGTGTAAGTGATTGCTAGATTGATAGAATTGTTCCGAGGTATTGTGATATCCTCAGGGATTAGTTTGCGTGACCCTTCAGGTAGTGTTCGGTTCATTCTTCATTAATATCTGAACCTTCGTGGGTCTTTGCTACCCCGAGGTGGCCAGATACATTCCATTTTGATAGTAACTTTTCTGGTCGACTCGAATTTTGTTAGATCCCCTCTTCAAGGAGATCTCCTGGGCACACCACAGTTACCCTCACCTTACTGTCCATTTAAACTTATCCTTTGTAACGGGTGGTTCTGCACTGGTTACCGGAAGTGCAGTTGAAGGTGCATGCTGACTGTATCCTGTCCCTTCTAACCCCTTCTTTTGCATAAGAATAATATCTGATTTGAGCTAGTTACCAACCTATTGATATGTATTTATAAGTCATGTAGACCCGGGGCGCTATATGTGAAACTTTGCGAACCACTGCGTAGAGTAGATTTAACTACAGGCTGATAAATGTGCTTTCATTTATTGAGGGTTGTTGCTTTTAAATATTACTAATAGAAATATATTATTCTGGTATTACTGTGTTTTGAATATTTGAACCTCCCGTCACTGTTTCCTTGCTCTCGTTAGGTGTAATTTGGGTTGTCTACACAACGTAACGTCCTATTCGCTCGCCACTAGAAGATCATGATAAAAAGGTTAGGGCTCTTCAGAGTACTCCGCAGATCTTTGAGTACCCCGTAATATCCCGGATCTTTTGGAGTACTGCGTATGTAACGGTATAGCTCACGATAAAGGATGTTTCCTTATATCATTTACCGATGTCATTTCGTGTTGGTAAGTTGGCATCCGTATATTGGATGCCACTTTACCTCAGATGCCATCTATACCGGTAATTTTACATGGGGGATGCAACCTTGTACGCTGGATATATATATATATATATAAAATGATTTATTTTAACTGTAAATTCCATGACAAAATATATATATATATATATATATATATATATATATATATTGTCATGGAATTTACAGTTAAAATAAATCATTACAATAAATATACATAAAGGAAAAGACTCAACGTTGTATATAAGTTGACTCGTTAGAGTATAACCAGACCAAAATTAATTGAATAATATCCATTCTGACAGAAATATTAATAATTCAATTCATAAAAATACTCACAAGCTAAAATTATGAAGAAAAAGTATATTTGATCAAAAATCAGTAATCTTGTTGACAATTTATAAATAGAATTCACAGGGAGATTTCAATTTCAAATTATTCAATTTAAAGACTGCCAAAGCTTGAAGAAATAGAAGTAAATTGAATTTAGATATCTAGTTTGAAATTGATGAAAAAATTGTTGGAAAGATTTGTTACTATCATGATTCACATATAAATTTCAGTGATTATTTGACAAAGAACAAACTAAATTAAATATAACTTACCAGAATTATGTAAATAGGACAAATTTGATCAAAATTCAATGAAAGATACATCAACGTCAGATATTCTGAAATTATTAATGTAAGAGATATCGTTCAAGATGTTTAGGCATCAATAGAATTGTAATAGCATCTAAGCTAAATGTTAAATTTTGACCCTTGAAATACTTTACGGATGAAAAGCAAGACTTTCACTGTTCTGTTTAACATGAAACATACATCAAAATGTAGTTTAAAGAATAGGCTTTTTTTAACAATAATTTCAAACCAAGAAATATTGTAAATTTTGTGAAATCATTGAATGCATCATTTTTCAATAATTTTGACAGAAGCTAGTAAGCTTTGAAATTAAATTTTTCGTGAAAACTATAAATAGGAAAGACACAAAAAAATTGAATCAGTCTTAAAAATACGAGAGCAGAATTCATATCGGTCTGTCTCAAAATAGAACATTTCTCTCTTCAGTAATCCAGTTCCAAACCTAAAAATAAATTTAAATTATTATTGGGTTCACAGCCAAAATACTAATGAAATAGAAATTGAAGAAATTTCTCAATCATCGAATAGTCAGTGCAGAGAAGAAGTTACTGTATCTGAAGTAACTGTAAATGCTTGTATTTTGAATCAGTTTGGGTTTGTTTATGATGATACAATTTATAACACAAACAATATACTACAAAGTTATCACAAAGCCATTACTTGCTCAAACAGCAGTAAATGGATGACAGCCATTCAGTCGGAAATTTCTTCAATGGAACAACACTCCGTATGGAATATTATAGAAAGAGAATCTAGTATGAAAGTCATCCAACTGAAATGGGTGTTTAGTTTAAAACATGTAGGCTGTTTTAAAGCTTGTTTAGTAGTTGTAGGGTGTAGAGACACAGAGAACTATACTTCAGAAGAAACATCTCCAACTCCCGCTCTTTCAGTTGTTAAATTACTTTTTGCATTATCAGTAGCAAAAAAAAATGGCACATAGAACAACTTGATGTTAAAACAGCCTTTCTTGTATGGAAATATTGATAGAGTTAAGTATGTAACGATTCCTGGAGGTATAAAGATGGATAACACAAAATTTGTCTGCAAGATGAGCAAAGCTCTCTATGGGCTAGCAATTGCACCAAAATGTTTGTTTGTAATTATGGAGAAACTATTACAAGAATGTGGCTTCGAATCAAATCTGCGCGAATCTTGTCTATAATTGAAAAAGATAGATAACAAAATCGTCCTAATTTTAGTATATGTCGATAATTTATTGGTAACAAGTAATAAATTTGAGCTTAAAATAACGTAAATAGAGGTCATTCTTGATAGAAGGTATATAAAATAATATAAATATTAAAAAAAATTTAAAACAATTTTGAAAAATTAGCCTTCTACATATTTAATTCCAAAAGATTATATTCAATGATTATAACTTCTGAAAATAAATTAAAATAATGTCGTATAAGTACCACTTATATCATGACATAAAATAAATATTCATTATAAGACATCCAAATGGTATAACAAAATCCAATAAATAAAAATAATTAACTAAAATCCTATAAATTAAACATTTTGAATAGACAAAATTTTGTTTCTGCTTATCAATCCTATGAAAACCAATATCTTTCAAGAATATCCAACATAATCCTAAGAATTTTATCACAAAACTATCTTACTTAGACTATTCAATATTATTGGATATCTAACCAAGGTACTTTATATAAAAACTCAAGATATGCAAAACATTACTGAAAAACAAGTTTTAAAATCGACTTTGCTCATCAGTATTCAAATATTCATATTCAATAAATATAAAATCAATTAATAACACATATTCAAACTCACCCTTCGCCTTCCAGAAAAAGTTCTATTTAAAATGAGAACCTTAAATAGGTATCCACTACACACAGAAATATCTCTGTGGTTTAACCTGATCTAGAAGATTGAAAGACAAATTTAACGGCCTTTGCTATAACACAAGGACTATCTGTATGAATGTTTGAGGAAACCATATAATTATATGTTATAAATAAAATAACGTAAATAGAGGTCATTCTTGATAGAAGGTATATAAAATAATATAAATATTTTAAAAAATTTTAAACAATTTTAAAAAATTAGCCTTCTACATATTTAATTCCAAAAGATTATATTCAATGATTATAACTTCTGAAAATAAATTAAAATAATGTCGTATAAGTACCACTTATATCATGACATAAAATAAACATTCATTATAAGACATCCAAATGGTATAACAAAATCCAATAAATAAAAAATTATTAACTAAAATCCTATAAATTAAACATTTTGAATAGACAAAATTTTGTTTCTGCTTATCAATCCTATGAAAACCAATATCTTTCAAGAATATCCAACATAATCCTAAGAATTTTATCACAAAACTATCTTACTTAGACTATTCAATATTATTGGATATCTAACCAAGGTACTTTATATAAAAAAACTCAAGATATGCAAAACATTACTGAAAAACAAGTTTTAAAATCGACTTTGCTCATCAGTATTCAAATATTCATATTCAATAAATATAAAATCAATTAATAACACATATTCAAACTCACCCTTCGCCTTCCAGAAAAAGTTCTATTTAAAATGAGAACCTTAAATAGGTATCCACTACACACAGAAATATCTCTGTGGTTTAACCTGATCTAGAAGATTGAAAGACAAATTTAACGGCCTTTGCTATAACACAAGGACTATCTGTATGAATGTTTGAGGAAACCATATAATTATATGTTATAAATAAAATAACGTAAATAGAGGTCATTTTTGATAGAAGGTATATAAAATAATATAAATATTTTAAAAAATTTTAAACAATTTTAAAAAATTAGCCTTCTACATATTTAACTCCAAAAGATTATATTCAATGATTATAACTTCTGAAAATAAAGTAAAATAATGTCGTATAAGTACCACTTATATCATGACATAAAATAAACATTCATTATAAGACATCCAAATGGTATAACAAAATCCAATAAATAAAAATTATTAACTAAAATCCTATAAATTAAACATTCTGAATAGACAAAATTTTGTTTCTGCTTATCAATCCTATGAAAACCAATATCTTTCAAGAATATCCAACATAATCCTAAGAATTTTATCACAAAACTATCTTACTTAGACTATTCAATATTATTGGATATCTAACCAAGGTACTTTATATAAAAAAACTCAAGATATGCAAAACATTACTGAAAAACAAGTTTTAAAATCGACTTTGCTCATCAGTATTCAAATATTCATATTCAATAAATATAAAATCAATTAATAACACATATTCAAACTCACCCTTCGCCTTCCAGAAAAAGTTCTATTTAAAATGAGAACCTTAAATAGGTATCCACTACACACAGAAATATCTCTGTGGTTTAACCTGATCTAGAAGATTGAAAGACAAATTTAACGGCCTTTGCTATAACACAAGGACTATCTGTATGAATGTTTGAGGAAACCATATAATTATATATTATAAATAAAATAACGTAAATAGAGGTCATTCTTGATAGAAGGTATATAAAATAATATAAATATTTTAAAAAATTTTAAACAATTTTAAAAAATTAGCCTTCTACATATTTAATTCCAAAAGATTATATTCAATGATTATAACTTCTGAAAATAAATTAAAATAATGTCGTATAAGTACCACTTATATCATGACATAAAATAAACATTCATTATAAGACATCCAAATGGTATAACAAATCCAATAAATAAAAATTATTAACTAAAATCCTATAAATTAAACATTTTGAATAGACAAAATTTTGTTTCTGCTTATCAATCCTATGAAAACCAATATCTTTCAAGAATATCCAACATAATCCTAAGAATTTTATCACAAAACTATCTTACTTAGACTATTCAATATTATTGGATATCTAACCAAGGTACTTTATATAAAAACTCAAGATATGCAAAACATAACTGAAAAACAAGTTTTAAAATCGACTTTGCTCATCAGTATTCAAATATTCATATTCAATAAATATAAAATCAATTAATAACACATATTCAAACTCACCCTTCGCCTTCCAGAAAAAGTTCTATTTAAAATGAGAACCTTAAATAGGTATCCACTACACACAGAAATATCTCTGTGGTTTAACCTGATCTAGAAGATTGAAAGACAAATTTAACGGCCTTTGCTATAACACAAGGACTATCTGTATGAATGTTTGAGGAAACCATATAATTATATATTATAAATAAAATAACGTAAATAGAGGTTATTCTTGATAGAAGGTATATAAAATAATATAAATATTTTAAAAAATTTTAAACAATTTTAAAAAATTAGCCTTCTACATATTTAATTCCAAAAGATTATATTCAATGATTATAACTTCTGAAAATAAATTAAAATAATGTCGTATAAGTACCACTTATATCATGACATAAAATAAACATTCATTATAAGACATCCAAATGGTATAACAAATCCAATAAATAAAAATTATTAACTAAAATCCTATAAATTAAACATTTTGAATAGACAAAATTTTGTCTCTGCTTATCAATCCTATGAAAACCAATATCTTTCAAGAATATCCAACATAATCCTAAGAATTTTATCACAAAACTATCTTACTTAGACTATTCAATATTATTGGATATCTAACCAAGGTACTTTATATAAAAACTCAAGATATGCAAAACATTACTGAAAAACAAGTTTTAAAATCGACTTTGCTCATCAGTATTCAAATATTCATATTCAATAAATATAAAATCAATTAATAACACATATTCAAACTCACCCTTCGCCTTCCAGAAAAAGTTCTATTTAAAAGGAGAACCTTAAATAGGTATCCACTACACACAGAAATATCTCTGTGGTTTAACCTGATCTAGAAGATTGAAAGACAAATTTAACGGCCTTTGCTATAACACAAGGACTATCTGTATGAATGTTTGAGGAAACCATATAATTATATATTATAAATAAAATAACGTAAATAGAGGTCATTCTTGATAGAAGGTATATGAAATAATATAAATATTTAAAAAAATTTTAAACAATTTTAAAAAATTAGCCTTCTACATATTTAATTCCAAAAGATTATATTCAATGATTATAACTTCTGAAAATAAATTAAAATAATGTCGTATAAGTACCACTTATATCATGACATAAAATAAACATTCATTATAAGACATCCAAATGGTATAACAAAATCCAATAAATGAAAATTATTAACTAAAATCCTATAAATTAAACATTTTGAATAGACAAAATTTTGTTTCTGCTTATCAATCCTATGAAAACCAATATCTTTCAAGAATATCCAACATAATCCTAAGAATTTTATCACAAAACTATCTTACTTAGACTATTCAATATTATTGGATATCTAACCAAGGTACTTTATATAAAAACTCAAGATATGCAAAACATAACTGAAAAACAAGTTTTAAAATCGACTTTGCTCATCAGTATTCAAATATTCATATTCAATAAATATAAAATCAATTAATAACACATATTCAAACTCACCCTTCGCCTTCCAGAAAAAGTTCTATTTAAAATGAGAACCTTAAATAGGTAACCACTACACACAGAAATATCTCTGTGGTTTAACCTGATCTAGAAGATTGAAAGACAAATTTAACGGCCTTTGCTATAACACAAGGACTATCTGTATGAATGTTTGAGGAAACCATATAATTATATATTATAAATAAAATAACGTAAAGAGAGGTCATTCTTGATAGAAGGTATATAAAATAATATAAATATTTCAAAAAATTTTAAACAATTTTAAAAAATTAGCCTTCTACATATTTAATTCCAAAAGATTATATTCAATGATTATAACTTCTGAAAATAAATTATTTGAATATTTGAATACTGATGAGAAAGTCGATTTTAAAACTTGTTTTTCAGTAATGTTTTGCATATCTTGAGTTTTTATATAAAGTACCTTGGTTAGATATCCAATAATATTGAATAGTCTAAGTAAGATAGTTTTGTGATAAAATTCTTAGGATTATGTTGGATATTCTTGAAAGATATTGGTTTTCATAGGATTGATAAGCAGAAACAAAATTTTGTCTATTCAAAATGTTTAATTTATAGGATTTTAGTTAATTATTTTTATTTATTGGATTTTGTTATACCATTTGGATGTCTCATAATGAATGTTTATTTTATGTCATGATATAAGTGGTACTTATACGACATTATTTTAATTTATTTAGAGAAGTTATAATCATTGAATATAATCTTTTGGAATTAAATATGTAGAAGGCTAATTTTTCAAAATTGTTTCAAATTTTTTTAAATATTTATATTATTTTATATACCTTCTATCAAGAATGACCTCTATTTACGTTATTTTATTTATAATATATAATTATATGGTTTCCTCAAACATTCATACAGATAGTCCTTGTGTTATAGCAAAGGCCGTTAAATTTGTCTTTCAATCTTCTAGATCAGGTTAAACCACAGAGATATTTCTGTGTGTAGTGGATACCTATTTAAGGTTCTCATTTTAAATAGAACTTTTTCTGGAAGGCGAAGGGTGAGTTTGAATATGTGTTATTAATTGATTTTATATTTATTGAATATGAATATTTGAATACTGATGAGCAGAGTCGATTTTAAAACTTGTTTTTCAGTAATGTTTTGCATATCTTGAGTTTTTATATAGAGTACCTTGGTTAGATATCCAATAATATTGAATAGTCTAAGTAAGATAGTTTTGTGATAAAATTCTTAGGATTATGTTGGATATTCTTGAAAGATATTGGTTTTCATAGGATTGATAAGCAGAAACAAAATTTTGTCTATTCAAAATGTTTAATTTATAGGATTTTAGTTAATAATTTTTATTTATTGGATTTTGTTATACCATTTGGATGTCTTATAATGAATGTTTATTTTATGTCATGATATAAGTGGTACTTATACGACATTATTTTAATTTATTTTCAGAAGTTATAATCATTGAATATAATCTTTTGGAATTAAATATGTAGAAGGCTAATTTTTTAAAATTGTTTAAAATTTTTTAAAATATTTATATTATTTTATATACCTTCTATCAAGAATGACCTCTCTTTACGTTATTTCATTTATAATATATAATTATATGGTTTCCTCAAACATTCATACAGATAGTCCTTGTGTTATAGCAAAGGCTGTTAAATTTGTCTTTCAATCTTCTAGATCAGGTTAAACCACAGAGATATTTCTGTGTGTAGTGGATACCTATTTAGGGTTCTCATTTTAAATAGAACTTTTTCTGGAAGGCGAAGGGTGAGTTTGAATATGTGTTATTAATTGATTTTATATTTATTGAATATGAATATTTGAATACTGATGAGCAAAGTCGATTTTAAAACTTGTTTTTCAGTAATGTTTTGCATATCTTGAGTTTTTATATAAAGTACCTTGGTTAGATATCCAATAATATTGAATAGTCTAAGTAAGATAGTTTTGTGATAAAATTCTTAGGATTATGTTGGATATTCTTGAAAGATATTGGTTTTCATAGGATTGATAAGCAGAAACAAAATTTTGTCTATTCAAAATGTTTAATTTATAGGATTTTAGTTAATAATTTTTATTTATTGGATTTTGTTATACCATTTGGATGTCTTATAATGAATGTTTATTTTATGTCATGATATAAGTGGTACTTATACGACATTATTTTAATTTATTTTCAGAAGTTATAATCATTGAATATAATCTTTTGGAATTAAATATGTAGAAGGCTAATTTTTTAAAATTGTTTAAAATTTTTTAAAATATTTATATTATTTCATATACCTTCTATCAAGAATGACCTCTATTTACGTTATTTTATTTATAATATATAATTATATGGTTTCCTCAAACATTCATACAGATAGTCCTTGTGTTATAGCAAAGGCCGTTAAATTCGTCTTTCAATCTTCTAGATCAGGTTAAACCACAGAGATATTTCTGTGTGTAGTGGATACCTATTTAAGGTTCTCATTTTAAATAGAACTTTTTCTGGAAGGCGAAGGGTGAGTTTGAATATGTGTTATTAATTGATTTTATATTTATTGAATATGAATATTTGAATACTGATGAGCAAAGTCGATTTTAAAACTTGTTTTTCAGTAATGTTTTGCATATCTTGAGTTTTTATATAAAGTACCTTGGTTAGATATCCAATAATATTGAATAGTCTAAGTAAGATAGTTTTGTGATAAAATTCTTAGGATTATGTTGGATATTCTTGAAAGATATTGGTTTTCATAGGATTGATAAGCAGAAACAAAATTTTGTCTATTCAAAATGTTTAATTTATAGGATTTTAGTTAATAATTTTTATTTATTGGATTTTGTTATACCATTTGGATATCTTATAATGAATGTTTATTTTATGTCATGATATAAGTGGTACTTATACGACATTATTTTAATTTATTTTCAGAAGTTATAATCATTGAATATAATCTTTTGAAATTAAATATGTAGAAGGCTAATTTTTTAAAATTGTTTAAAATTTTTTGAAATATTTATATTATTTTATATACCTTCTATCAAGAATGACCTCTATTTACGTTATTTTATTTATAATATATAATTATATGGTTTCCTCAAACATTCATACAGATAGTCCTTGTGTTATAGCAAAGGCCGTTAAATTTGTCTTTCAATCTTCTAGATCAGGTTAAACCACAGAGATATTTCTGTGTGTAGTGGATACCTATTTAAGGTTCTCATTTTAAATAGAACTTTTTCTGGAAGGCGAAGGGTGAGTTTGAATATGTGTTATTAATTGATTTTATATTTATTGAATATGAATATTTGAATACTGATGAGCAAAGTCGATTTTAAAACTTGTTTTTCAGTAATGTTTTGCATATCTTGAGTTTTTTTTATATAAAGTACCTTGGTTAGATATCCAATAATATTGAATAGTCTAAGTAAGATAGTTTTGTGATAAAATTCTTAGGATTATGTTGGATATTCTTGAAAGATATTGGTTTTCATAGGATTGATAAGCAGAAACAAAATTTTGTCTTTTCAAAATGTTTAATTTATAGGATTTTAGTTAATAATTTTTATTTATTGGATTTGTTATACCATTTGGATGTCTTATAATGAATGTTTATTTTATGTCATGATATAAGTGGTACTTATACGACATTATTTTAATTTATTTTCAGAAGTTATAATCATTGAATATAATCTTTTAGAATTAAATATGTAGAAGGCTAATTTTTTAAAATTGTTTAAAATTTTTTAAAATATTTATATTATTTTATATACCTTCTATCAAGAATGACCTCTATTTACGTTATTTTATTTATAATATATAATTATATGGTTTCCTCAAACATTCATACAGATAGTCCTTGTGTTATAGCAAAGGCCGTTAAATTTGTCTTTCAATCTTCTAGATCAGGTTAAACCACAGAGATATTTCTGTGTGTAGTGGATACCTATTTAAGGTTCTCATTTTAAATAGAACTTTTTCTGGAAGGCGAAGGGTGAGTTTGAATATGTGTTATTAATTGATTTTATATTTATTGAATATGAATATTTGAATACTGATGAGCAAAGTCGATTTTAAAACTTATTTTTCAGTAATGTTTTGCATATCTTGAGTTTGTATATAAAGTACCTTGGTTAGATATCCAATAATATTGAATAGTCTAAGTAAGATAGTTTTGTGATAAAATTCTTAGGATTATGTTGGATATTCTTGAAAGATATTGGTTTTCATAGGATTGATAAGCAGAAACAAAATTTTGTCTATTCAAAATGTTTAATTTATAGGATTTTAGTTAATAATTTTTATTTATTGGATTTTGTTATACCATTTGGATGTCTTATAATGAATGTTTATTTTATGTCATGATATAAGTGGTACTTATACGACATTATTTTAATTTATTTTCAGAAGTTATAATCATTGAATATAATCTTTTGGAATTAAATATGTAGAAGGCTAATTTTTTAAAATTGTTTAAAATTTTTTAAAATATTTATATTAAATTTGAGCTTAGTCAAGATACAGTGAATGTATTGAAATATAACTTTGATATTAAACAGTTTGGTTTCTCAATCAAGTTTCTTGGTTTAAAAATCACGAAGTCTCAAAATCAATTGTTTCTTCATCAAACCCAGTTTGTGAAGAATGTGTTGAAAGAGTTTAGCATGGAAAACTCAAACTCTGTTGATACTCCTTTAGTACCTCAAGGAAAGCACAAACCTCCTGAAGTCACGAATGGAGCAAACTTCCCTTATAAGAAAGCAATAGGTTCTTTGTTGTATCTGAGTCTATTTACTAGACCTGATATCTCGTTCGCAGTAAGCTATCTGACCCACTTTCAGTCAAATCCGCAGCAGTTTTTAAATACTTGAAAGAAACCTCACAAGTGGGTTTGAAGTATATTAATGGCTCGCCAAATTTATCCTGTTACTGTGACGCAGATTTTGCAGGTGATACATCTAGTCAAAGGTCAACTACTGGTTTTGTAATCTTTGCCTTTGGCAATCCAGTTGTATGGTGCTCAAGGCTCCAAGCTACCATTGCACAAAGCTCAGCAGAAGCAGAATTCATTGCATTAACAAATGCAGTGAATGAAGCTTCATTTTATTGCCCATTTACTTGAGGAATCAGTAAATCTTGTTATTTTTCCCGTATCTATTGTTGAAACTCCCGCTCCGAGTTCTAGATTCTAGATTTCTGTACTGTGATAGGTTTCAGTTTTTACTAGGTGGCTCCATCTAGCGGAGAGTAGTTGAATCACAGTATCTTATTGAGTTGTATTTCCTGTAATTACAGTAGATCTGTATTATTGAATGAGGGATCGTAGACTGAGTTCTGTCGCAGACAAATGACAGATCAATAGAAGTGACAGAACTTCTTCTGAAACGAAAAAGAAATAATGTAATGTAATGCAATGGTGGTTTTGAACCGGAAGAATTAGCATCAATTTTTGTTACCCTGTTTTTTGTACATTTTTGTTAATTTATTTCCGCTTATACGAGTGAAAGAAAAGCTGCCAATAAAGTTTTATTAAAGTTTTGAGTTTTAATAGAACCAAGTTGTGAAAACGAACCAACTCAGCTAGAATCAACCGGTGAGTTGATCTTCGGCGAGTGTTTCACATTTTGTGGCGACCGTGACAGGACAGTTTTTCACATTACGGTATAGTGCGGTCTGTACAGGAATATTAACAAGTTTGAAGTAAGTGAATAGTGCGATATGTTGTCCTCTACGAGGACTACCCAGCAATTTACCTTAAAGAACGCCACTGGTTCACATGGAATACAATCTCTCAAAGTGAGCGGGCACATGCATATGACAAATATGTAACACAAACTGACTAGGACATAATTAAATAGATACAGTACCCCATCACCTAGGCGTTTTAATGGACGTTACAATAAGAACAAAGAAATAGGTAACTGTGGGATCACACAAGAGTACATACAAATCAGTTACATATCAAGCACCGCAATTATTAAGAACAGATCATATAAAATCCCTATTAGCAAGTCTTACGCAGATAAAGAACCACTATTTACAAATACAGCAAAAAGCAATCAGGCACCGAGAGAAAGTATACAATACAAACAGAAAACTTGTGAGGGTCGCTTTAGTTATGTACAAAGGCAATGCAATTTGGTTAAAACATTCCGGTCGGATTAAATAACAGTGAAGCAAAAATACAAGAATGGAAAGCGAAGTACAATGAGCGAGCGTGCAGTCATTAATTTCACATTAACACAAAGGTGGTATTCAAAAATGTAGAGCATGCAATTAATCAGAAGCATTTAAAAGAAGTTTATTTACTAAGAGTTACCAAGGGGTACCATTATCTCGAGTATGTTACTAAGTTGCTCAGGAGGTTTATTTCCAAGAACCTTCCTCTTGAATGAATTAAAATACAATCCGGACGCTATTTTGACACAGAAAATAACGCGGCTATACAATGACATAATGGTGGAATTTATATAATCTATGAGGGACTCTGTGACTCGTATGATCCTTAGAGGATCTGGATCTCTTCATTATATACGATCATTTGCTAGATACAGATGCTACAGAGGAGGTACTACTAGCTGAGATGGACCAGAATGATGCTTACCACCGGATATTCGTCGACCTGAAATTTCAAAGTGAGAAGCCAGCGGAGCAACCACTCGAGGTATTGGGGGTTAGGTCAACAAATAGATGTAGGGGAGAGGTTGACAATGATCACCTTAAAGGTAAGCGTAAATTTCAACTACCTATTATCCAGTTTAAGCTGTTCGAAGGAAATATACGCGATTGGCTCGGGTTTTGGTCGCAGTTCAAGAAGGTTCACGAAGATATGGATATAGATTCATGTGATAAAATTGAATATTTAATTCAGGCTACTGTATATGGCAGCCGTGCACGAAGAATTCTCAAGAGTTTTCCTTCTGTCGGTGAAAACTATGAAAAAATCATTGACTGTTTGAAATCTAGATTCGGCCGGGAAGACTTACAGATTGAAGTGTACGTGCGGGAATTACTAAAATTAGTCCTTAATAGAACGCTTCCTCTGAGTAAAAATGATCTTGCTCATTTAAATGATCAAATAGAGACACAATTACGAGCTTTAGATACTCTTGGTATAAATAGTGATAGATATGCGGCTCTGTTGCTTCCTTTAATTGAGTCATGTTTACCCCTAGACCTTATGCGAATTTGGCAGCGATCAACCTTCATTAATAGTCAAGATGCCTTTTCTGTTTCGGGTTCACAAAGTGAAGGGTTTTCGGTAGAGGGTCGACTAAATAACTTGATGCGGTTTTTGCGTTCAGAAGTTGAAAATGAACTTCGAGTTGATTTGGCATGCGCAGGTTTCGGTCTATCTGAAAATATGGAAAAGCTGTGCGACTCTGAGAGGAAAAATAGCAGAAATTCGGGGAAAAGGAAAACAGCAGCGGCGCTCTTGCCTGGAGATATGGAAAGGTGCATCTTTTGTACTAGAAATCATGAAAGCCAATCTTTTTTTAAGGCACAGAAAATGAGTTTCGAGGAACGAAATTGTATTATTACTGAGAAAAAGGTATGTTTCAAATGTTTGAAGATTGGTCATCAATCACGTAAATGCAGAATGCGTTTAAGGTGCATCATATGCGGATTTTCACATGTAGCTCTGATGTGTCAAGATTTGCCAAATAAGCAGCGTGGCGGCAAATCATCAGACGAAAAGCTTGAGTCGGAGAAAAATCATGCGATGACTAATCAAAGTTTAAATACGCACGTCTTTCTACAAACCTTACGAATGTCACTGAAAGGAGCTAATGGTGTCAGATCTGTGAGAGGATTGATTGATTCAGGTTCGCAAAGGAGCTATGTTTTGAAATCTACTGCAATTGCCCTTAATCTGAAACCAAAAAGGACAGAGAAAATAACTCATTGTCTTTTCGGAGGATCGCAAGTTAACAACACACACTATTTTTATGACATTACCATTGTCAACGGTCCAAACAATCTGAGTTTCGAAGTCCTAGACCAACCCTGTATTTGCAACGATGTGGCGACAGTTTTTATGGCCCCTGGATACAGGAGTTGAAGATAGCAGGAATAGAAGTCTCGGATAGGCATGATTCACGTCCTATAGAGTTATTATTTGGGGCAGATATTGCTGGTTTATTGTACACTGGTAAGCGAAACGTGCTAAAGAATGGACTTGTTGCATTTGAGACGCGTTTTGGATGGAGAATAGAGGGTAAGGTGTCGGCTATAAATTCGTGTAGTATGCTGTCAACCACGTCCATGCTTGGAAACCTATCTATTACAGAACTTTGGCAATTGGATGTCCTTGGAATTTCCGACCCCAAAGAGATAAAATCAAGGGAGGAGTTGGCACTAGCGGCTAGGAAACTGTTCGAAGATACTGTGGGAGTAAATCGAGAGGGACGCTATGAAGTAAGGTTACCTTGGCTTGAAGATCATCCTACTCTCCCCAGTAACCTTGAAATTGCTAGAACATTTAAGAAGCTAGAGGTTGACCAACTTACCCTCAGATACAAAGAAGTTTTCGAAGAATGGAGATCGATGGGTATCATTGAAGAAGTTGATGTGGTCACGGGAAAAGATGAGGGACATGGTCATTTCCTTCCTCATAGACCGGTTGTCAAAGAGGGATCAACGACGGCATTGCGACCGGTATTCGACGCATCTGCTCGTGACAATAGAAACCCCTCACTAAATCAATGTTTAGAAAAGGGACAGAATTTGATTGAACCAGATTTAGACAGAACAAGATCGCAGTCATAGCTGACATCAAAAAGGCTTTCCTGCAGGTTAGTGTTAGTCCCAAAGACCGTAAGTTCCTGGGGTTCCTGTGGGTGGATGACCAAGGAAAAGAAATAACTTACCAGCATAACCGTGTCGTCTTTGGCGTTAACTGCAGTCCTTTTTCACTTGGAGCAACCATCTGTCAAAATATCTGGAGAGATCCTCTGATGAAAGAAGTGACTATTTTAAGAAAAACATAGAGATACTTCGAAAGAGCTTTTATGTTGATAATTGAGTCACTAGTGTGCTGAATGAAGAGGGTTTGGACCGATTCATAAGAGATTCCGTTCAAGTTATGACAGAGGCGGGCTTTGAGCTCAGAGGGTGGGAGTTCTCAGGTAATGTGGCTAGACAGACAGAAGGTGTACCAGTTCTCGGACTCAGATGGAATCCCACTAGAAATGTCTTGACCATCAACAAGGACTTAATCAGTTTACAAGATGAGGATATGGTTGTTACGAAGAGGAAGTTACTGTCCGTAGCCCAGAAGATATTCGATCCCATTGGATTTACTAGTCCTGCTACCCTTCGACCAAAGTTATGGTTGCAGGAAATGTGGTCGAGAAACATCGGTTGGGATGTTGCAATCGAGGATGACATCGCTCTTTTGTTCAAAGAGTTGAGCTATCCCGTACATTACAGAGTACTCTAAAAGATCCGGGGTGTTACGAAGTACTCTAAAAGATCTAGGGGTTTACGGAGTACTCTAAATGATCTAGGGGTTTACGGAGTACTCTAAGAGATCTAGGGGTTTACGGAGTACTCTTAAAGATCTGGAATTATACGGAGTAATCTAAAGAGCGCTAACCTTTTTATCCTGATCGTCTAGTGGCGGGCGAATAGGACTTTACGTTGTGTAGGCAACCCAAATTACACCTAAACGAGAGCAAGGAAACAGTGACGGGAGGTTCAAATATTCGAAACGCAGTAATACCAGAATAATATATTTTTATTAATAATGTTCAAAAGCAACAACCCTCAACAAATGGAAACACATTCATCAGCCTGTGGTTAAATCTACTCTATGCAGTGGTTCGCAAAGCGCCCCAGTGAAACCAATAGCGCCCCGGGTCTAAATGACTTATTACTACATATTGTTAGGTCGGTATTCGCTCAAATCAGATATCATTCTTATGCAGTGGAAAGGGTAAAGTTATGCAGGAAAAGGGGATACAGCCAGCCTGCACCTTCAACTGCACTTCCGGTAATCAGTGCTGAACCTCAATTACAAGGGGTAAGTTTAACGGACAGTAAGGTAAGGGTAACTGTGGTATGCCCAGGAAATCTCCTTGAAGAGGGGATCTAACATAATTCAAGTCGACCGGAAAAGTTACTATCAAAATGGACTATATCTAGCCACCTCGGGGTGACAAAGGCCCAGGAAGGCTTAACTCTTACTGAGGAACGGACCGAACACTACCAGAAGGTTCACGCAAACTAATCGCTGGAGATATCACAGTACCCGGAACAAATATCTAGCAATCACTCACTTATTCTCACAATAACGTTGGATATCTGGAGCTATTTACTGTCTCTATACGATATGTCGTCCCCTACCAGGACTACTCTCTTCAGAGTAGATTCAAGAAGTTCCAAATTTGGTATACATCGAAATACCTCGTTGGACCAAGATCGGTGGGACCAAATCGGAACATGTGAGTCTTCATACTTTTGTTGATGCATCGAAATCTGCCTATGCAGCGGTGATATTCTGTAGAGTGGAGGAAGGTGACAAAGTTTCGGTCCATTTGTTGGCAGCCAAATCGAGGGTGGCTCCAAAGGAAAAAGTCGACAGAGCTATTACCATTCCACGTTTAGAATTACATGCTGCAACGATAAGTTCAAGGTTGTACTCAAATATTGCAGAGAATTTAACACAGCAGTACGAGACATTTTTTTGGAGTGATTCCACAACAGTAATTTCTTGGATAAATAGGAATGAAGAGTGGGGACCTTCGTTCACAATAGTGAGGAGATCCGGATCCTCTAAGGATCATAAGAGCCACATAGTCCCTGATAGATTATATAAATTCCATCATTATGTCATTGTATTTACCCGCGTTATTTTCTGTGTCAAAATACTGTGGCGCTGTAACTTGACACGTATGTGATTAGTGAGAATAACAAAGGAGAACAATGTCCTTATAGCGTCCCCATTGTATTTGAATTTATTCGAGAGGAGGTTCTTGGAAATAAACCTCTTGAGCAACTTAGTAGTCTACTCGAGATAATAGTATTTATAACAGTGTCCCTTGGTAACTCTTAGTAAGTAAACTTCTTTTAAATGCTTCTGATTAATTGCATGCTTTACATTTTTAAATACCTCCTTTGTGTTAATGTGAAATTAATGACTGCACGCTCGTTCATTGTACTTCGCTTTCCATTCTTGTATTTTTGCTTTGCCGTTATTTAATCCCACCGGAATGTTTTAACTGAATTGCATTGCCTTTGTACATAACTTAAGCAACCCTCACAAGTTTTCTGTTTGTATTGTATACTTTCTCTCGGTGCCTGATTGCTTTTTGCTGTATTTGTAAATAGTGATTTTTTACCTGTGTAATACTTGCTAATAGGGATTTGTATTATCTTTTCTTATTAATTGCGGTGCTTGATATGTAACTGATTTGTATGTACTCTTGTGTGATCCCCCGGATACCCATTTCTTTGTTCTTATTGTAACGTCCCTTAACACGCCTGGGTAATGGGGTACTGTATCTATTTTATATTATGTCCTGGTCAGTTTGTGTTACCTATTTGTCATATGCATGTGCCCGCTTACTTTGAGAGATTGTATTCCTTATGAACCAGTGGCGTTCTTTAGGGTAAACCGCAGAGTAGTCCTGGTAGGGGACGACATATCGTATAGAGACAGTAAATAGCTCCAGATATCCAACGTTATTGTGAGAATGTGTGAGTGATTGCTAGATATTTGTTCCGGGTACTGTGATATCTCCAGGGATTAGTTTGCGTGACTCATTTGGTAGTGTTTGGTCCGTTCCTGAGTAAGAGTTAAGCCTTCCTGGGCCTTTGTCACCCCGAGGTGGCTAGATATAGTCCTTTGATAGTAACTTTTCCGGTCGACTTGAATTATGTTAGATCCCCTCTTCAAGGAGATCTCCTGGGCATACCACAGTTACCTTTACCTTACTGTCCGTTAAACTTACCCCTTGTAACGGGAGGTTCAGCACTGGTTACAGGAAGTGCAGTTGAAGGTGCAGGCTGGCTATATCCCCTTTTCCTGCATAACTTAACCCTTTCCGCTGCATAAGATTGATTCTGATTTGAGCGAATACCGACCTAACAATATGTAGTAATAAGTCATTTAGACCCGGGGCGCTATTGGTTTCACTGGGGCGCTTTGCGAACCACTACGTAGAGTAGATTTAACCACAGGCTGATGAATGTGTTTCAATTTATTGAGGGTTGTTGCTTTTGAACATTATTAATAAAATTATATTATTCTGGTATTATGGTGTTTCGAATATTTGAACCTCCCGTCACTGTTTCCTTGCTCTCGTTAGGTGTAACTTGGGTTGCCTACACAACGTAAAGTCCCCTACCAGGATTACTCTGCAGTTTACCCTAAAGAACGCCACTGGTTCACAAGGAATACAATCTTTCAAGGTAAGCGGGCACATCCATATGACAAATATGTAACATGAACTGACTAGGATATTATAAAATAGATACAGTACCCCATCACCTAGGTGCGTTAATGAACGTTACAATAAGAACAAAGAAATAGGTAGCCGGGGGATCACACAAGAGTACATGCAAGCAGTTACATACCAAGCACCGCAATTATTAAGAACAGATAATATAAAATCCCTATTAGCAAGTATTACGCAGATAAAGAACCACTATTTACAATTTCAGCAAAAAGCAATCAGGCACCGAGAAAAAGTATACAATACAAACAGAAAACTTGTGAGGGTTACTTTAGTTATGTATAAAGGCAATGCAATTTAGTTAAACCATTCCAGTCGGATTAAGTAACAGTGAAGCAAAAATACAAGAATGAAACGTGGTGAATGAACGTACAAAGAACGAAAATACCATTAAATCAAACAAAATACAACGAGTAGGATAAAATGAATGAATATGCAAAACTGAGAATAGCAAAATGAAAACATTATTAAATCAAACGTAAAGGGGTTTCTTAACAAAAACTTAACGCATGCAATGGATTAAAACATTTTAAGAGAAATTAACTTACTACGAGTTACCAAGGGGTATAGTATATAATGAGCTTGTCTCGGTGAGATTTTTCAGTCGTTCGGGCTAATGCTTTTTTAGAACCTGCTTCACTGAGCGTTCGGGATCCAAGAGACCTGTCCTTGTTCGCTCCCCAGGCACGTCCATCTTCCTTTTTCACAGAGCGCATGTGTCACCCTTCGACATCATAGAAGAAGCGCTTGGGCGTCGCTATAGGCGTGTGTACACCTTGGTCTCCGGGTGTCACGCGGTATCCGACATTCGCTCCAGAGTCACTCTTATCATACCTAGAGGATGCAGATTTCTTCACTATGTAAAGGGAAATTTCGCTGCAGTGTGTGTGGTGGAAATCATGAGGATGAACAAGTATGTGATTCTGAACCACGTTGTATCTATTGTGGTAAATCTCACGTTGCTACTGATAGGGCTTGTCCTGAATATTCCAGACAAGTAAAAATGAGGGAATTAATGGCCTTACATAATATTTCTTTGTATGAAGCTGATAAAGCCTGTAGAAAGCAAATTTCTCCATCTCCTTCAGAATTTCCCTCTTTGAAAAATAAGGTAGCTGAAAGGAATGCAATTGGAACTCGATCCTATGCAAACGCGGTTACTCGTTCTACCATGGGGACATAAAATATTTCCGCTCCTGCTCGTAGTAGACAGAATATTAAAAGAAAAGCATCTACACAATCTGGTTATGATAAAGATGCACACAATGCGTGTCTTATTCCTTATAGAAGCAACTCTCCTTTAATAGATGCCCCTATAGCATCATCTCCACATGAAATGGAAACATCTCCCTGCCTTGATGCTGACACAGCAAATAGTCAGTATTTTTCTCAGTCTGAGTTTCTCTCTCAGGATGGTGTATGTGCATATTCACCAAATTGGAACGAACAGTCATTCTCACATGAAGAGAATACAACAAGAGAAAGAATTATATATAATGAGGATTATTTACAATATAAATAATCCTCCAACTTTATTATTGTGTTCATATAAGTGGTTCACTCTTGTTTCGACTTTAGTTTGTTTTTTTTGTTTTCTTTTCTTCCTGGGTTTATGGTACCCCTTCCTTCTCACTTGATCGGTTTGGGAATTGTAGATGATGCTTAAGATTCTTCAATGGAATATAAGATCTTTGTTTGCAAATTTTAATGATCTTAAAATTTTAATTAAAAATTTGGAACCGGATATAATATGTTTAAATGAAATATGGTTGAGCGCTTATCAAAGCTTGTCCATATCAGGCTTCACGTTGGTGAGGTAGGATAGAGCGGATGAATATGGAGGAATTGCTATGGCGGTTCGTAGAGGTTTGACCTTTCGGGAAATTGATTTGGGTACTTTAAGCCTTCCACCTGGAATGCAAGCCATGGGCCTCAACTGTTCTGGATATAAGATTATATGTGTATACGTTCCACCAGATCCTTCTCAGTTCCAATCCTCGAGCAGTTCCTAGTGTATACTGGTAGAACATGTCTCTTGCTGGGTGATTTCAACGTGCAGAATTCTGGAATCTGGGATTCTTAATCGGAATGGTAGTACTGTTCAAGTGTTTTTGAGAGACAATGATTTCGTTTTGCTCAATGATGGTTCCCCAACAAGGTTGACCCCGCCGCAAGCAAATCTTAGTACGCCAGATTTGACAATGTGTACTGGAGATATGTCTGTTTTTTTGTAAGTGGGCGACAGTTAAGGACACAGGACCCAGTGATCATTTTCCTATAGTTGTCAAGATTGATAGGGGCTCTGGGGAGACCCCAGTAGAAAAAGCATCTTTTCGAAAATATAAAACTAAAAATACTGATTGGAATTTGTTTTATAGGCAGGTCTTTGATCAGTTTGACAGCTGTCGGGTGGATAATGTGGCGGAATTCGTAAAAGTCATTCAGAGGGCTGCTGACTCCTCTCTGTCCAAACACAAAAGACACAATTCTATATATAAGGTTTATTGGTGGGATAAGGAGGTTGCAAGGGAGGTCAATTTGAGAAGATCTCTACTCTCAAAATACAGGTGCTCATCTAACATGGAAAATTACACAGGGTACAAGAGACAGGTCGTAAAAGTCAGAAAATTAATTAGGAGCAAGAAAAGAGAATCGTTTAAGCAATTTTGCGAGAACCTTTGTGTGGAGCAGACAGGTCTCTTCTGGGGCATAATTAGAAAGTTCTCTGGTCGGTCTTCTGGGAGTGGTTATCAGGCGGTCTCGGATTCATGCTGCGGGGAGATTCTACGTAGATTGTCGAGGCCGGTCTCATCCTCTCGTGTAGAGATGAGATATCAGGACAATACGAGAGAGTTTACTCTTAATGAATTGATGTTTTCCTTGAGGTTGAGAAAGGACTCAGCCCCAGGCCTTGATGGTATCGATTATAGGATATTCGTTCATCTTCCATTGTCTGTCAAAATAAGCCTCTTAAGTCTGTTCAATCGACTCTTGCGTTTTGGCTCGCATCATCTTGATATGAAAACATCAGTTATGGTTCCCATCTTGAAGGATGAAGCTTCGGTAAATATGGGCAACAGTTATAGACCTATTTCAATTTCTCCATGCATTAAAAAAATCCTGGAAAGAATGTTAAAGGAAAGAATAGAGGGGAAAATAGAAGAGCAATTGGAACCCTTGAGCTTTGGTTTTCGAAGGGGCAGGTCCATTTCGGACAGCCATACTCTTCTTACTACCCAGATTTATTCGGCCTTTGACAAAAGACATTTTTCTATATGTGTTTTTTGGATATAGCGGGAGCATTTGATAGTGTGGATTTGAATGTGTTGTGGAGAGACATGATTGCTTGCAAAATTCCTCATAATGAGGCTAATTTAATATATGAGCTCTTTACAGTGGTCTCTTGCAGGGCTCTGTCCTGAGTGCACCCCTTTTTAACCTGTATACGCGAGTTCCACAGAATTTGCTGGATCGGAGGATTCTTCTCTTTTAATATGCGGATGATTTTTCAATGTTTTGCTCCGGAGAAGATATAGAGCAAATAGTTGAATACCTCAATTTTAATCTAGACAGATTTAACAAGTGGCTCCTGGAGCGTAACCTGAGGATTAATGTCTGGAAATCGGCGGCAGTGATCTTTGCAAAGCATATTCTCCCTTCTCCGTCAACACAGGTGGCTTTGGATGGACAAACAATTCCCTGGAAACAACAGGTCTAGTATTTGGGAGTGGTTTTTGATCATAAACTTAAATGGAGAGGGCATATAGATCTCATGTGCTCAAAAGCCATCAGTCAGTGTAAGACCATTAAAGCCATCTGTAGACCATCGTGGGGCTCCCATCCATCTACGCTACTTAGTGTGTATAAGGGCTTAGTTAGCCTTACCTTGATTTTGGCGGAATGTTATATGGTAGATGCGCGAAGGCAAATCTTAGAAAGTTGGATGTGGTGCAGTTCTCTGCTTTACGAATTTGCTTGAGACTTATGAAATCAACGCCAATAAATATTGTTCTGTCTGAAAGTGGAGAGCTTCCACTGGAGTATAGAAGAAAATGGCTAGCTTTTAAGTATGTGACAAAGATATATAGATTTTCTTGCCATCCCCTGCTTGAGGTTTTTCATAAGCCCTCAAGATTTGATCATCTATGGTACAATAACACGGTTCCAGGTTATGTTCAGGCACTGAAGTTGGTTCGTAATTACAGATCGCAAATATGGAGATCAACTGACCTTCCCTATTTCATGACAAATGTTGAGATTAGATCAGAGAGGAAATCAGTGTACAAATCTAATCTCACAAACATTCAAGAATTTAATTGCTTGATGAAGAGGGAGTTTTCAGGCTCCATTCAGGTATATACAGATGCCTCTAAGTCTGCTAATCCAGATTCAGTTATCTACTCAGTCTGGATACCTTCCGAGGGACTAAAGGTCTGTGGCAAATTGCCTGATCATTGGTCAATCTTCTCAGCAGAGATGTACGCGATCTATTGAGCTCTCCAAGTTATTATGGAGAAAAAAATGTTGAACTCGGTCATAATTACGGATTCTATGGGAGTGGTTGATAGGTTGGGTGATGTGTTTATTGTGTTTGGTTCACAATAGTGAACAATACAAACATAATTGTGTTCTTGAGCTTATTTGTGAGAAGGGTCTTCGGTCCCCGGACACAAGTAAGGACTCAAGTTATGTCTGTTTCAATTTAGTAAACGGCATAAAATTGTGTTTATTATGTTTGGTTCACAATAATGAACAATACGAACATAATTAAGTGTGTTCTTGAGCTTATTTGAGAGGAGGGCCTTCGGTCCCTGAACACAAGTAAGGACTCAAGATATGTCTATTTCAATTTAGTAAACGGCATAAAATTGTATTAAGTATGTTTGGTTCACAATAGTGAATAATACGAACATAATTAAGTGTGTTCTTGAGCTTATTTGTGAGAAGGGTCTTCGGTCCCTGGACACAAGTAAGGACTCAAGTTTATTGTTGAGTAAAGAGTGCGAGAAGGGTCTTCGGTCTCTGGAAGCAAAATACCCAGTTCAATCCAGTTCATAAGTGTGGTTCGCTTTGAGAAACCTCTATCCGTCAGCAGTAACGACTGTCCCTTTAAATAGTTCTACTGACTATATAGTTAGATTTAAGTGATAGTCTTTAGTTAAAAAATGTAATGTACTTATGGTACACCTATTCTTATATATATATATATATATATATATATATATATATATATATATATATATATATATATGTATATTGTGTATTTATTATTATTATTGTCTAGTTTAAGTTACAAGTTTGTTAGAATTATTCTGTGTTTTGTGTGTTTTTGTTCAGTAATCAGTTGTCCGATTCTCAGTTTGGGAGGGGGTGATAACGTAAGCAAGACTTGCCCAGAGTGGCAGCAGGCTTCGTCATTGTGGCAACCTCGCGATCGGACAACTGTGCACCAGGTGTTATCAGTTCAGATCCTTACAAATGTGAATATGTAAAATGTGAAATAATAAAGTTTTCCAACCTACAGAATACGATTCTAATCAAAACAGCTAACACCTAACAATCGCATACACATGACTAAATTGGTGCGCTTTTAAAATGTCAGTGCTAGCAACTACTAAGTCCAAAATTACTAAAAAGGCGGTGAAATGTTTGTTCTGCATATCCTTTTTTATTCAGGGAAATGTGGCTCTAGATTTTTTAAGTTACCCCAATTTATGTGTGTTTTGATCGACTACTGGTGGTGTCCGGCTTACTGGCGTATTGTACCTATAAGGGTGATCTAACTAGTATTCATTCTGAAATTATATATTCAAACCATATCAAGTTGGCTCCACTACAGTGAGGTAGAAAAAAGTAAAGGTAAATAAATAATTTAATTTGTTATTCCATAACAAATTATTTACCTTTGTATATATATATATATATATAAATTTATATATATATATATATATATATATATATATATATATATATATGTTGAAGAGATCCGGATCCTCTAAGGATCATACGAGTCACAGAGTCCCTGATAGATTATATAAATTCCACCATTATGTCATTGTATTTACCCGCGTTAATTCTGTGTCAAAATACTCTGTGGCGCTGTAATACTTGCCAATATGGATTTGTATTATCTTTTCTTACTAATTGCGGTGCTTGATATGTAACTGATTTGTATGTACT
This sequence comes from Megalocaria dilatata, assembly GCA_034642435.1. Taxonomy (NCBI): domain Eukaryota; kingdom Metazoa; phylum Arthropoda; class Insecta; order Coleoptera; family Coccinellidae; genus Megalocaria; species Megalocaria dilatata. The sequence continues at coordinate 1,311,925 of CM067858.1, read as the reverse complement.
CTTGTGTGATCCCCGGATACCCATTTCTTTGTTCTTATTGTAACGTCCATTAACACGCCTGGGTGATGGGGTAATGTATCTATGTGATTATGTCCTAGTCAGTTTGTTACATATTTGTCATATGCATGTGCCCGCTTACTTTGAGAGATTGTATTCCATGTGAACCAGTGGCGTTCTTTAGGGTAAATTGCTGGGTAGTCCTGGTAGAGGACAACATATCGTATAGAGAAAGTAAATAACTCCAGATATCCAACGCTACTGTGAGAATGTGTGAGTGATTGCTAGATAATTGTTTCGAGGTATTGTGATGTTCCCAGGGATTAGTTTACGTGACCCTTCAGGTAGTGTTCGGTTCGTTCTTCAGTAATATCTGAGCCTTCCTGGGCCCGAGGAGGTTAGATACAGTTCCTTTGATAGTAACTTCTCCGGTCGACTCGAATCAGGTTAGATCCCCTCTTCAAGGAGATCTCCTGGGAATACCACAATTACCCTTACCTTACTGTCCATTTAGACTTACCCCTTGTAATTTAGGTTCAGCACTGATTACCGGAAGTACAGTCGAAGGTGCGCATGCTGGCTGTATCCCCCATTTCCTGCATAACTTTACCCCTTTCCGCTGCGTAAGAAGGATATCTGATTTGAGCGAATACCGACCTAACAATATGTAGTAATAAGTCCTTTAGACCCGGGGCGCTATTGGTTTCACTGGGGCGCTTTGCGAACCACCTCGTAGAGTAGATTTAACCACAGGCTGATGAATGTGTTTCCATTTATTGAGGGTTGTTGCTTTTGAACATTATTAATAAAAATATATTATTCTGGTATTATGGTGTTTCGAATATCTGAACCTCCCGTCACTGTTTCCTTGCTCTCGTTTAGGTGTAATTTGGGTTTCCTACACAACGTAACGTTCATTAGATTACTTCGTATAATTCCAGATATTTCAGAGTACTCCGTAAAACCCCAGATCTTAGAGTACTCCGTAACACCCTTGATCTTTTAGAGTACTCCGTAACATCCCGAATCTTTTAGAGTACTCCGTAAAGTACGGGATAGCTCAATATATATTTGTGTGTGTGTGTATATATTCTCACAACTGAAAATTCCTTTGGAATCAGCAATCGAAGTTGAAGTTTTGTTCATGGTCTTAGTGACCAAGCACGTATAAAAGAAAGGAAGAATAAGAAGATCTGTGATTATATATTGTTTATAATCATACACTTATTGGCCTTATACTTCTATGCTCATAATGCTTATTTGAGTGTATGTAGAAAATAGAATAAAAAAAAAAATAGGTAATCATTAAATAGAACTAACAAACCTTTTTATAAAATAAACATGGAATTACTCGAAAAACCTCTTACATGTCCGGAAATATTTGATTTTCCTTTTCCTCCGTATGATATTCAAAATGAATTCATGAGTGCTTTATATGACACTATCAACAATAAAAAGTTTGGAATCTTTGAAAGCCCAACCGGTACTGTAAGTAAATGGACTTATCTGCCGAAATACCAATATCTAATGCTTTTACTTTGTAGGGGAAGTCTCTGAGTATTATTTGTGGATCAATTCGTTGGTTGAAAGACTATAATGAGAATCAGAAAAAAGTTTTATCTGATATCATTCAGCAATATCAGATGGAAAAAGAGAAGTTATCTAAAGAAACGACAGATTGGTTGAGTTTGCAATCGAAAGAAATTGAAATGAACAGAAAGTTATTTCAGATAAGACTGAGATTGGATAGAATTCTTGAATATGATGAGCAAATGGATAAAATAATAAAATCAGTTAGAAGCAAAAAAGTTAAGCCAAATGAATACACTTTTAACATCACACATAATAAGGATAAAACTACAGGAGATGAATCTTGGGTATCCGAAAATGTAGATGATGACATTTTGGTATGTGATGAACCTGAAGATGAAATTGATGAGGAGGAAAACAATGAAGAGGAAGATGACAAGTATAAACCAGTTAAGGTGATTTTCTCTCAAATAAATTTTGAGTTTAAAATTAAATTTTCATAATTATTAATTGAGAGAGCAAAACTTTTTCAGCATGAGAAGAACCATTATTCAAATTATGATCAATAATTTCAGATTTATATTTGTAGCAGAACTCATTCACAACTGGCACAATTTGTTGGAGAAATAGTAAAATCACCTTTTGGAAAGAATGTTCGTGCAATTTCCTTGGCATCAAGGCAAATTTATTGTATAAACCCAGAAGTTAAGCAATTAAAGAGTATTAATCTCATTAATGAAAGGTATACATTTTCTTAATTATATTCCACTTTTATTTTGATCATATTTTCTTTAAGATGCTTGGATATGCAAAAAAAAGTGTCTTCTAAAAATAAAAAAGATGAATATGGAAAGGTTACAAAGAAGCGGTGTACTTCTTCGCAAACATGTACATATTATAAAACCCAACATATAGAAGATCTTAAAGATGTAGCTTTAAGTGACATATTAGATGTGGAAGATTTAGTAACTGCTGGCAAAGAACTGAAGGCGTGTCCATATTATGCTAGTCGAAAATCGGTAGACGATGCTGAAATTGTTCTTATACCATATAATACACTGTTACATAAAGCAACTCGAGAAGCCAATGGTAATAATTATGAAAGTTCCATGAAGTTAACTAAATTTAAAATATTGATTCCTCTATATGTTGTACTAGATATTATACCTAGTGTTCTAAAATGTATCTTTTTCAGGAATAAAACTGAAAAACAATGTAGTTATAATTGATGAAGCTCACAATCTGCTTGAATCCTTAGCAAAGATGCATAACAGTGAAGTGAACATGGTCCAACTAGAATATACTTTGAGACAATTGATAGGTTACAAAATGAGATTTGGTAATAGGTTGTCATCAGGCAATCTTTTGATGATAAATCAACTTGTTTTCATTACTAAGAAGTTGAAGAAGATATTAGGTAAGGTTTGTTCACCTAAAAAATTTTGGGGTATTTGATTACATTTTCTTGAAATATACATTCTCTAGTTTGGAAGTGAACTGCAGATTTTATTGAGGGTTCAATTAATGTTTTTCTTTCAGTTAAAAATATTGAAAATATAAAGGAAACAAAAACAGCAATTTTCACAATTGGAGACTTTGTACTGATGGCAGAAATTGACAATTTCAATATGTTGAAACTGATAAAATTTGTCAGGAATACTAAGTTATCACAAAAGGTAAATTAAAAGTGAGTAATCAAAATAAGAACGTGTTGTAAGCATATTTTTATTGCCACACTTACACAGTAATGTGATTTCTTAATATTTACATTTTTCTAATTTTGAGTGTTTTTTTTAATAAATTTTTAACATATCAAGAACAGTTAACTCGATTCAGCCGTATAGAATAGAATGTTGCACTGGGATAGTGCTTACTAAATTATATAATACATTCTGTCAAGAAAGTACTGGGAATTATCGATTTAAATCTGGCAGGGCAATGAGGTAGGTAAAAAATTTTTTTCCTAGGTTGGTACCACTGTCCTTAATTACTATGCCAAGCTTGAGCGGGATCTGTCAACTAGTGTGTTTGCAACAGCTGATTAAGTCAGTCGATGTCAGAGTGCGTGCCGATTTTTACTATGGGTGATTACGTTGAGCAAAGAATTTGTTTAAAATTTTGTGTTGCAAATGAATTTTCGTGTGCCGATGCATTGAAAATGTTGCAAAAGGCCTTTGGTGATAATGCTCTATCGAAAACTCGTGCATATCAGTGGTACAGAGCCTTCAAGGATGGTCGTGAAGTGGTCGCCCATCGACGGCTTCGATCGAAGATAACGTCGATAAAATTAAGGAAAGGGTGCTGGAAAACCGTCGTACCAGCTTGATAGAGATAGCACATGATCTTAAGATATCCCACGAGTCCGCACGTACGATTTTGATTGATATTTTGGGCATGAGAAAGGTGGCCGCACGACTCGTACCGAAAGACCTGAATTTTCTTCAAAAAGACATGCTGGATCGCTGTAATGCCGATTCTACATTCATGGAACGCATTATAACTGGTGATGAGACCTGGGTCTACGAGTACGATATGCAAACAAGCCAGCAATCATCGGAATGGGTGGCAAAAAATGAGCCGAAACCGAAAAAACCACGCCAAAGCCGCTCGAAAATGAAGGTGATGCTCATTGTTTTCTTCGATATCCGTGGCGTGGTGCACTACGAATTCGTTCCAGAGGGTCAGACGGTAAACAAGGAGTATTACCTAGGCGTTATGAAACGTTTGCGTGAGCGTATCCGTAAGAAGCGGCCAAATTTGTGGGCGAACAACTAATGGATTTTGCATGACGATAACGCGCCTTCTCACCGAGCTACGATTGTGACTGACTTTCTCGCCAAAAACTCAACAAACGTGCTTCAGCAACCACCGTATTCGCCGGATTTGGCTCCCTGCGACTTTTTCCTCTTCCCAAAACTAAAATTGCCCCTTCGTGGCACCCGTTTTGAGTCGATTGAAGCCATAAAACAAAATTCGGCGCGAGAGCTAAAGTCCATCCCGGAAAGCGCCTATAAAAAATGTTTCGATAATTGGAAGTGCCGTTGGCATAGATGTATTGGAGCAAATGGAGCCTATTTTGAAGGCGACCCAATAAATTTTGACGATTAAATGTAAAAATGTTGTTTTAATTGAAAATTCCCGGTACTTTCTTGACAGTAGTATACTATATGAGTATGTGATAAAATACTCGATAATATCAGAAGTAATGCATCTAGAAGGAATAAGGAATTCATCTTTTGCCAATGTGGTAGTTGTACACAGAGAATGAAATGATAAATTTGCAAAATATGGATGGAGTAGTTCATTATTTTGTGATAGTTCATTTTAAAATGGAGTAATTGAGAAATAACTCTGTTTTCATCACAATTTTATTGTTAAGGATACAGTGACCTAACATTCATAATCTTACTACATTTTCAAACTGGTATATAACAAACTGTTTCAGAGGTTTTTTTTACATATTAAATGAAGGCTTCGGTTTGTAGTTAGTATTTCGAAAAGTGGGTAAATCCCACTGTCTGTTTGCTTGTTCAATAGTTTTGTTGCTGGATTATGCTAATTTTTATAAACTTTCATTGATTCCAAGATATCTCATTCCCTGCCTTTCGGTTCTAGGTCTTATATATCAAGATTATCTAATTCTGGGGAAATATAACTTTATTTCAAAAACTGTGTCTGAGAATTAGAGTTATCTTTCTAATGCTTAAATGACTGATATTCTTTAAATCTTTTTGTGCAAGTTCGCCTACTTTATCTAGTATATAAGCAGCCATAATTTATAAACTCTTGATTTATTAAGCTGGTTGTTTTCGTCTCTTGGGGCTCTTGTTCCAGGAAACAGCGTGCTATTGTTTTGCTCAAATGCCGGCCGGATCTTATTAGAAGTTTAACAATTTTTTTTTTTGTGAGAGGATTGGTGTTGAACGCTCCTTAAACTTTATAACTTTGAAGCAGAAAAAATTAGAGACTCAAATCTTTCAGGGTAGGTTTCTGGCCTGATTATCTCGGTTGAGTTCGTTATTGGTCAAAATCAGTCCAATGGTTTCGTAGTTATTCTTATTTTAACTTTCCTCTAATTTATATTAATATTTTCCAAACTACAAATCCAATTGATATGAATACTTCCAGGAAAAGTGAGGTGCCTAAATATCTCGGCTGAGCTTGTTAATGAGCAAAATTGGTTCAATAGTTTCGCGATTATTCACGTTTGAAAATTTTTCATATTTTTCCCTAATATATTCAAAAATACGGATTTGATCTATCTGAATTCAGCATTTAGAAGTAGAATAATACCGCGGATATTCTTGCGAAATTTCGTGAGGATAATATAATTAGAAGTTTCAAAAAAAATTTGTGAGCGCTACCTTAAACTTTCGAACAGAAAGACATAGAGACTTCAAACTTTCGAAGTAAATTTGTTGGTATGAATATCCCGGTTGAGTTCTTTAATGGGCTAAATCAGTCCAATGGTTTTGCAGTTATTCACATTTAAAATTTTCTCTTATTTTTATCAATATTTTCTAAACTACAGACCTAATTGATCTGAAATTTGGATTTTAGAAGGGGAATGATAACGAACATGTTCCTGCAAAATTTCATGAGGATCGTATGATTAGAATAGAAACAAAAATTTTGTGAGCTGAGTAGCATGGAGCGCTTACGAAACTATAGCAACAGTCCCTCTATCAAGTCTAAATTTAGCATTTCGATGTAAAATAATGATACTACAAAATTCCGTGAGGATCATATAATTAGAACATCTAAAAAAAAATGTGAACAGAGCAGTGTTTAGCACTATAGAAATAAGCAGCAGTTGTACGATTGAGTCTGAATTAACAATAGTTTCGAAAATAAGCGATTCAATTGAAATGAAATTTGCTATTTAGTTGTACAATACGAAAATTTTGCCAAATTTGGGGACGTTCTACTGTCCGGGTGAAAAAAGCCAATTTGCGAGCAAAAAGACCTAGAGACTTTAAATTTTCAGGGTGGATTTAGAGTTTAAATATATCAGTTACGTTCAAAAACTGACAAACTGGGCTCAGTGGTTCTGAGTTATTTTTATTTGAAATTTTGACTTTAAAATTTTTTCGAAAGTATAACTCCGATGGAATTCAATGTCAGTATTTAAAAATGAAGTGATGACCGGAACGCTCGTGTCTAATTTCCTGAATATAAATTACGAGAATTTTTTGAATTTTTCTCATATGATTTCAGTGAAAAGTTTCTTCAGAAAAGCAAAAAAATTGTTAAAAGGATGTTTATTCGACTTATTGTTTTGGCCGTAAGTCTGTAATTATCGAATTCCAAGCCGAGGATGCTCTCAAATGACTGGGTTTGAATTACTGATGGAAAATGCGAGGTCAGAAGTAATTCTGGGCGGGCGGTTCGTCCATAAACACTCTAACTTTCGAAAAGATTTGGGTTGATGGAAAAAATCGACTCAATGGTTTTTCAGTTATTCAGATCTGAAATTATTTTCCTTTTTTCCAGTATTTTCCAAACAACAGATCCAATCGATCTGAAATGTATTATTTAGAAGAATAATAATGAAGCACATGTTCGTCCAATGTTTTCAAAATTTTGGTGCAATTGATCTAAAATATATTATATTATTTAGTAGAAAAATAATGACTCACAAGCAATTTTGATGTTAGTTGTTGAAATTATCTGAGCTATTTTTTATGAAATTATTCCAAAATATGTTACTTCGACAAATTTTATTATTTTCTGTTTTTAAAGTGAGGTGAAAATTTGTTGTAATTTAATTGAAATGCTCTTTTTTTTATTTATGAGAATGCTAGATAATTTTGTTCGAAAATAATTGTAGTTATTCTTTCATTTTATTTAATTCCTTTTTTGCACAATATTTTTTAAGGGAATAGAAAATGCTCTATATTTTATTGATAGGCAGTCAGTTTAGGAGAGTTTAGATGGTTTTAATAGTTGATGATGGTCGTATCTGCCGTTTGTGAGTTCTCTAAATCGATCAAAGGAAGTCGCATTATTATTCTTAACTAAAGTTGTACCAGAGAATTCATTATTTGAGTGTATCTTCATAGTAAATTTAACCCTATGGTGTAAACCGCTAAGATATTTCAGTGTGTTTTCTAGTTCTCAGTATGTCTCACAGAAGCAAACCAATAGGTCATCTACATATCTGTATCGAAATATGATATGCTTTGCGCGTATGCAATTTAGAAATTTTATTTTGAGGAGGGACATGAAAATTTCAGCAAGGAGTTGGCTAAGAGGTGAGCCCATTGCCAATCATGTATGTATTTTGTGCGAATTAGAAGTTCAGCTCTATTCTAGGCTTTGTTACTGTGTCCTCACACTACCTTAAGCACTGTTAATTTTTGTCCCAACAGTGAAATGGTGACCGACACTGACTGACTAGAAAATTGATAAATAATTTATTATTACACAGCCATTCAAAATATTTATCTGAACCACCATCTATTTTTGTTTTTAATTCATCAGCATCATTGCCTGACATGACAAGAATTGTATCATCTGCATGCACAAAATATCTGGACTTCAGTGGTACATACTTTAAGATTATGCACATTTATTGAATATTCTAAGGGTCCAAGTGCTAAACCCGTCACTACACCAGCTTTTATTTCTTTCATTTCACTCTCAGCTTTGTTGAACTTAGTGTATTATTTTCTTCAAACTGTAATAGACCCATTAAAAATCCATTTTCCAAGTCTTGTTGAAAGTATGTATTTCTATATTACAGTATCAATAAATATCACAATGACATATTAATTTTTTTCTGATTCCCTAGTTATATATTTCAAAAGATCTACTGTAGTTCCTAATGTATTACTCTGTTTTTGGAAGCTGCATTGTGGGTCGAATCTAAAATTTTTATCATGAAGTTTACAAGTTTGGCTATTATTATTTTTTCCACCATTTTAGGGAAAATATTCAACATTGATATTGGTCTATATTTGTTCAAGTCTGTCTTTTTCTAGTAATACATATTCCGACTACTGTTATTCTATTGATGAAATTTAAAAAAAAAATTTTTTTTCATTTCATTAATTGATATGAATCAATCTGAATAACAGACTGCATATTTTTGACCACGATTCATAAATACCATATCTTCCTGGATGTTCTGGAGAAAATCATTTGGACAGAAGATGGACAAATTTCAGTGCTACTTCAAATCTGAACTGTGAAAGTTTCAGAAGTGGTAGAAAAATGAGTTTGTTTTTTGTTTAATAACCAAAAATTCCGATATACAAGGTGTTAAGAAGTTGAATTTATTTTTGACAGGAAGTAGAATTCACTAAAAAAAATAATTTCGCATAAAATGATATATAAAAGTTAAAAAAAATTTAAATGATGCTGAAACCTGAGGTTGAAGTTGAGTTAAAAAAACCTCTCTCCCTTTTTTTATGATTTTTTTCATCACTTGATGGAATCAAATCATCTATTTTCAAGATACAGTGTCAAAAATATCACAATGAATATGTGAATAGTTGTCTATTAGAATTGAAAATTAATAAAGAAATATTGAAAATTGTCCAGCAGACCTACAAATACAATGAATAAAAAACAATATTCTATTTCCGGTAATATATTAGGGGAAATAGAATATTGTTTTTTATTCATAATTTCAAGATGAATTTCCGTCAAGTAAAGACCGAAACAATCATAGACTACAAATACAAGGTAATATGGCTGCTATCGATAATTGAAAGTAATAAAGCATGGCAAAACCTGTTTTCAGCAAAGATTTTTCTTGAATGTTTTTGGTGAGCTTATTTTTTAATGTAGAATAAGATGGCACTTTGGAATAATTTAAATGACTTGAAAATGTCCACTGGAAATTAGTTTAGATAAATCAGAACCGTTATGCGAGTAATTTATTGATAATTTCTTGAAGTCATTCAGTTAATTTATTTTGTAACATATATGATTTTTGGGAAATCGTTTATTTTGATAAATGTTTCAAAAAACTCACCTTTTAAAACTTTCTTTTTTACCACAAAGGAAATTAAGCTTTTCCTGGAAATTTCAAGATGCTGTGTTTATGAAATGATAATGAATCTTTATTGCTAAAGAAAATGGCTAAGGAGTTTAATCTTTCCGCCAGTGTTAGTTTTCTTTTCCTTTTTTTTGTACAATGTTCTGATGTAATTAACATTTCAATTAAGTCCTTCATGCATATGTTCTTCTAAGGGTTTGGAATCTACTCAGTATTGGTTTTATGTTTATCATTTCATAAAAAGAATGTTCGTTGGGTTGTGAAGTGGATTATTTGAATGACATATTTACCTCAGTGAATATATTGCAAGTGCTATTCTATGATTAATCTAAATATAGTTTTGTAGATTCAGGATGCATTTGCCAGGTTAGTACCATTGTTCCTTTATGTTAAAGAGTGATCGACTCTAGTTATAGTTTCTGTCTTCTTTTTTGAAATTGACCTTACTGTCCAGAGTGATTTCGATGTATTTTGCATTTTGTACTGACCTAATGTTTTGCTGTAGCATTTTGATTCCTGGTGATGCATCTGATAGATTATTAGTTTAGATTTTTGTATTTGGTAAAATTCTCCACTTTTTCATCGATTTGGCGTATTGAATGATATAACTGTTGCTTCTGTTGATGGTTCATAGTTATCATGTTCGTAAATGTTGTGTAACAGGAGTGATAGTGGAGAGCCTTATAATACACTGTTGAGGGATGAACGGTGCAGAGTGATATTGATTTTAATATCATGATTCTGTTCCCCAAGAGGTTTCATATTCTGTAAGAGGTATATTCTGTAAGTGAGTTGGAGTTTTCACTTCATGGAATTTATATAATAACCCTTCATGTCATCTAGTAACAAATGCTTTTTTGATATCCATGAATACAACTACTGACTTTGTCCTTTTTTCATTGTTGTGTATACATTTGACAACAAAGCTGCAAATGTGTGGGGATTGCAGCTGAATAACTGCTTCTGGTCTGAACTATGTTTCCCTTCCTCAATTCCACTGGAAAATAGCCAGTGTTTAGACAGCAGTTGTAAATTCTTATTTCTTCATGGAAATAATAGGTTGGTGGAAAAAATCTTATTATTTTGGCGTAAACTTCAAGACATGTTTCAGATTGTCCGATTTGGCTTCGATATGCACTGTTTTATTCATTTGTTGCCATTTTAAAGATAGCTTCATAATGCCTTTCTCATAGAAGTCTTGGTTCTTATTGATGAAAACCTCTAGCAGTCGATTTTCAAAATATTCTCTTAATGCCAATTTATTATCACTCAGGAAGTTATGCAATGCGAGAAAAGGATGGTAATCGCTAGGTGCCAAGTCTGGACAATATGGTGGATGCATTAAATTATTCCTTTTCGGTCCCACCAAATACACAAGCTGTTAGTCCTGATTTTGGCCACCGTTTGAGCTGCTTCACCGCGCTTTCACAATATTGTTTCGTTTTCGCACAATATTGTCGTATGCGAGCCGTTTCTCATCACTATTTACCATCCATTCAAGTCCAACGATTCCATTGCATTTGGCCAAAGCTTCACAGATGAAAATTCAATCCATCATGTTTTTTGGTGTTAATTGGTGTGGCTCCCAAATATGGAGCTTCTTCTTGAATCCAGTTTTTCAAATGGTTTAAAACTGTTTTATGGTCGATCTTTAGCTCCTGGTCGATTCTATTGTGGCGACGTGCCCCGTCCTGGACCAGAATTCTGCTCTGCTGCAGCTTCTTGGCGAAGCATAGAGGATGCTACCGCTTTCTGAATGCTGAGCTCATCGTTCTCGCCCGGTTCAAGTAGAGCAGAATGAGAGCGTCCCGATAACCGCCGTTCCGATGTGGAACAAGGTCACTGGCGTCATAAGCAGACATGCGCAACCACGCTTATCTGTAGAGTTCAAGTGCGCATGCTCGAAAAACGCCGCCGCCGAATTAAGAGGTTGAAGCTCCCTCTTAACACCGCATTCCTTCAGAGCTTCATTTCCGTGGTAACCTTCCTTTCGTTCCACAGCTGGAGATGGCACCGCGACCAGCCCAGCGTCGGACTGTTTCCTGCCTAAATTCCAACGCCCTATTCCGTATCCCTATCGACGCTCACTGGGAGGGGAGTGGGTGGCGTGCGCGCCACCCACTATCCATCTGAAGAATTCAGGTGCGCATGCTTGGAACGAAACGCAGCCTCCGAATTAAGAGGTAGAAGCTCTTCACAAGAACCCCATTTACTTCAGAGCTTCACTATGACTACTAACATGCCAGTCGACTTTTGTTTCTCTGATTTTATCGACATTTTCGACGACGGGCCTACCTGTGCAACAGACATAAAAAAAAATGTCTGAACCGAATCGAGGAAACTAAAATTGCACGTAATTAACTGTTACAATATCGGGACCATAAACACCACTCACAATTTCAACCGTCTGGCTTGCATTTTAGGCTTTATCAAAGAAAATCTGTAAAATGTACCGAATTTTCTCTTTGTTGACTTCCATTTTTAATGACCTGTAACTCATAACTGAATGGACTTAACAAAAAACAGCAAAATAATTTTTTTAGTGTGAAATGTCACCTTGACAACGAGCATAGATCCAAAATTGTTTGACGGATATTTTACATGATATCGATCACAACACAACCATCTACCGAAAAAATAATTTTTTTTTTAACCTATTATGCAGTAGAGTACACGTTGGACTTTTATTCTTTTGGCGAATTTTGTTTTGTTATATTCTATTATTGTTTTGAAGTTTTGATACAAAAGTATGTTATTTTTAAGAGAAAAAATACCTTCCATAAATTCCTTGAATTCAATCTCATTGAATGCTTTCTGGCCTTATCCCTTCTTTCACTATTGTATGTTTTGTTCTGTTTTTGATAATTTGATTTATCTTCTGTATTGTATTGTACCAGTTAGTTTCTTTCCTTTTATTGGTGTTTCCACATGCTTCATGCGTTTTCTCCATTCGTATTGACTTGTCAGTTAGAGAGTCTCTCTGTTAGGTTTATACTTTAGTAATTTTAGATTGGTGCTCTGGTTTAATTTGAGTTCTCTGTAAAGATGTTTTATCTTCTTGATTTGGATTAGGATATGTGGTGACACATGTAGGAAGTATCTCTTCCTGAAGCTGGGTGTATGCTTGAAGGATAAGTATAGGTATAATTACTTTTTTGAAATCTTAAAATTGGATTTTAAGTCTTTTATTATCAAATGTTACTTTCTAGAGGAATATATAGCATTGGTTCTGTATTAAAGTAACTCATTTTCTGAATATTTAACATGAATTCTTTATTAATTTAACTTTTATCAAATGGTAAGAATTTTAGACTTTATTTAAATTTTTATGTACAAGTAAGCTAAAGCTCCTCATGCAACCTCAGTGCACATTGAGAAGCATTATTCCTTTACTACCGTATAGAAGAATGTTTATTGACAAGTTATATAGCACATAACATGAATGCTAAAGAATTTATATCATAAATGTAACGTTTCTTCTTGACTACATTTCATTACAACCACTGATCTAGTATTTCATAAAAACCATATAATTTCATGAGGAAAAATTTTCTGAGATTAGAAACGATGTTTTTCAGATTCATCATTATTCTCTGAAGTATCCAGATTATGAGAAAGATTCACAAGAACCTGCGAAAGGATTGCAAAACTTTTTGACAAGTTTGGGTAACAGCAAGAAACAAACAATAACAAACTCAAATAATATTAAGGTTGGAACAGTAGAAGAAAAAAAACTACAAGAACCAGTTCCAGTGAATCCATTGTTATTTGTTATTTCATTCTTAGAATCTCTTACTTATTCATATGAAGATGGAAGAGTTCTGGTTGTTCAGGATCCTGAATCTCAGCTCACTAAACTTCAGTTCTTATTGTTGAATCCATCTGCACAATTCACTGATATTGTAAAAGAGGCTAGATCGGTAGGTAACTCCATTGGCTATTGTTTTTAATCATTATTTTTTGACTATCATTATAATCAATAATACTTTTAGGTAATTGTAGCCGGTGGTACAATGAAGCCCATACGTGAATTCAGAAATAGATTGTTTATATCATCTGGTGTTGAACCTGATAAAATCACGGAATTCTCTTGTGATCATATCATTTCACCAGAAAATATTCTGCCCATTATTGTTAATAAAGGTTTCCAAGACCAAAGTCTTAATTTTACTTTTGAGAACAGACTTAAACTAGTAAGTCCATATTCTTCCTTCCAAAAGAAACTTAAACAAAAATTAGTATTTTTTAGGGGCCAAATATAAAACATGTACTTCAAGAAGCATGTAAAAAGGTCGTTGGTGGTATTGTAGTATTTTTTCCTTCGTATCATTATGAAAACTGGGTTTGGGAGCAGCTGAAAAATGTTTCTTTTGGAAGGCCTGTCTTCAGAGAACCTAAAAATACCGGATCTGTTGAAACTGTTCTGGAGAAATATGCAGCAACAATCAGGAAATCTCCAAAAATTGGGGCTTTGTTGTTCAGTGTAGTCGGTAAGGGTATATTTATAATTTTTATCTTTCTAAATCTATTAAACTTATATAATGATAATTTTCCAGTAACTTCTACAGCAGGTTTGCCTGAAAATTGTAAACCATTATCAATTCCATTATTAGAATTTTTTTTTATATTAATAACATTAATAAGATAAAGATAATGTGATATCAAATTTTGGGATATCTCCTTTTGCAAACTTGTTCTATGAAACATTCCGCCCAAATGTCTATAATTTTCGAATTTTGAACCTAAAATGGTCTCTAACCACTAGAAGTCACTTAGAATACAAGATCAAAAGTAATTCTGTCCAGCTGGTCCGTTCATAAACACTAATTTTCCAATGGAAAGAGCTGCAAACTTGAAATGTTTGTGGCCCATGTATCTCAGTTAAATATGTTAACAGGTAAAATAAGTGATGGTTCCACACTTAATTCACATTTAAATTTTTTTCTTATTTACCCAATAATTCTGAAACTACTGATCTGATTGAAATCAAATTTGGGATTATATATGAGAAAGTCATCATCAGTGTGAACACGTATTTGAAAACACTCTTCAAAAATAGAAATTATTTGCTATAAAAGTGAAAATAAATTCATGATAATAGTTTCACCAGGTGGTTAAATATTTGGTGATTCTGTGAAGTAAAAAAAAAAAACTGAAAATCTCCCGTAAATCGGGAGTCGAAGTCGATTCCATTTCATATATTGAGAGGGAATTAAAATCCGGAAAATACATAAAAAAAACTGTTATCATAATTAGACCAGATGACATATGAAAGAGATAAACGCTAAGTGAGTTGAAGTAAACACAAGTTCAACACCAGGTTTCAATATCAGAGATCTGATAAATAATCAGCAAACTATACAGGCTGGCCAAATGAAAGACACTATACAAGAAATAGCCTCAAATTCAAAAAACAACTACTGTAGAATGTCATCTACTAGCGATGAAGAATTTTTAGGATTCCCTGCAAAATGAGCACCTAAATGATTCATGGCAGGCAGTAAGGACCAAAACCACCAAAAAGAGAAAAATTGTTTCAAATAACTCTGTTCTAATAACAATAAACAACAGATATAACGTTTTGGGAGAAACAAATGAAAAGACAGATGCAATTGCTGAAAAACATGGATAATATCAACAAAATACCCAAACCTCCACCTATATTCGTGTATGGTGTGATTAATTATAGAGAAATGGAGAAGAAACTGGAAAATACATTACAAAATGCCTAGCAGACAAAACAATAAAAATCAATTGTGAATTGCCAGAAACTTATAAGATATATGAAAGATAACAATGTGATATATCATACATATCAGCCCAAAGAAGACCGTGCATACAGGGTTGTTATCAAGCATCTTCATCACACTACCGATGCTGAAGAGGTGAAACAAGAATTGGCCAAAAAAGGACATCAAGTTAGGAATATCCTTAATTGTAGACAGAAAAATCACCGGAATTACACAATGTACAAGATGTTAGCAACATGGACATTCCAAAACATATTGTAATAGACCATATGTTTGTGTTAAATGCTGATATTCTACAGCCTGCAAAAGAAAATAGGGACACCCCAGCTAAATGTGCATTATGCGAAGGAGCCCTTCCAGCCAACTATAGAGGATGTGAATTCTATCATAGCCTCATGAAGAAAAATAATGCAAATAACAGACTGAATATACAAAACAATAAACATACACAAATGAATCTCGAGATTATATTACAGCAGCAGAGTCAACATTATGGTCCTACAACTACTACAGAAGCTACAAATACACAATATCCACGATGACACCAGTCTACATAATAAAAAAAAAAAAACAGACTGGAATAAATACAGAAGATTCATCAAGGAACATATCAATCTAGAAGTTAGTCTTAAAAACCCAACTGAAATAGATGAAGCACTGACAACTTTTGTTAGTATCCTCAAATAATCCGCTGAAGAAGCTACCTCTATTTCTGAAGCAAAGAAAAGAACATTTAACATACTGTAATACACCAATTTATCTACAACCCACTCAGGGTCGTTTCCCTTAATGTATAAGTTTGTTTATCTCATTATAAAAAGAGTAATTTGTGTGAAACTTTTTATATTTCCTACTTTCAATAAAAATAAAGGTAATTCCAATTTTCAAATAATGAAACAAGCAAAAAAACGAAATAATACCTAATATAAACCTTTTTCTGACAATTAACCCTTACCACTGTCACCATTTACTCATAATTCATTCCATTCTACTCATAATTCCTGAATCTAGTTCCTAACTCGAAAATATATCAAATCATATACTTACTTTACTAAACTTTCTGGAAAGAAGTTGGGTTCGTGCTTGTCGCACGAAGGACAAGTTTTTTGTTTTAAAAGTATTTTCTGAGGAGATGGATAGAACAAAAATAACACATTTAAATAAGATATCACATATAATGAACTATTATGGTGTCAATCAATAGAAATTTCAATATTTACAAGTTTTCAGTCTTTTGAAAAGCAATTGATGTAAAACGATATTCCAAAATCAAATCATAGTAATTGTTTAGATCAATTTTTTGGAGGACTTCAGGACCCTGGACTGTCAATTTTAATAAGTCATACTTTCGTTCTCGCTTATGAACATTTTATATTCAAAACTATAATAATAAAAGATTTTAGTGAAGTTACAAAAAACCTACCTTTTTCGGGACACCGATCCACAAAACCCGGTACCATGTTCAATAGCTGAACCCTCTACACGGGGGTGTTGGCCTCAGCCCAAAGGCACAACCTACCTTTAAGACCAAACACTTTAATTTAGCCCTTTATTTTTCAACCTGAATTAAACTAAACTATCCCGACCACGAACCGATTAGTGACTGTCTGTCACTAATGCCTAACGACGACTCTGCTCTTTTTTTTCGAACTTCCAAAACGTTGGCTTCTATCCTCCTACCGAAGTTTTTCTGAATCGGCTTTTTCTAAGTTCCCATCGTTTCAACGCCTACACACGTCTAGACCATCCAGATCTTTTGACTTGTCGATTTCTTATCTTGACTTTACTGAGAATTCCCAATCTTAGCCTTGAAGTCCTTTTTGTCATCGGCACTAAAATCATAATCGCTAACTTCCGTTCCCAAGACCTCCTCGTTAAAATTTAAATGAATCGATCTATTGATTAATACATTGTTGCTTTTAGAATTAACGCCCGTTGTTTAGGCTACATTTCTATCTCAAATAATTAACACCGCTTGTCGGTCCTCGAGCTTTATTATAATAGAATTCTTTGGATCAAAATTTATTTCCCTATTTCTAAGTAAAACATAGGCCTTTTATTACAATACCAGAAGAAATAAAAACACTCCTAGTACAGAAAAGAAAAGCCAGAAGGGCATGGCACCAGACACATTCTCCTTCGGGCAAGAAATTTCTTAATAAAATAGCAAATCAATTAAATTCTTGATTGTTTCGGTCTCTACTTGACGGAAATTCATCGTAAATGATTTGAAGTAAAACACTTTATTTCCGCTTATTTTTATTTTTCAACGACAATTGTTTCGTCAATTACATTACCTGACTTCGTCAGGTGAGTAATGTTACTATACAGTAATCATACTCACCTGTCGTTGAAAAATAAAAATAAGCGGAAATAAAGTGTTTTACTTCAAATCTTTTGCAAATCAATTAAAATCCAAAATGACAGAACACAAAGAAATTTCATTCAATAACTATGTCACTGTTCTGAATAGATATGATAATTCAGTGTGGAAACCGATCAAAAATTCGAGAAAGCCAAAAATGCATATACCTCCCTTACACAATTGAATGAGTCAACTCTTCAATGGGCAAGAACTGATGAAGAGAAAGCTAAAACATTTGCTGAACACCTAGCTCAAGTATTTAAACCCAATGATGATGCAGTAAATGACGAAATTGAACAGGACCTATCAGATATTCCTTCCATCACAACACCTATTAAGAAATTAACCATAAAAGAAGTTCAGAATTGAGTAAAATACCTAAATACACGAAAATCTCCCGGAATGGACAGAATAACACCTAAAATGATTAAAGAAATGCCAAAGAAGGGCGTATTGATAATGACATACATATTTAATGTAATATTGAAGCAAAGTTATTGGCCAGAACAACTAAAAATTGCTGAAATAATTCTCATTTTAAAACCAGATAAAGACCCAAAAGCTGTAACCTCATATCGATCATTTGAAATAAGGTTATTCTGATTTTCACAAATTTTTATTGTTAAACTCACAACAATTGTTTCGCTATCACAGTAGCATCATCAGGTAAGATCACATTTTGAATAACTAAGCTTGTTTCCGAAATCCGTGGCTATTTATATTACAGTAACTACAATAAATTTTTATTAGGCACTAAAACCCAAAAAAGGGTCCCTGCAAATTCCAGCTTATCTGAATATATTTAACAGAGGTGAGCTATTTAAATCTATTTGTTCGTTAAGTAATATTCCAATTTTATTATGTTTATTTATCTCTAGGGATTCTAACAGATTTAAGGCATAACTTTTGCTTTCTATATGTAGAATTTCAAAGTTATGGTTGAAATTATGTCCTGTTTCTAACAAATGGTTGGAATATGTGGAATTGCTTTTATTGTTGAGGAAACTCTTCAAATGTTCACACATCCTATGACGGAACGTTCTTCCAGTTTGACCTATGTAAATTTTAGGGCAATCACCGCAGGTTAACTTATAAACCCCAGATTTATCATCCTTATGTGTGTAGTCTTTATTATTTTTGATAAATTTACTCAAGTTTAAATTAGTTTTGAGTAAATTTATCAAAAATAATAAAGACTACACACATAAGGATGATAAATCTGGGGTTTATAAGTTAACCTGCGGTGATTGCCCTAAAATTTACATAGGTCAAACTGGAAGAACGTTCCGTCATAGGATGTGTGAACATTTGAAGAGTTTCCTCAACAATAAAAGCAATTCCACATATTCCAACCATTTGTTAGAAACAGGACATAATTTCAACCATAACTTTGAAATTCTACATATAGAAAGCAAAAGTTATGCCTTAAATCTGTTAGAATCCCTAGAGATAAATAAACATAATAAAATTGGAATATTACTTAACGAACAAATAGATTTAAATAGCTCACCTCTGTTAAATATATTCAGATAAGCTGGAATTTGCAGGGACCCTTTTTTGGGTTTTAGTGCCTAATAAAAATTTATTGTAGTTACTGTAATATAAATAGCCACGGATTTCGGAAACAAGCTTAGTTATTCAAAATGTGATCTTACCTGATGATGCTACTGTGATAGCGAAACAATTGTTGTAAGTTTAACAATAAAAATTTGTGAAAATCAGAATAACCTTATTTCAAATTATTTAATATGGATTTTCACCAAGTAAGGACTGATACAATTCAATACTCATATCGATCTATTAGCTTTTTGCCTGTTTTATCAAAAATTCTTGAAAAAATCTTGCTTTCAAGACTAAAAGCTGATCTCAACACAGATGAATGGATACCTCAACATCAGTTCGGCTTTAGAACGAATCACTCCACTATATAGCAGACTCACAGAATAAGCCATGAGATAAATAAAGCCCTAGATCACAAAAAGTACTGCACATCTGTTTTCCTAGATGTAAGTCGAGCCTTTGATAAAGTCTGGCATCCTGGCCTTCTTTATAAAGTTAAGAAATGTTTGCCAATATTTTACTTTGGGTTAAAGAGATCTTACCTTACTAAAAGGATATTCATGGTATGTGTAGATGATAAGGTCCCGGATAAGCATCCAATCCAATCTGGGGTTCCCCAAGGAAGTGTTCTTGGCCCCCTACTATATATATTGTACACATCAGACCTCCCCATAAGTGTGAATACTATAATGGGAACTTTTGCAGATGATACAGCAATTCTTGCAATCGATGAAGACCATGAAGAGGCATCCAACAAATTACAGTGTCATCTCCATCAGATAGAAAAGTGGCTTCATAAGTGGAGAATCAAGATCAATGAAACAAAGTCAGTACAGGTAAACCTCACCCTTCGAAAACAGCAGTATACATGAATAATATCACAATACCAGTATTTGGTATCCACCAAATATTTGGGTATACATCTGGACAATAAATTAACTTGGAAAGAACATATTTTTAAAAAAAGGAAACAAATAGACCTAACAATTAAAGAACTCAACCGGCTTATAGGTAGGAAATCCAAGCTCTCACTAGAAAACAAAATTCTTTTATACAAAAATAAAAATACTGTAAGTGAAGGATGTCATTAAAGAAAAAAGTGAAAAACACCACATCAAACTTGAGGCTCATATAAACAACATAATACATCCACTAATTCAACCTTTGAACTTTAGAAGACTCAAAAGAAGCTGGCCAGTAGACCTAAAGTAGGGTGGAAGGGGTACTCTCAATTGAGAAGACCTTTTAAAGTTGCTCTTATGGATAGCAGATTAGCTTATAGAAATGTTGTTTTTTTGATTGCTAATAAAAAAAAATAAAAATTGGGATTTAGGTGTATAATAAGGAAATGAATATTTATGCTGAATTTCGTGAGAATCAACAGTCCGGACGGAAGACTCGAGAAAAAAAAATGCTAATTTCTGAAGAAAAAGGACTAGAGAATTGAAATTCCAAGGGGAGGTTTGTAGTCTTACTATATATCAGTTATGTTTAAAAATGCCGAGTTATTGTCATTTAAAATTCTATTTTTCAAATATCTGTAAAAGGAAAATTCGGATCGAGTTAAAATTTAATATTTAGATATGAAATAACGATATGAAGACAGATCCACATCCGGGCGGACCAATGGAGGTAATTAGAGACTTAAAATTTTCAGGATAGGTTTGGACTCCGAATATATTATCACTTTGAAAATGTTTCACCAAGTGATATGCGAGAAATCAATATCATATATATTAATATTATTTTTATCTGATTTTGGCAGAATTTTCTATAGAATAACAGTTGCAAAAAATTATGTTTATTTGTCTTTCGGATCACATAATGGAAACTTCTGTGTTTTTATTCATTATAATCAATAAGAAATGATACACAAATTTGAAGTTTTTTGGAGAAATGAATTAATGAGCAAGTGTGCAAAAACTTTCGACTTCATGTCAGTGCTTTTAACTAATTTTATTCACCATATGTAACTTTTAGAAGAATTAATTTACAGATTTGAAATTTTCAGGGCAAGCGGGCTGTGGAAAAGCTCAATTGTATTTTCAATATTGATTTGTAGTTTACTTTAGAAACAGTAGACAGTTCTAGAATATGAGTTCTGAAATAGTCACCATTACATGTTGCTAAAGTTTTTACTAATAAAATTTTTTACAAAATAAGTTTAGTCAGCAGTGAATGATTTATTTAAAATTTATTATCTCTTCTCAGCTGAGTTCCAAAGAATTTGAATATTTTTGCAGGTGGTAAATTGAGTGAAGGCTTGAATTTTTCTGATGATCTTGGACGATGTGTTATTGTGGTCGGTTTACCATATGCTAATATCAAGGCAGCAGATTTGAACGAAAAAATGAAATACTTGAATGCGAAGGAGGTAGAAAATATAATAGACTGAACAAGTTTGCTTTATTTATCAAATTAATTATTCATTTGGCAGGGCTTTGGTGCCGGACAAGAGTTCTATGAAAATTTGTGCATGAAAGCTGTGAACCAATGTATTGGAAGGGCTGTTAGACATAAAAACGATTATGCTGTAGTGTTACTGGTAGATGAAAGGTATGATAGAGCTACAATAAAAAATGCCTTACCTGGATGGATAAAAAGAAGCTTACAAGTTAGTAATTCAAGTGGTGCTTTTCAATTGATTGAAAAGGTAAAAGATGATTAATGAAATTTGTCAATTTAATTTTAACTGTAACAATGTTTCAGTTTTTTCGAATGAAAAATAAGTGAAGAAGAGGAATCCCCTTTCTCAAAGATTGGTGTTACAAACTTTTAGTTTTAGTGAACCAGGAAACATTAAAATCAATATATACTATTGTACATTATTTATGTATAATTTTATGAAAGTTTATCATACTCATAGTTCATTGTATTTAGTTTTGTTTATTTTAGAGGTTCCATTAGATTTGTTGGTTTTACAATAATGTTTCCTTTTTTATGTATTTATTTTTGCGTGCAAAATTTAGGGAACAGTCTCTTTTTCGTCCAAATATCTGTAATTTTCAAATTTTGAGCCAAAAATGGTCTTAAACGACTAGGTCGAACACACGGATAAAAGATCGGAGATCAAAAGTTAATTCTGTCGGACCAGCCGTCCGTAAACACGTTAATTTTCGTACGGAAAGAGCTTGGGTTTGAAACTTTCAGAAAATATTTTTAGTCTAAATGCGTCTACTGAGTTCCTGAATGGGTAAAATCGGTTCATTAGTTTTGTAGTTATTCATGTTTGAATGTTTCAATTTTTCCAAATATTTTCAAAACTACAGATTCGATTTGAAATTGAGTATTTAGGAAATAGAATAATAACGCGTGTGTTCGTACGGAATTTCGCAAGGATCCTATGATTAGAAGTAAAAAAAAAAATAGTTAGTGAATCAGCGTCAAGCACTTCCTTAAACACTAAAACTTTCGAACAGAACTTTTCGACTTGAAACTTTCAGGATATGTTTGGGGCCTGAATATCACGATTGGGTACGTTATTGGGCAAAACCAGTGCAATGCTTTCGCAGTTATTATTCATCATATGCAGCTTCTTTAAGAATAAATTCACAAATTTAAAATTTTCAGGAGAAATGGACTATTTAAGTGTCCTGGCTTCAGGTTAGTGCTTTTTTCAAATGTTTCAATTTATGGTTGAAATCCACTTGTTTTTGATAAAATGGGCATAAATTTTAGTTTTTGTTCGGACAAGGTAACGTGATTTTGGGGCCATTCTATGAAAATCAGTTGTACAAGGTGAAAGTATTTGATTAGTAAAAACATTAGTATCAAACAGAATATTCATAAATTGAATTACCTTGAACAAATCCAAAGAGCGAACAAACTCGAGATTTTTTGTGGAGATGAACTCGAACACAAAATGTTGATGGAGCATATTGTATAATAGGATGGTGCTAAATTGGGGTTACACAGAAAGAGGGGTGATTACTTGTATGATATTGAGAGTAAAACGAATTATTCTAGGAGTTTTTCTAATGTTTATGAACCACTACTGCCATAGATCGAGAAGACCAAGAAAACTAATAATGGTGTTCTGAGTTTATCCAAATATGCCAGATCCTACTAAATTTAAAAAATTTTTATTTTCCTGACGACTTAAAGAGAACTGTTGAACATTTTTTTCTCTAAAAACGGTAGAAATTAGAAAAGTTTTTAAAGTTAACAAAGAACCCACTTCATATTTTCGAACTACCAGTGGCGCGCCACAAAACAGTTCTGAACGGAAAAAGGCGATATTGCTCCAATCACTGCAGATTACATAGGATGTAAATCTTGAAGTGTAATATCTTTGCCAAATTTTAATACAATATCTTAGGAAATGCATTTTTTTTAAAACGGTAACAGATACGAAAAAATTGCAAGAAAACAGAAAAGTTTTTAAAGTTAACAAAAATCTGTCTCATATTTTCTAACTACCAGTGGATACAAAAAAGTTTTGGAGGGAAAGGCTCCAGAAAAAGTATCACTCTGCAGATTTTCATAGACAATTGATATGTGGTACAATGTAAACGTTGAAGTGAAATATCTTTGCCAAATTTCAGTAGAATATCTTGAGAAATGCAAATGCTATGAGGAAAAAACTTTGAAAAATCTCAAACTTTCCTGTATTTCAAGAACTAAGAGGTTGTCCATGTTTATGATACTTTTATTCTTGACATCATCCAAGTAATCACTTATTACTTGCATTGTATTTATTTCTTACCATCTGACAATAAAAATGAAACAAGGAATGACCGATAGCTCTCAGTGCTATTCATAAGCCATTTCTTGCTTAATTTTCATTAGCAGATAAAATTGGAAAGAAATGCACTTTGTCTCAATAAAGTTTTATAACCGAGTTAGCCTTTGAAAAATGTCTTGAATATACTAGGTGTCCCATAAAAGTAGAAATAAATTGTTGATATTTAATGTCAAATCTGTGCATGAATCTTTATGATAAAATTTTTTGAGGTTATGATAGAGGGTGCACAAAAAAGAGGAGAAATATAACTTGAAGAAATGATAATAATTTTTCATAATCAACTCTTGCCACTCGCAAAGACTTTGAGGCTATTTCAATGAACATTTATCTCCAAGAAACAGAATTGTGTTTGAGATGCTCAATCTTCAGGCTAAAAAAGGCAAAATAAAAAAACGATACCGGCCTGTGACTCAAACTAAATAGTAAGTATTGCAGAGTCGTAAGCTTTTACTTCGGTGTCTTTATATAATTTTTAGCATTTAGATTGGACTGATGTGTTTTCCATCTTGTACCAGAACAAATGTGGCTTTGAGATACAAATAAGGAAAGTTGAATACTCTAAATAATAGCAATAATCTGAGAAGTATCGAGCATATAGAAAGTTCTTTGAATCTGGATCGGATACACCTATGTACATTTCACAACTCAAATAGGTATCATCAATTGTTGGGACATAAGCAGCAGACATGGGAAGCATCTTCTATTACCCATAGCCTCGATATTCACACGATTTTTGAACATATCTGCAGTTGTGTCATCTTCCTTACACTTTATAGTTTTATCTTTGAAGTAATTTCCTGAATATTTCAATTGTACCTTTGCCTATGTTGCCTATATAATATTATTATTATTATTTCTCCCAAAAAAATACAATTATAGTCACATACACAAAAATGTTAAACCAAACGAAAGGAAAAAAGTGTTGTCTTTCCAGAGAAATAATGAAATAAAACTCACAAAGGTGAAACCTGTGAGTATAAGATTAATTCAATTAAATCTTGATCAACTCTAATATCTAAATTTTTTATATGTGTTTCCTGTACATAGTTTTTGGATGATGTTCACTTTCACATGTTAAATAGATAGCAGTCTTGATTGTCTTGAATTTGGTCATTATTCCATTATACTTTTCTCGATGAATAATTGAGAACTGATATTTACAGTTCTTGTCATATTCTTTCTGTTCAGTGTTCAATATTTTGGTCAATTATACTCTTCAATAATAATGGTAATTATTAGTGTTAAAGATAATTCAGTGTGTCAGTTGCTGCAATCAATACAATCAGATAATCGCATGTATTATCTTGAATTTATAAATAGATCAAAAAAAATCAGATACGCTATTTATTTGTGAAAATATCTCCCATTAATTTGGAAAATCTAATCTGTTGAGCACCCGGAAATATCCAATTCCTCTATTCTTGAGATGCAAAAGGGATATATACATCCATTAACTGCCTGGCAGGAATTGTCTGCATCTCAGATACAAGACTGCAAGCCAACTGAACTGGTAGAGTCGATAATGCATCGCTCAGGTTTCATTATTGGAAAATAAGCCTAATTGTGAGCACTTATCCATGTCGCACCTTTTTAAAATTCAGTAGCTTTCAACCTTTAGTATTAAATTGATTATTCAGGGATTTGTCAATAAAGGTCCTTTTCAGTTCCGCCAATGTGATTGGAAACATTCCTTTAAAATCACCTGTAAATCTAAAAATATTTACTCTTGAGAAAGCTTATAGACCATACACTGTTGCTATATAATTTTCTTTTATTTTTTTAGGTTCTTTATTTTTCAGTTTCGAAAGACTGAAGCGCAAGGAAGAATCCTATATATATCAACAATTAATAAAAATATTTTCGTAGCTGTTGAGCTTCTTCCACCATTTCTGAGAGATGACGGTTTTTCATGTTACTGTGATCTTTATCATGGGAAGCTAATTTTTCATATATTTCATCATTTCTATTGAAATCCTTAGCTCTTCTGGGAAGAATGTGGACATGGACATGCTGAAAATAAAATTAAAAGTATTAAATTTTTATATACAGTGAAACCTCTCGTTATTGACACCTCCATTTCAATGCCCCCTCTAACTGGACAAATTTTCTGAAACAACAGTGTTGCCTATGTCTTTACATGAAAAATCAACTCCTATAATTGTACACTCTAATAACCGAACGCGGACACTTTTCTTGGTTCCAAAATATTTGAGACCTGTCTTAACCGGACACTTACCTCTAACAACCCAGCTATATGTAGTAAAATGATAAGAAGAGGTTTGTATGTTGGTGACTGCACTGTGCAACCTGGGAATTACCGTTTTTCTTTTTAATAAGAGTATGAACTTTGGATTGGGGATTTTTATTGTATTACATATTTAGTTCTGAACGACTAACCACTGTTGCGTGTTCCATTCTCATTGTGCAAATAAATAGTGAGTAATTGTTGAAATGGTGCCTAGCAAAAAACTTTTAAGTTTGCGCGAAAAAATGGAAGTTGCTAACACTTCGGAAGAGGAACATTTATCAGTGCGAAGCTCACCGAAAAATTTAAGATTGGAAAAACTCCCCAAGCCGCGGAAATCATTGAGTATAAAAACAAATTTTGCAATGGGAGTCAGGAAGCAATACCCATCAAAAAATGGTGTTTTTTCTTAAAAACACCGTTTTTAAGCTCTTGCTGATTGACTTCGAATTGACAAAGTGTGTTTTAATTGGTTTTCTCGTTCTCGTAGCCAAAACATTCCAATATCGGGAAGTTTAGTGAAGGGTAAAGGAAATGGTCGAAAAATTAAATATCACGGACTTTCGGGCATCTAATGGCTGGCTGAAAAAATGCCGTAAGACACATGCCATAAGTTTTAAGTACATTAGCAAATGTCAGTCAAGATGACGTTAATCAGTTCACACTTAAATTGCCATCGGGTATCGGCCTGAAGACTTGTACAACGCCGATGAAACTGGTCTTTTTTCCGAGCCTTAGCGGACAAAACCCTTGCATTTGGGTCTGAAAAATTTAGTAGTGGAAAACTTACAATTTTATTCTGTACTAATATGGCAGGACAAAAAGAAGATATGCTGGTGATTGAACAGGGCATTAAAAAATATATCAATGAATGATTTACCGGCTACGTGGAAGTTTATTAAAAATCATGGATGACACAAGACATTATGCGTGAATGATTGCTTGATAAAAAAATGATCAGGCAAAATCGTAAAATTTTGTTATTTTTGGATAACAGGGTCTCACCCCTGTGAGGTAAAATTACAAAATATAAAAGTTATCTTTCTACCTCCCAATACTTCATCAATGTAGATACTCTCTAGACCAGGGTAGGCGAACCTTTATGCATCAATGTGCCATTTTTTCTAAAAAAAAGTTTAATGGGGTCATTCGCGTGCCATCAAATAATTTTGACTTTCTGATTATTTGGAAAATAATAATTATAAATACTATCAAAACTCTTTATTAAATAAAGTAAGCAAAAGAGGTACATTTTGGTATGTTTATATTAAATTTCAGTAAAATTTGTGTGACTTCTGTTGCTGCAGGTTAGATGACAAATAATTTATGTTAGGGTTGTAAGATGTTACTTTTAGCAAAATGCATGCTGAACTAGATTCATCTGTCAAACGGTTTCTAACCAAGTTTTTAATGTTATTCATCTCTGAAAATAATGACTCGCAGGCATATGTAGATGAAAACATGGTTAAAATAGCATGAGCCAGCTTCTTCAAACAGTTAAATGTGTCTGGTAACGCATTCCATGTTTCCAGAAGTTTATTATTAGCATTTTTACGTAAATTACTTGTCGATCTTTCAGTTTCAATTAATTCCAACTCTTTCCTTGTTTCAATAAATTTTTGAATCCATATTGAACTAGATTGGAAATCAATCAGCTGCATTTCAAATTCTTTAATTTCCAACCAATCAAATTGAGAGAAGTTCAGTTTATGAAATGACGTCACATCTGGGTACATAATGAACTTGAGTATTTCCGACAATTCTTTGAACTGAGAAAATCTCCCTAAAAATTCCTTGATTAAAGAATCGATCACAGAAATAAATTCTTCAGTCATTTTTTCTTTGTCTGCTGTCTCGTGAATATCTAAATCATTCATATATTTTTTCAAGTTTGGAAAATACTTGTAGTTTCTTGTGATAATATCGTTTCTAAAAACTTGCAGTTTTGCCTCAAAAGCGCCAACGAGATCTATCATGGCAATAATTGTTTTGTTTGTCTCTTGAAGCTTTACGTTTAATGTGTTTAAATGTTGGCATATGTCTGTAAAAAACATCAATTTTGAAAGCCACATAACGTCCAATAACTGTGGGTATTGTGCAATTTTTCCCTCATTTTGCAAAAACAGTCTGATTTCTTCCAAGCAATCAACAAATCTTTCAAGTACATTCCCGCGACTCAACCAGCGAACACTATTATACATCAGTAAGCCATTATACACCGAGTTGACTTCGTCCAACAAAGCATCGAATTTTCGCTTGTTTAAAGCCTGTGACGAGATAAGGTTGACTATTTTTGTAACACCGCCATTACATTATCAAGGGATATTAAACCACTCTTAGCACACAAGACTTGTTGGTGAATGATGCAGTGGAATTCAAGAATCGAATGTCCTACGTCAGCTTGAAATAAACTTATGAAACCGTTTTTTTTTACCCACCATACTTGGAGCACCATCAGTTGTTACAGAAACAATTTTTTTTATATCAATTTCTTTTTCAGCAAGCGAATTTTTAACTGCCGTACTTATATCTGTTCCCTTTGTAGTTGTTAGCAACGATTTTATTGCAATTAATTCTTCCTTAATGACGTTTTCTACGCAATACCGAGCAAAAACAGCTAAACGTGCAGATTTAGTGACGTCAGTGCTTTCGTCAAGACATAGCGATATAAAAGAAGAATCTTTAATGTCAATTTTTTGTTGATCTGTTATACTTTCGGCCAGTTTTAAGATTCTTTCTTTTATTGTGTTTCTTGATAGAGGAGTATCTTTGATGCGCTGAATTATCTTATCTTTATTGTCGAAATCTTCAAAAAGAGAGGGCGCGCATGCTAACCAGGCTTCCTTCAAAAACTCACCTTCTTGAAAAGGTTTACCATGCCGAGCAATGACATTTGCAGCCGCGTAACTTGCCGCGCTTGTATTACAATTTTTGCCAACAAATTTAATCATAGATGTTGACTGTTTATTTCTGTCATTCAATGCACTTGCAATAAATTCTTTTTGCTCTGCCTCGCTTTTTTGACTAACAGATTTATGATTTGTTTCAAAATGCCGTTTAACAGACGATGTTCTACATACACCTGTTCCAGAACATAAAACACACACCGCTTTGTCACCTTTACTAATCATGCCATATTTCTCAGTCCACCAAGTTTGAAATTCTCTGTTAAACTTAGTATCATGAACTTTTTGTTTTTTTGCTGAGCTGGCCATATTAAAATTTAATAATAATAAGCAAAATATTTAATATCAGTTTAAAATCACTCGAATAAACTTTACAATACAATTATGTCAACAAAACTCACTATTACTTTATGCGTAAGCAAACAATGCGTCATTCGCAATTGAAACCCACGGCATTATAAAAACAAAACAAACTAGCGCCGTGCAGCGCTACCTGCCTGCCGCCGCGCTGCCCCCACCCAGCGCACCGAACACTCCGCAGCGTAGGAGCATCGCGTTCGATCGTCTTAAAATACCTAATTCTGCGACGTGCCCAAAATATTGTGTCGCGTGCCATCAATGGCACGCGTGCCATTGGTTCGCCTACCCTGCTCTAGACCATGGTAAATGATGACTATGTTGCATTTCAACACCTAAAAAATTTAGAAGATCATTTTCAATCCAATCAGTTAAAGCAAAAATTACAAAATATGCGCCAAGAGCATTTTAGAATTTACTATTATTATCCTGATACTCCTAGATCTTCTGTAAAGATCCCTCAGAAGCTTTTTCAGCTTGTGTGAGTTAGGAGTTCAGTTGTGTTCTGATTGTTACTGTGATCTTGTGCCACTTTAGATCACAGCACTGTTAATTTTTGACCCAATAGTGAAATGGTGGCTGACACCCGTCCAACTAGAAAATTTCTTTTCCACCTGAACAGGATTCGAACCAGGAACTTTCGGTCACGAGCCCAATGCTCTACCACTGAGCTGTCCGCACTCATTATGAATAAGTAAAATACACAATAGAATACATAAGATTTATAAAAGAATTGTGTTGCTATGAATTATTCAAATTCACGTATGTGTTAAAATTTCGCACTTTTTTATACACATCCAGGAGGATATCTCTAGTAAGCGGACAACTCCAACAAGCGGACAAAATCTGTGGAACCGTGAGTGTCCGCTTATCAGAGGTTTCACTGTATTCTATAAAAACACTTACAGAAACTGTTTGACCCGCCTCTCTTCCATCTTGGCAGCATATCGTTGAAGAAGTAGCAGAATAGTGATGTTCCAATTGCTTCTGAATAATTACCACTGTTTGGAATAAATCAGAAATTTCATCTGGTTCACAATCTTTGAGCCTGTGTACCACTCTTCTAGTTGTAACAAGAACATCTAGTGGATATTTGAGAAAAATTCAAAGGGGAAAACTGAATGCTTTTAGAACAAGATCTGAGCAATCAGAACTGTTAAATATATATTGGGATTACTATTAACAATTGCTGAAAGTATCAAAAATTGATTTTTTCCTTTAGTGAAAATATATGGAAATCAAAAATGAAAAAAGTAGGACATCAGAAAAATTGCTCATTTGCTTATTTTAACATTGTTAATTGTTTCTAATGCCTCGACCACCTAACTTTTGCATGCTCATATCATTTCATTCAAAAATATGTAGGTAGAGAATTTTCACCTAGAAATTATTTCAAACGACTATATTGTAATCAAATTTAATTCTATACTTGAATCGTCTTGGCCCATGCTTAGTAGAAATTATATAAAAATTTCTACTTTTTCTACTTCTATAAAGAAGTAGAAAAAGTAACATGTGTTTTTTAAAACACATTCCCAAAAATTAAAGCAGACAATAGACTTTTTCAAGATAGATTTTGAGCGCAAAGGGTTGTTAATGCCTAAAGTCCGCACTCGGGGATCCTGTTTTTGCGAGAAAGACAGACAGATAGTGTTTTGAGGACACAATTTGTCCATGTTCTCCAAGAAATATTTTTCTAGTAATCCATTCAAAGATAATTATGAACAGGAGTTTTAAATTATGGAGCTTTTATGGTTTTGAAAGAAACAAAAATCAGTATTATATCTGTTTTGAGAGTGATAGTATCAAAGTAAAGAAATCTATGAATTTTATATTAGATCTTTGTTAAATAACCATCTAAAAAATTTGGCTCACTATATTCACAGGTTGCATAAAAGTGATTTCAGTATTTACAAAATAGAATTTACCGAATTTGTGTTTCCCTTAAATTTCCTATTTGTTCAATATTAACTAGCGAGTGTGCAAAATTAACTCTACAGCTAAACTGAAAAAATTAAATTTGTAAAACCCTGCTACATATAAAACTAGAATAACCAAAATAAATCTAATACGTAATTGCTTGTTTTTTAAGATGTTCAAAATACAACATTTGTAATGAACTTATTTATGGACGGATTTTGTCCATTTACAAAATTAATATTCTCACTGTCCATATGCAGTTCTAACTCACATTATTAAACTCAATTCATCAACTCAAAGAAAACTTCTTCCAAAATTGAAGGTGTCTAAGTAGTTGATGTTGATATACAATATTGATATATTATTAGTATTTTCAATTGCATATTCAAATTTATTTACTTGAACACATTATGGAATCTGCAATACAGAATTTTCGTGCTCAGGAAATTAATTTGTAAATTTACCTGCTGAAAATCAGTTGTGTTATAGTACTAAGAATAACAGATGGGAAAGTGATGAATGTTATCGCCATCATTTTGAATACAATGGTAATCATTTACCGACTCCGGGTATAAAAACCCGGATTGCTCGAGCTAATTAATGAGAATATAGAGGTTGCACAGATTATTCATTTGAATGAATATTCCCGAAAGATATTTTCACCATTTATAATTTGGAAGAATAGAATAAAACTCCCCAAAAGAGATATCATATCAGTCCGTATGATAGATGGATTAAATAAACGTAGATAGCGTTAAACATTATATGAGCTCAGCAGCAGTTATATATGGACCAGCAAATAAGAATATACAGGATATCATAATGAACACTCGACAAAGTAATCCTCAATTTTATAGATTTCTTAATAGTCCAGATGATAGATAAACATAGATAGCGTTGAACATAACATGAGCGCTCAGCACCAGTTACCTGTGGACCAGCAAATAAGAATATACAGGATGTCATAATGAACACTCAACAACAAGGTGATCCTAAATTTTATAGATCATCAACAACAAGTGACGAAGAATTTTTGAAATTCAGCGAAAACAATTCTTGGTAGGCAGTCAGAACAAAAACCATTAAAAACAGAAAAATTAATCTAAACACCAGTTGCAATCAACAACAGATTCCATGTTCTAATTGAGAGCAATGAAAAAACTCGGACAAATCTTAATAACAGTGGTAACAGCAATTAAACACCTAAACCATCGCCAATATTTGTTCATGGGGTAATAAACTACAAAGAAATGGTCAAAAAAATCAATACTGCGGTGGGAAAAATGTCACAAAGTGTCTTCCAGACAATACAATCAAAATAAGCTGCGATTTGTCAGATACGTACAGAACTCTGATCAAATTTATGCGGAGTAACAATGTGACACATCACACCTACTAAACAAAAAAAGGAACATTTAGAATCCTGATAAAATACAGTCACCTTACTTCCGATACTAATTGAATTAAGGAAGAATTAAGCAGAAACGGGCAAAATAATAATAATAATTTATTCCTATTAGACATCATATATGGGAATTGTCAGCTAAAAAATGTTGAAATAACAGAAATACAATTGAGTGTAAGAAAAACCTAAATATGGAAATTTTATAATAGATTTAACAAAAAACTTTGTAATACACAGAAGACCTTACTCTCCTAAGCTGTATAATCGGACTGGAATGAATAAAGGAACATAGTTTAGGAACTGATAATATCGATATCAGCCTAAGGAATACAAATGAAATGAATAAAGCATTGACAGAATTCAAAAGAATTCGCAACAAGATACGGCAGAAATCACAGAGGAAGAGAATCCACAATGTTCCAGAAAATATAAAGAAACTCTCAATGCAAAAATGAAATGGCAGCATACACACTTCCCAGAAAGATAAAACTACCTTCAATAATATAACAAACGAATTGAAATTCAAAATTAAAGAAAGGGGAGAAAAATCATTCAATGACTATGTCACTAATCTCAATAGATGTGATAATTTAGTGTGGGAAGCCACAAAAAACTAAAAAGACCAATGTCTTTTCGAAATACATTCTGTCAAGAAAGTACCGGGAATTATCGATTTAAATCTGGCGGGGCAATGAGGCAGGTAAAATTTTTTTTTCCTAGGTTGGTACCACTGTCCTTAATTACTATGCTAAGCTTGAGCGGGATCTGTCAACTAGTGTGTTTGCAACAGCTGATTAAGTCAGTCGATGTCAGAGTGCGTGCCGATTTTTACTATGGGTGATTACGTTGAGCAAATAATTTGTTTAAAGTTTTGTGTTGCAAATGAATTTTCGTGTGCCGATGCATTGAAAATGTTGCAAAAGGCCTTTGGTGATAATGCTCTATCGAAAACTCGTGCATATCAGTGGTACAGAGCCTTCAAGGACGGTCGTGAAGTGGTCGCCCATCGACGGCTTCGATCGAAGATAACGTCGATAAAACTAAGGAAAGGGTGCTGGAAAACCGTCGTACCAGCTTGAGAAAGAAAGCACATGATCTTAAGATATCCCACGAGTCCGCACGTACGATTTTGATTGATACTTTGAGCATGAGAAAGGTGGCCGCACGACTCGTACCCAAAGACCTGAATTTTCTTCAAAAACGTCATCGCGAACAGGTTGCTTCAGACATGCTGGATCGCTGTAATTCCGATTCTACATTCATGGAACGCATTATAACTGGTGATGAGACCTGGGTCTACGAGTACGATATGCAAACAAGCCAGCAATCATCGGAATGGGTGGCAAAAAATGAGCCGAAACCGAAAAAACCACGCCAAAGCCGCTCGAAAATGAAGGTGATGCTCATTGTTTTCTTCGATATCCGTGGCGTGGTGCACTACGAATTCGTTCCAGAGGGTCAGACGGTAAACAAGGAGTATTACCTAGGCGTTATGAAACGTTTGCGCGAGCGTATCCGTAAGAAGCGGCCAAATTTGTGGGCGAACAACTCATAGATTTTGCATGACGATAACGCGCCTTCTCACCGAGCTACGATTGTGACTGACTTTCTCGCCAAAAACTCAACAAACGTGCTTCAGCAACCACCGTATTCGCCGGATTTGGCTCCCTGTGACTTTTTCCTCTTCCCAAAACTAAAACTGCCCCTTCGTGGCACCCGTTTTGAGTCGATTGAAGCCATAAAACAAAATTCGGCGCGAGAGCTAAAGTCCATCCCGGAAAGCGCCTATAAAAAATGTTTCGATAATTGGAAGTGCCGTTTGCATAGATGTATTGGAGCAAATGGAGCCTATTTTGAAGGCGACCCAATAAATTTTGACGATTAAATGTAAAAATGTTGTTTTAATTGAAAATTCCCGGTACTTTCTTGACAGAGTAGTATAACACCGTTGTGCAACATAATAGGATCAATATGACATTGAACCGCCCAAGAAAAGGCACAAATATTATGAAATTTTCCAAATTATAAATTAACTTTAATGAACCCATCAACACCCATTTTGTATTCTTTAATTAAGTTGTACAAAGAGAATAATCCCATCAGACCCGTTGTTTCACTTGTCACAGCCCCGTCCTAAACTTTCAAAAACATTAATCAAAATTATTCTAACAGAAACTAACTTTGAAGCCAAATTTAGAATAAAAAAACTCTTATCAACTTATAAAAAAAATTAAGCATATACACATCCCAAACAATGCCAAACTTGTTTCCTTTGATGTAAAAAACTTATTTCCTATTATACCGGTCAGTGAAACCATAAAATTAGTTGTTTAGTTTACTTCAAAAACGAACTAATCCTGTTGTAAAAACAGA
Source organism: Megalocaria dilatata (assembly GCA_034642435.1). Taxonomy (NCBI): domain Eukaryota; kingdom Metazoa; phylum Arthropoda; class Insecta; order Coleoptera; family Coccinellidae; genus Megalocaria; species Megalocaria dilatata. The sequence goes on along the minus strand of CM067858.1, from coordinate 1,276,768 downwards.
AATATTAGACGCCTTGAACGTTTGCCTAGATCAAAATTACTTTATGTTCAACGGCACGTTTCATCTAGACGAACGCCTGTCTGAGGAGTTTTAGATGCGCATGCTCGGAAACGAAACGCCGTCTCTTGAACTAAGAGGTGGAAGCTCCCTCGCAACATCTCATATCCTACCAGAGCTTCAGTGTAAACTGAATCATAATAAGCTACATTTTGTACCGAATTTCATTTTGCACTAGTTGCTAGGCAACAAATGCGAAATGAAATATTTCATAATCGATCTGCTATTTTCGATAACAAAAACTGTGGTAGCTTGTAGAATAGGATTCATTTTTTTTAGAAAAATATACAGATATGATTCTCATGTATGGTTTTTTTATGAGTGCAATTCCAGGAAATCAGTAAGAGAATACATAAGAAAATACCCCAATCGCAGAATTCCCCATCATATGCTTTTCACAAGAATTAATAGACAGCTTCGTGAGAAAGGAAATTTTGAAGTGAAAGTTGATTGTACCACAAGACAAAGTTCAAATGAAGAGAATACAATTCTGGAACTAGTGACAGAACATCCCTCTGCCAGTATGCGCAGAATAAGCAAACAGATGAGGGTCCCTAAAAACAGGGACAAAAAGGCCAGAATCCCTATCCTCAACAAATTGTGCAATAATTAAAACAAAGTGATGAAATTGCAAGGCTCATTTTTTCTCAATGGAACATAGACCATAGAAGAATGATTTCTCAGATTTTGTTCGCTGATGAATCGCAATTCACTACGGATGGAATCAACAATTCCCGTAATTTTCACGTATGGGCTAAGGATAATCCAAAATCAGTAATTCAAAAACATTCCCAAGTTAGATTCTCGATAAATGTTTGGTGCAATATCTACAACAATCGTTTGATTGGCCCTCATATTTTTGAAGATAGGTTGACAGGAGAAATTTATAACAATTTTTTGGAACATACTTTGCCTGGTTTGTTAGAAAACATTCCAATGGAAACATTGTGGTTGCAACATGATGGAGCTCTTGCACTCAAGAGAAGTGCGAGAAGAAAACAGATGGATTGGAAGAGATTATAAGACTAGCGACCCCCCCGGCTTCGCACTATTTATAGGCACACGGCACATCCCGCGCTCTCCGACCGCAGACAACCGGGACGCCAGCCGCTGTGCCTCCGCTCTTTAATTATCTAATATCTTCATTTTAATGAAATGCTGTTAGGGGCAGTTTTGATCTACATGTAATGTACAACGTCGGTAATGTATTTAATTGGATAAGGAATAATACTGTAGTGTATGAAATAACTTGGTAAATAACACATATTTTTTATAATATGTATAATATAAAAATGGTTACTGTGGGTTATCTTTAAAAGATATACAATTCCGTAGTACATTAATTTGATCTATCTCGTAAGGTTTAGCTTGCGTTTGCGATTTAAGCGCACAAAAATATGTTTGTTACGACATTACATTACAAATCTTTGAAATTTTCGGCTTTTCTGTACTATAATATGTATGTATTGTACATATAAACCTTCCTCTTGAATCACTCTATCTATTGTTGAAAGCTGCATTAAGATCGGTTGAATATTTTAAAAGACATAAGCGAACAGACTGCGGAAGCGACTTCATTTTATACTATGTAAAGATGACAATTTTGGGTGAATAGGATGTATTATGTTTAATTGCATCTGTATATGTAGCTTTGTGAAATACTGAAAATTCACGTGAAATGTTTGATTTGCTTATACTTAAATCAAGAAGGTCAATATTATTGCCAGAATCAGATTCCGTAGTGAATAATATTGATGGATGTAAACCATTGATGAATAAAAGGGACCTACTTAATTGTCAACCTGATTCTATAAAACAAACTTATAATAATAACATCAACATGAACATATACCAAGGTGAGAAGTGAGTTATATACCTGTAATAGTATAAAATGAATGTATTTTTGAAATAAGTTTAGTTATTCAAAATATAAAAAATATGATGGTGCTAGTGTGACAGCAAACTAATTTCTATTTTTATGGAAATTAGAATAACCTTATTTAAAATATCATAACTTTCTGAATAACAAATGATAGAGCTCAGTTAGTTTACAGACTGTTCAGTGGAAACAGTTAGGGAAGGTACCACGCAGCAGGGTGAATACAAACATCTTGCCATACTGCTGAAGGCATAGAAAACTCCTTAGAAGAGGAAGAAATACCCCTATTATGAGGGTTGTTACTTAAGTTTTCAGACAAGTAAAATCAAATATTCTGCAGTTTCAAAAGTATTGGAAGAAATAAGACCAAATTCCAAATGTTAATAACTGTGAAACAAGAAACATACCCTGAAAGTTCTAAGAGACTCTCTCAGTTTGAAAATTTACGGACGGATCAGCCGGACAGAATTACCTGTCATCTAGGTGCAACCTACTCATTTAAGACCATTTTTAACTCAAAAATTTTGGTTCCAAATTATTTAAGCAGGACGATGACACGCTGTTCCCTAGAACAAAAGCGCAAAAAGGGGGATTGAATTTGCATGAAATATTATTGATCCATCATAGAATATCAGTAAGAACAAGCAATCTATTGACAAAGATATTTAAAACCCTAGTGCTTGTATTTAGTCGATTTTGTTTGGGACATCACTAGAAGTTATTTTTCTCTGAGATTCCACTTGCTGAAAAACGAAGCAGAATTATGTTTCAACTATGTCTCTAACGAATAATTATAACATAGTCTTAGTTCTGATATTTTAAATTACAAATTTCAGTAAAGCAATGTGAGTGCTATATGATACCAAGTGAAAATTTTAGTAATCTCTAAGCCTAGTGTGCAAGGATTTCCCTTCTCTCGATACACTTTTTACAAAATCTACTGAAATTTGATTTCTTAATCCTGCCTATTATGTCTTAACAAATGAGGCCAATTCTTAATATTTTGCTTCCTGTTAGAGATACAGAGAAAAGTTACTGAAAAAATTGTTTTTGAATTGTATTCTGACTCTGGATAAAAAGTTTCATGAGAAGGTTCCAATTTTAATTTTTTTCAGTATTTTTGCCCTAGTTCACACAACTTGTTACAAATTTATATTTCAGTATAATTATGGGCGTTTTAGAAACCAAAAATTTAACTTATGTATTATTCTGACATATAACATCAAGTTTGTTATAATAATTGTGTGAAAGTCTCTTTTGTAATAAAAAAATACAATGCAACTATTATTAGTATTATTTATAGTGAGCGGGCATTTGTTCACCCTACACCTTGCATCTACGCGGACTATTGTGGTTCACCCCTATTTTATATTTCTGTTACAAGATATACACATCTATAGGCTACAAAAGCCTAAAAAAAACCTTGAATCTGATGCAACTCACCGCTGGGCACTCTTAGACGATGTCATGGCTATTTCAATGTCCTCAAGATACAGCCTGCATTCATCGTCTTCAGCCAGACCGATTTTGTGCAAATGCACTTTCAGCCTGCAGTGACCGGTCATAATTTCGACAAGTATTCTGAGTTTGGCCTTGTCCTGACCTAGCGCTACTTCTGCCATCTTTTGGTTCGAAGCTGTTCCAAGGAACGCCTTCGAATGTTTCAGGTCAGAATGGCTCAGCAGAAAGTCTCGAGTTCATTCTGCCTGTTATTGTCCGCTCAGCCACGTCATGTGGTATTCCCAGAAATGGTTCAGGGTCTACCAGAGGCAGAGTAACTCCAGCAAACGCCAGCCGATATACCTCTTCGTTACCTAAATAGTTTGAGTGGCTCAGTATCCAAACAAGAGTGATTCTGTTATTCATACCGAGCCTGTTTATAGTCGTGCGGCAACTCCAGATTGTTTTCGATGTATAACAGCTAGATTATAGAGCTTTTAGTACGGACTCACTGTTGCTAAATATTTTGATTTTGCCGTAGTGGATTTGCCGTTTTATCAGCAGATCCGCCTGGGTCTCAATGGCAAATAGTTCTGCCTGGAATATGGTTGCATATTGACCCAGACTCAATGAGATGTTGATTCTCGGTTTGCTCCCGTTGCGTTCGTCGTTCGCGAGCCGTCTGTGAACAAGCCAAGGTCGGTCGTCAATAAAACCTCAGCATGCTGGGTTCATTCGTCCCGGCTGGGGACGATTACATTAATATGCCGTTCTTGGCTCATGACTTTTGACATTAGATCCGAGGGCATCGATCAGGTGCAGGGGTTGTAGATTTAGTAACCTCCATGGCTTCTGTGCGTGTGGTGCGAAACGCACCTGTAATTGCAAGGCAAGCCTGTCTCTGAAGACAGATTACAGGTCGAGTGAGCTTATGTTGGCCAATCGTTTGTTGGCCCTTCTTCCAACACACTACAGTGTCATATGTTATATGTTGTCTAATTAGCATAGTATATAGCCAATACATTTGCCTGGGCTTTAAACCCCACAGATTCGCCGGCAAGTCCAGAATCCCTTCTGGCTTTATGATACACTTTGTCTAGGTGTGCATTCCAAATGAGAGTTTTGTTCAGGACTGTTCCCAGGTATTCTGCCTCATTAGAGAATTGTTTTGTTTCACCAAGAATTGTCAGTGGTTCCATCCAGCTTGCGTTTCTTGGTGAATGGTACTATAACTACCTTTTGTGGGTTAAGAGACATCTTCCCTCATACACCATTTGTCGATAGTGTCCAGTATTTCTTGAAGGATGGCCGATATCGTCACCTCCGATTTACCTTTCACTAGGATTGCCAGATCATCAGCAAATGCTTGAATATCGACTCCCCACAGGTAAATTATCTCTAGCAGGTCATCGAAGAGAAGGGTCCCCAGTAATGGTGAGAGAATACCCCCTGCGGGCAGCCCTTCGCAGCCTTGAACTTGAAGGCCTCATCCTAGTATGAGGTCCTTATAATTCTGCTGCATAGCATTGCCTGTATCCACATACAAATCAGCGGATCGATTACTCTCGCAGAGATAGCCTCAGTGAGAGAAGCCGGCAGAGCATCGTTAAAAGCATCTTGAATGTCAAGAAACACTGTTAGTGCTATCTCTGAGAGATTGATTTAATTTTCTGACCAAATTGTATAATGTAAATTCTGTTGATTTTCTGGCCTGGTAGGAGTATTGATGAGGGCTAGGGGGACTGTCAATTAGCATCTTCCCTCTGATATAGACATCAATCACCTTTTCCAGACTCTTCAGCAAGAACGATGTCAAACTTATTGGTCTGAACGATGAAGGGTCCGGTTCTGTTCGTCCCACCTTTGGTATATAGACCACTTTAGTTAATGTCCAGCTTGTAGGAATAACCCCCCAAGCCAGATTTGTTCTAAATCAGATGTGGAATCAACACATCCATGCCCTTATGAAGTAGGGCTGGAAAGATTCCGTCTACCCCTGGTGTTTTGAAAGGTTTGAAGGACCTTATTGCGTCTGTGACCGCTTGTGCCGTGACTATGTTTTTGGATATTCACCAATTATCCTCCTGGGCCGGATTGAATAGCCTGGGTTGGATCTGGCATTTTTATCTTCCAAGTATTGACATCCAGGGAAGTGTTTGTCCGCAAGTAACTCAAATGTTTCTTTTCTGGTGGAAAAAAATCCGGTTATTTGGTGATTTTGCTTGTACTAGCAGAGAGTTGCTCATGATACTGCAGTCGCTGTGAATGCTGTTTTCTATGTAACTGACTGTTTTTAAAATACGTCAGAATGGTCAACTTCACCAAATACACCGGTATCCTGAGGATAAGAGAGATGCAGTAAATTGAACAAATATATGCATGAGTCTTCAAGAATTATCATCTCAACTGAATATAAGCAAGGATAAATAAAAGTAAGATGTTTCCAAAATAAAACCTTATAAACCTAAATTCTTACACACGATGAAAGAAGATGATTATAATAAGAGATTAGAGTATTGTTATTGGCCACAAAGTAATTTTTTAAATTACAAAAATTGTTTGAATAATGTTTATTCATGAGAATAAACCAACTACTAATGGGGTGGTATCAACTCAAAACTGTAGATATTGGGCCCAAGGAATCCCCATTAGGTTATAAAATGTAATATTACAATATTCCCAGAAAGTGAACTTATGATGTGGGATCGAACAATTGGTCCCTTTTTCTTTCATTTTTAAGATTCAGTTAACTTCTCTGAGGAAGAATTATGGAATGCAATTGAAAATCTTCCTTTTAATGTTCGACAGGATATGTATTTGCAGTAGGATGGTGTATTCACAAAAGTTCGTCAATGGCTAAATGAACATTTTCTAATACACTGGATAGGAAGAAACAACTTTTTGTGTTGTGGCCTCCAAAGTCATTCGATGTGACTCCCCTGGATTGTTATTTTTGGGGCATGGTAAAAAATAAAATGCATAAAACAAGGCCTAAAAATGGGGATGAACTTGGCAAATACGGCAAGTCTGTTCTCAAATCAGCATCCCAGAACTGAGAAGTAACCAAACAGAATCATGAAAGATAATTGAAAAATCTATTCAAATCGACTTTAACTAAGAAAGGCTACATACAATAGTATATACTTACTTTTATTTTGAACATATATTTATTGTTTGTAACTTCTTAAAATTTTTCCTAAGATTAAATCATTTACCTGCAAACGATTACATCTAAACATAACTTTGAAAATTATTTTTCAAATGTCATGACAGTTTTAAATTGAAGGGGTCAAATTTTTAGTTTCTATGGGACTTATGTCAAACGGAAAAATAAATTGGTAAATGTACAAAAATGATGTAAAAGTTTAAAATTTAAATTTTCTCATAAAACTTGGTATACAGAGTTAGAATACAATTTAGAAAAACTTTTTCTTGTAATTTTTTTCAATATCTCTAACGCAAAGCAAAATATTAAGAATTTACCCTTTTTGCAAAGACCTTGCAAGAGGAGTTCAGAGATCAGAAAATGTGGCTCATCAAACTGTATGACTACAAAATCGAATATCAAATCCTTCAAATACAGGGATACATTTGTCTTAAATGAGATACACGATAGATATCTTACTATTGACATACACTTTACAATTATAAGAAATAAAGGATACGGCCAGGAACAACACAGCGCAAATTAGTGAATCCATAACAGTGTTTTGATTTGAAAAATACTGTTGATTCTGGTATATCAATGTCAGAAAATCTGAATTCATCACTATTCATGATAGGTAGGCATGTTTTACATTTAGTTTTCAGCTCATACATATCTGCTCTTCTATGAGAAAAGACTGGCATCTCTTTTCGAATATTCTCAAGTCTACTTGGATCTATTTTTGCTATAGCTATACTTTCATCTGTTTCAATACCTTCTTGATATGTTGGACATTCTGCTACAATCTTCCCCCAAGGATCTACAATCTAGAATAACCCTAAATAAAATTTCAACATAATAAAAAGCGGATTTTTCAATTGATAGAAGGATTTTCAGTATCTTAAATATCACACAGAGTAATTCTGTTACACCTCGCTATAAATTTTAATTTTATAAAATTTCTCAAAAACTTTTTGTAATTAAATTAATTAACGCCTTAACAACACCTTTTTTTAGTAGACATAGAATTATCACTCATGGTATAGAATTAGAAGGAGATTTAAGAGTCCAAAGAAAATATAGAATATTGATCTAATTCACTCAACAAACTTTTAGTGGAGCACTGTTTCATACCGGCAATATGAAAAACAAATTCCACTCTAAAAATACCTAACATAAACTCAAAAAATTCTTTAAAACACCCTATCTTTAAGAAGCTCTTTCAAAGAAAACTCTTCAAAAAAAAATATATATATATGTATAACATTCGAATATTATATAACATTATATAAGTATGAAAAATATTTTTTATTGATTGTTTTTATTTTACTTGCATGAAAGTGGCGGATGATTGTCCGTCAGAATTTCAAACACTTTTTTGAAGAGTGTTTCTGACAGAGAGGTCGTTTCAAAGAATTTCTTAAGTTTATGTTGGGCATTTTTAGAGTGGAATTTGTTTTTCGTAATGCCGGTATGAAACACTGCTGTCTCCACTAAAACTTTGTTAGGTAAGTTCCATCAATATTCTATATTTTCTTTGGATTCTTTTACCTCCTTTTGATTCTGTATGATGAGTGTTCATTCTATATATCTACTTAAAAGACACAGTGTTTCTAAGATTTAATTTCAAATTCAAATTCAAATTTCATAAAATTAAAATTTTTAGCGAGGTGTAACAGAATTACTCTGTTTAATATGTAAAATTTCAACAATTGTAGCTATCTATTGCGGAAGAGTAATGATATCACTTCATATTCAGATCAACAAATATAATTGAAATAATACTTAAATCAAATTAATTCTAAATCATTGTAACTCACTAAAGAATTTCCATGGGATATACGTTTCTCATTATGTTTACCATACTGGGCTGCAGCAACAACATAGCATTGATTTTCAATTGCTCTTGCTCGTATCAACACTTGCCAATGAGCACTACCAGTCAGATGAGTAAATGCAGATGGATAACATAAAATCATTGCTCCATTTTTCCTTTGAATGAGACTCAGTTCAGGAAATCTCAAATCATAACACTATATTCAACTAAGGAATAATTATTTTGATTGATCAATTTGCAACTGAAGTTTTTTCCCAATATGAAACTGTTTATATCAAAAGGATACACTGAATAATGCTAAGGTTCCTATAGGTGTATTGATTGGATGAACTATTTCATTACCTTTAGCAGTATATTTTGATTCGGTAAGTTCTAGATTATTTTCAGGAATATGAACATCGAATAAATGGAGTTTTCTATAAACTGATACTATCTCCCCTCTATCATTTATTATTAAATGGGAATTATATATTTTAATCTGAAAGAGTTAATTAAATATTAAACATTAAAGTAATAATGAGGGATATGGACTGCAACGTACATGATTAACAGACTGCAATTCATGTATTCCTCCAATAGACAACCATATCTTTGAAGTTGCAGCAAGATTTTTGTATTCTGTAATAGTTGGACCGTCCAATGTTTCAGCTAATTTATGAATTTCCTCATTATTACTGGCTATATAGTCACATCCTTCAGGCAGAAAAGCCATCTATAAAGAATTGCTATCATCTATTTCATCTCAAACTGATGTTAACTAAACTTTAGGTAGTTTAATGTTACCTTAACCCCCAGTTCAGAAGCTTTTGATACGAGCCTTTGTACTATTCTCAAATTCTCTGCCTTATTATTAGTAGCAGTGAACTGAAATACTGCTACATCATTCATGATAGCTCTAAAAATATTAATATTATTATTGTTAGTACTCTTGGCCAAAATAATTGTTTGTTTTAATTTCTTCATAAACATTATAAGAGGGTGGTATCACAGAAAGTTTGATTTAGCATAGAGCAGACTAGTGCGTTCCACTAGGCGACCACGACGCCCAAAACGCTCGTGTCGTTCTGTCACTTGCAGATCACGGTCGTTGCGGGCGTTCTTAAAACGTTATCAACGACGTCATTGATTTCGACCGCGACAAGCCGGCGGAGACCCATTTTTGTCGTGGGTCGAAGTGTTTGTTTACATATTTTCCATCATGGCGACGCAATCAACTCTGGTTTGCTCAGAGAGGGACCTTTTGGTGGAAGTAATTGTGTCTACTGAAGAGATCTGTATCCTCTAAGGATCATACGAGTCACATAGTTGAGCTATCCCGTACATTACAGAGTACTCTAAAAGATCCGGGATGTTACGTAGTACTCTAAGATCTGGGGGTTTACGGAGTACTCTAAAAGATCTAGGGGTTTACGGAGTACTCTTAAAGATCTGGAATTATACGAAGTAATCTAAAGAGCGCTAACCTTTTTATCGTGATTGTCTAGTGGCGGGCGAATAGGACGTTACGTTGTGTAGGCAACCCAAATTACACCTAACGAGAGCAAGGAAACAGTGACGGGAGGTTCAAATATTGGAAACACAATAATACCAGAATAATATAATTTTATTAATAATGTTCGAAAGCAACAACCCTCAATAAATGGAAACACATTCATCAGCCTGTGGTTAAATCTACTCTACGCAGTGGTTCGCAAAGCGGCCCTGTGAAACCAATAGCGCCCCGGGTCTAAATGACTTATTACTACATATTGTTAGGTCGGTATTCGCTCAAATCAGATATCATTCTTGCGCAGCGGAAAGGTTAAAGTTATGCAGGAAATGGGGGATACAGCCAGCATGCGCACCTTCGACTGTACTTCCGGTAATCAGTGCTGAACCTCAACTACAAGGGGTAAGTCTAAATGGACAGTAAGGTAAGGGTAATTGTGGTATTCCCTGGAGATCTCCTTGAAGAGGGGATCTAACCTGATTCGAGTCGACCGGAGAAGTTACTATCAAAGGAACTGTATCTGACCTCCTCGGGCCCAGGAAGGCTCAGATATTACTGAAGAACGAACCGAACACTACCTGAAGGGTCACGTAAACTAATCCCTGGGGATATCACAATACCTCGGAACAATTATCTAGCAATCAGGATATCTGGAGTTATTTACTTTCTCTATACGATATGTTGTCCTCTACCAGGACTCCCCAGCAATTTACCCTAAAGAACGCCACTGGTTCACATGGAATACAATCTCTCAAAGTAAGCGGGCACATGCATATGACAAATAGGTAACACAAACTGACCAGGACATTATAAAATAGATACAGTACCCCATTATCCAGGCGTGTTAATGGACGTTACAATAAGAACAAAGAAATGGGTATCCGGGGGATCACACAAGAGTACATACAAATCAGTTACATATCAAGCACCGCAATTAGTAAGAAAAGATAATACAAATCCCTATTGGCAAGTTTTACGCAGATAAAGAACCACTATTTACAAATACAGCAAAAAGCAATCAGGCACCGAGAGAAAGTATACAATACAAACAGAAAACTTGTGAGGGTTGCTTAAGTTATGTACAAAGGCAATGCAATTCAGTTAAAAACATTCCGGTGGGATTAAATAACGGCAAAGCAAAAATACAAGAATGGAAAGCGAAGTACAATGAACGAGCGTGCAGTCATTAATTTCACATTAACACAAAGGTGGTATTTAAAAATGCAAAGCATGCAATTAATCAGAAGCATTTAAAAGAAGTTTACTTACTAAGAGTTACCAAGGGACACTGTTATAAATACTATTATCTCGAGTAGACTACTAAGTTGCTCAGGAGGTTTATTTCCAAGAACCTTCCTCTCGAATGAATTCAAATACAATGGGGACGCTATAAGGACCTTGTTCTTCTTTGTTATTCTCACTAATCACCTACGTGTCAAGTTACAGCGCCACAGAGTATTTTGACACAGAAATTAAAGCGGGAAAATACAATGACATAATGGTGGAATTTATATAATCTATCAGGGACTCTGTGGCTCTTATGATCCTTAGAGGATCCGGATCTCTTCATAGTTACTCATAGATTACATGACTTCCACCATTATATCATTGTATTAACCCACGTTATTTCTGTGTCCAATACTCAGTGGCACTGTGACTTGACACGTATTTGATTAGTGACAATAACAAAGGAGCAACTTAGTAACATACTAATAGTACTTATAACAGTTGCTATATTTGTAAATAGTGGTTCTTTATCTGCGTAATACTTGCTTATAGATTTTGTATTATCTGTTCTTACTAATTGTGGCGCTTGATATGTAAATACTCGAGATAATAGTACTTATAACAGCCCCCCTTGGTAACTCTTAGTTAGTAAACTTCTTTTAAATGCTTCTGATTAATTGCATGCTTTACATTTTTGAATACCACCTTAATGTTGAAATTGAAATTAGTGATTGCACGCTCGTTCATTGTACTTCCATTCATCACTTTTCATTCTTGTATTTTTGCCTCAATGTTATTTAATCTGACCTGAATGTTTTAACTAAAATGCCTTGCCTTTGTATACAACTGAAGCGGCCCGACCCTCACAAATTATCTGTATGTATTGTATACTTTTTCTCGGTGCCTGGTTGTTTTTTTGCTGTATTTGTAAATAGTGGTTCTTTATCTGCGTAATACTTGCTAATAGGGATTTTGTATTATCTGTTCCTACTAAATGTGGCTCTTGATATGCCACTGATTTGTATGTACTCCTAAACTTATTACGTTTAAACAATATTGGTCTCTCTTCAAAGTGAAATTGAACATACAGAGTGTTTTTTTATAGAAGAAAGAATTCATCAAAATAAACCATCTCACAAGAAATCGCCTCTACAAAATATTCACAGGGGCCGCATCATCAACCCTCACAGACGGTAAAATTTCGGAACGAATCTGCTTCGTTCTAGGGCAATCGGGAGTTGTACATTAGGCTTTACACTGGGCTCCCCTATTGTCTTATTCAGAATATTGTTTAATTGTATGAAGAAGGTGATGGTTCAATGCACTGATTTATAATTTGGTTAAACGCCAAGCCCGAGTACTGACATCACTTACTTTCACAGTAGATCCACAAAACGTGGACATGCGTTCTAAATTTCACAGGCTTGAATTCGACTTCAGAGAATGATATCTCGACTCCCGTGCATATTTTGTATAGGCGATTTGTTGTGAGATGGTCAAAAAAGAATACCCAAGTTTAAAAACATCCTGTATTGGGAATAATTAAGAACATGCTTCATGGACCTGTATTCTCATTCTCAACAAATTAACTTTAAAACTTATGCGAATGTTGTATAATTGTGTATATTTTTGAAGGAGAAAGTGTTATTCTCACATAAAACATTTGTTTACGTTTCCAGGTAGACTGGTTAAGAATAAAGGTCATATTGATATATAATAACATCCACCTTATTTTAAAAGTATGAACACACACATGTAGGTTTAAAACTATTTAATTCTATATATATACATTCTGTCAAGAAAGTACCGGGAATTATCGATTTAAATCTGGCGGGGCAATGAGGAAGGTAAAATTTTTTTTCCTAGGTTGGTACCACTGTCCTTAATTACTATGCCAAGCTTGAGCGGGATCTGTCAACTAGTGTGTTTACAACAGCTGATTAAGTCAGTCGATGTCAGAGTGCGTGCCGATTTTTACTATGGGTGATTACGTTGAGCAAAGAATTTGTTTAAAGTTTTGTGTTGCAAATGAATTTTCGTGTGCCGATGCATTGAAAATGTTGCAAAAGGCCTTTGGTGATAATGCTCTATCGAAAACTCGTGCATATCAGTGGTACAGAGCCTTCAAGGACGGTCGTGAAGTGGTCGCCCATCGACGGCTTCGATCGAAGATAACGTCGAAAAAATTAAGGAAAGGGTGCTGGAAAACCGTCGTACCAGCTTGAGAGAGATAGCACATGATCTTAAGATATCCCACGAGTCCGCACGTACGATTTTGATTGATATTTTGGGCATGAGAAAGGTGGCCGCACGACTCGTACCGAAAGACCTGAATTTTCTTCAAAAACGTCATCGCAAACAGGTTGCTTCAGACATGCTGGATCGCTGTAATTCCGATTCTACATTCATGGAACGCATTATAACTGGTGATGAGACCTGGGTCTACGAGTACGATATGCAAACAAGCCAGCAATCATCGGAATGGGTGGCAAAAAATGAGCCGAAACCGAAAAAACCACGCCAAAGCCGCTTGAAAATGAAGGTGATGCTCATTGTTTTCTTCGATATCCGTGGCGTGGTGCACTACGAATTCGTTTCAGAGGGTCAGACGGTAAACAAGGAGTATTACCTAGGCGTTATGAAACGTTTGCGTGAGCGTATCCGTAAGAAGCGGCCAAATTTGTGGGCGAACAACTCATGGATTTTGCATGACGATAACGCGCCTTCTCACCGAGCTACGATTGTAACTGACTTTCTCGCCAAAAACTCAACGAACGTGCTTCAGCAACCACCGTATTCGCCGGATTTGGCTCCCTGCGACTTTTTCCTCTTCCCAAAATTAAAATTGCCCCTTCGTGGCACCCGTTTTGAGTCGATTGAAGCCACAAAACAAAATTCGGCGCGAGAGCTAAAGTCCATCCCGGAAAGCGCCTATAAAAAATGTTTCGATAATTGGAAGTGCCGTTGATTTGTATGTACCCTTGTGTGATCCCCCGGATACCCATTTCTTTGTTCTTATTGTAACGTCCATTAACACGCCTGGATAATGGGGTACTGTATCTATTTTATAATGTCCTGGTCAGTTTGTTTTACCTATTTGTCATATGCATGTGCCCGCTTACTTTGAGAGATGTATTCCATGTGAACCAGTGGCGTTCTTTAGGGTAAATTGCTGGGGAGTCCTGGTAGAGGACAACATATCGTATAGAGAAAGTAAATAACTCCAGATATCCTGATTGCTAGATAATTGTTCCGAGGTATTGTGATATCCCCAGGGATTAGTTTACGTGACCCTTCAGGTAGTGTTCGGTTCGTTCTTCAGTAATATCTGAGCCTTCCTGGGCCCGAGGAGGTCAGATACAGTTCCTTTGATAGTAACTTCTCCGGTCGACTCGAATCAGGTTAGATCCCCTCTTCAAGGAGATCTCCAGGGAATACCACAATTACCCTTACCTTACTGTCCATTTAAACTTACCCCTTGTAGTTGAGGTTCAGCACTGATTACCGGAAGTACAGTCGAAGGTGCGCATGCTGGCTGCATCCCCCATTTCCTGCATAACTTTACCCTTTTTCCGCTGCGTAAGAAGGATATCTGATTTGAGCGAATACTGACCTAACAATATGTAGTAATAAGTCAGTTAGACCCGGGGCGCAATTGGTTTCACAGAGCCGCTTTGCGAACCACTGCGTAGAGTAGATTTAACCACAGGCTGATGAATGTGTTTCCATTTATTGAGGGTTGTTGCTTTTGAACATTATAAATAAAAATATATTATTCTGGTATTATTGTGTTTCGAATATTTGAACCTCCCGTCACTGTTTCCTTGCTCTCGTTAGGTGTAATTTGGCTTGCCTACACAACGTAATGTCCTATTCGCCCGCCACTAGACGATCGCGATAAAAAGGTTAGCGCTCTTTAGATTACTTCGTATAATTCCAGATCTTTAAGAGTACTCCGTAAACCCCTAGATCTTTTAGAGTACTCCGTAAACCCCCAGATCTTAGAGTACTACGTAACATCCCGGATCTTTCAGAGTACTCTGTAATGTACGGGATAGCTCAATATATATCAAAAATAGCCTCAAGATGGGACAAAAAAACGGTATTTTTTCCATAAAACCAATCAATCAAATAAATGGATATTTCATTAAATTGATTCCACTGAGTTATCCGGTACCTTACAGAGTACTCTAAAAGATCCGGGATGTTACGTAGTACTCTAAGATCTGGGGGTTAAATCTACTCTACGCAGTGGTTTGCAAAGCGGCTCTGTGAAACCAATAGCGCCCCGGGTCTAAATGACTTATTACTACATATTGTTAGGTCAGTATTCGCTCAAATCAGATATCCTTCTTACGCAGCGGAAAAAGGGTAAAGTTATGCAGGAAATGGGGGATACAGCCAGCATGCGCACCTTCGACTGTACTTCCGGTAATCAGTGCTGAACCTCAACTACAAGGGGTAAGTCTAATGGACAGTAAGGTAAGGGTAATTGTGGTATTCCCTGGAGATCTCCTTGAAGAGGGGATCTAACCTGATTCGAGTCGACCGGAGAAGTTACTATCAAAGGAACTGTATCTGACCTCCTCGGGCCCAGGAAGGCTCAGATGTTACTGAAGAACGAACCGAACACTACCTGAAGGGTCATGTAAACTAATCCCTGGGGATATCACAATACCTCGGAACAATTATCTAGCAATCAGGATATCTGGAGTTATTAGCACCAGCATCTTTGCGCGATGGATGTTGTTAAATTTAAGTCGGAGTTATTAAAGTTAAACAAAGACGTTTTAATAGAAATTATTGTAAATAAGTGCATACCTGAGAGAGTAAATGTGGGTGAAAATCTGCGTAATCAGGTGAATTTACACTTAAAAAATCAAGAACAGGTCGTTCTTGATACTGATGTGGATAACCTCAAATTTGAGAACAAAATACAGCTGGAGTGTGAACTGAAAGTGGCAAACGTCGAGATTAAGGCTTTTCAGAGGCTGGTCAAGGAGCTAGAGAGGACTATTTTCAATCAAGAAATGGTCATAAATCTTTTGAATAATTCAACTGAAAGTAATAATATATGTGCTGACTATGTTGGAGATTCTGTCAATCGAAAAAACGGGAATTCCATAGATAACACCGTTGTTAATATGTCTGATAAAAATATTTATGTCTCGGAAGGGAATGCCGCATCTGTTGACTCCTATGCCAATGTTGTGTCCAAAGATAGGATGATAGATACAGGTGGTCCACAGTCGTCTGCACTCAATCACAACTTTGTAAGGTCAAAGCAAACTAATACATTAAGAGATAGTAATCAAACTGCTGAGAACAACAAAATCGCTGCTCAGTGGACCCAAGTAACGCACAAGAAATTAAATCGTAAAACTGGTCGCGCTTTAGTTGTGGGAGACTTTACGGGATCCACAATAGTACAGGGAATAGAGAAGATGAAGTACCTGCATGTAACGAACCTTAAACCAGAGACGACGGTTGAAGACTTAATGAAGTTTCTTTCTCAAAATTTTACTAGTAACGTTAAATGTGAAAATTTAAAATCACGTTTCCCTGATGTTTATTCTTCGTTTAAGGTCTCAATTCCGGCCAGTGAATATGAGAAAGCTCTCTTACCATCTAATTGGCCTATCCATGCCAGTGTGCATCGTTTTTTCCGGCACAGGAGAGACACCCCGATTTTAACATAGAAGTCAGTAATCATATTTCAACTTATCCTTCAGTTAATAAGTTGAAGATATTACAAATTAATATACAGTGCATTTCCAATAAATTAAATACTTTATTTGTTCTGTTGGCACAAGAGCAGCCAGATATTGTGAGCATTGTTGAACATTGGTGTATCGAAGAATCTATAAAACTCGTAGTGTTCCCAGGATATGTTCAAGTTGCGTATTTTTGCCGTGCTTCGTATAAAAATGGCGGTTGTGTAATTTATGCGAAGGATGATCTGCGAGTCTCCAATATCAACCTATCCCATTTGTCAAAGGAAAAGGATTGTGAATTGTGTGGTATTAAGTTGCTTGCTGATGACGAGAAAGTGGCAATTATAAGTGTCTACAGGTCACCTTCAGGTAACTTGAATACGTTTTTTAAAAATATCACCTACGCAGTACAAGAGTGCCTAAATCAATCTAGTGCGATATTCGTGTGCGGAGACTTAAATCTCGATACAATGAAATCTGATAGAAGATCGATATCCATGTTTACTGATTTTCTTGAATGTTTCAAGTTGAAAATAACTTCATTTGAACCAACAAGAGATTTCACTGATATGTCTGGTAAAACTTATACCTCAACATTAGATTATATTTTAACTAATGTAAGCACAGAATCATATGAAAATAATGTTTATGAAGCTCACCTCGGAGACCATAAGGTAATTTCTCTTGAATATTGTCACGTATCCAATAATACCCGATCAGGAAATCTGAAGGGAACACGTTATATAAGGCAAATATCTCCAGACAGTCTGGATAAACTTAGAATGAATATTCAGGACACTAACTTCGCGAACATATATGTCCATACTGATGTAGATGTTTGTTTCAAGGAATTTATTGATATAATTAAAATGGCCCTCGATGAATGCTGTCCACTCAAAAGAGTTCACAACACTAACAGATCTAAGAATTGGATAACACCAGAAATACAACAAGCCAGTCTTCATTTGAAAAATTTGTTTTGGTTGCATTCCAATATAAAATCACAAAACTCGTTAAAAATGTATAAAGCTGCAAAATCTGAATATAATGTACTACTTGAGTGTACAAAAAAAAACTATTATGGCAAACTCATGAGCAATTCAAATCAAAAAAATAGGACAACATGGTATCTTGTCAATGCAGAAATTGGTAGAATCAATAAATCTCAGCATGAAATTTGCCTACTTCAGGATGGAATCTTGTATACTGATCCAGTTTTAATAGCTGGGTCTTTCAGTTCATATTTTGCAACCATCACATCTAGGTTGCTTTTTGCCCATTTTGGAGCATCTCTCTCCAACATATGTACTACTTCTAGAATGCAATTCTCCACTTTTTTCTGCTATCCTATTTCCAAAGATGAAGTTGTTGCAGTTATTAAAATGTTGAAAAACAATAAAAGTACGGGAACGGATTGCATTTCCTCAAGAATTTTGAAAGTAATTGGTGAATCAATTTCCGAGCACTTTGCCCACTTGATCAATGTCTCCATATCTTCTGGTAGATTTCCGCGAATCTTAAAAGAGGCAACCGTTGTTCCTGTTCCGAAGAAGGGTGATCCTCACAATATAGTCAATTACCGACCAATATCCCTCCTTAGTTGTTTCTCCAAAGTATTCGAACGAATAGTCTTAAACAGAATGCTAAGTTTTCTGGGAAAATTCGATGTCATTACTTCATCACAACATGGTTTCAGGCCCAAGTATTCTACTGAAACGGCGGCTTTTTCGTTCGTTCAGACAGTCTATAAAAAGTTGGATGAAGGTTATCATGTTGCGGGAATATTTTTCGACCTGTCCAGGGCCTTTGATTCATTAAATTTCTCATTTATGTCTAATAAACTATATAACTTAGGTTTTAGGGGTATATTTTTGGATTGGTTGATGAGCTATACAACTAATCGCAGAATGACTGTCAAGGTCGGTGGTGTATTTTCGGACGTGTATGACCCGGGTCTAGGGGTCCCTCAGGGCTCTGTGTTGGGACCTTTGTTGTTCGTTTTGTTCATTAATGATTTGCCGGAACATGTTATTGCTAATTTGATTATACTTTTCGCGGATGATTCGTCATTCTTGGTAACGGCTAGGAGCCTTGAGGAGCTCTCTGATGCGATAGCTTTACTCTTTCGGATGTTTACCACTTGGTGTCGTAGAAATAATTTAATAGTTAACAAGGAGAAAACAGTGTGCATTCATTTCAAACTTAAAAATTCCAATGAAAAACGACCTGTCTTCACTTGTGAGAGCTCATCGATCACTACAAGTGACTCCACTAGATTTCTTGGAGTTCGAATTGACGAATACTTACGTTGGAACCAACATGTTGATATGGTTTGTAAAAAACTAAACAGCTCGTACTTTGCAATGAACAAGATAAAAAATTTGTTTTCCCTAAGTTCACTCTTGGATGTGTATTATTGTATAGCATACCCTCACATGGCGTATAATATTCTAATCTGGGGAAGTTCTACCGAACTTGAAAGGGTGTTGATATGTCAAAAAAGGATAATCCGAGTAATTTTCAATTTGTCACCTTTATCTTCTTGCCGTCCATATTTTATAGCAAATAGTATTATGACTGTATCATGTATTTATATATTTAAGTGTCTCCTTTATGTTAGGAATAATGAAAGCTCTATGCAGAAACTGTCGAGTCATCATCATTATTCTACAAGAAATTACAATGTTTTGGAAGTGCCAGTTCATGCAACATCTAAATATGAGCGCTCTCCCTTATATAAGAGTGTACGTCTTTTCAATCATCTTCCAACAAATTTGAAGATGTTGGGTGAACTTCATTTCAGAAAAGCCATAAAGCAACTGTTGTGTCATAAATGTTATTACTCGGTTGCAGAATTCATGAATGATACTATGTTAGATTTGTGAGATTCAATTTTATTTCCATCTCTTGTAACATTTTCACTGACCTATCCCATACTTTTGTAGTCCTAAGGGATGAATAAAGATTATGATTATATGATTATGATTATGATTATTTACTTTCTCTATACGATATGTTGTCCTCTACCAGGACTCCCCAGCAATTTACCCTAAAGAACGCCACTGGTTCACATGGAATACAATCTCTCAAAGTAAGCGGGCACATGCATATGACAAATAGGTAACACAAACTGACCAGGACATTATAAAATAGATACAGTACCCCATTATCCAGGCGTGTTAATGGACGTTACAATAAAAACAAAGAAATGGGTATCCGGGGGATCACACAAGAGTACATACAAATCAGTTACATATCAAGCACCGCAATTAGTAAGAAAAGATAATACAAATCCCTATTAGCAAGTTTTACGCAGATAAAGAACCACTATTTACAAATACAGCAAAAGGCAATCAGGCACCGAGAGAAAGTATACAATACAAACAGAAAACTTGTGAGGGTTGCTTAAGTTATGTACAAAGGCAATGCAATTCAGTTAAAAACATTCCGGTGGGATTAAATAACGGCAAAGCAAAAATACAAGAATGGAAAGCGAAGTACAATGAACGAGCGTGCAGTCATTAATTTCACATTAACACAAAGGTGGTATTTAAAAATGCAAAGCATGCAATTAATCAGAAGCATTTAAAAGAAGTTTACTTACTAAGAGTTACCAAGGGACGCTGTTATAAATACTATTATCTCGAGTAGACTACTAAGTTGCTCAGGAGGTTTATTTCCAAGAACCTTCCTCTCGAATGAATTCAAATACAATGGGGACGCTATAAGGACCTTGTTCTCCTTTGTTATTCTCACTAATCACCTACGTGTCAAGTTACAGCGCCACAGAGTATTTTGACACAGAAATTAAAGCGGGAAAATACAATGACATAATGGTGGAATTTATATAATCTATCAGAGATTCTGTGACTCGTATGATCCTTAGAGGATCCGGATCTCTTCAGTAGGCAACCCAAATTACACCTAACGAGAGCAAGGAAACGGGTCGGGAGGTTCAAATATACGAAACACAGTGAGCTATCCCGTACATTACTGAGTACTCTAAAAGATCCGGGATGTTACGTAGTACTCTTAGATCTGGGGGTTTACGGAGTACTCTAAAAGATCTAGGGTTTTACGGAGTACTCTTAAAGATCTGGAATTATACGAAGTAATCTAAAAGAGCGCTAACCTTTTTATCGTGATCGTCTAGTGGCGGGCGAATAGGACATTACGTTGTGTAGGCAACCCAAATTACACCTAACGAGAGCAAGGAAACAGTGACGGGGGGTTCAAATATTCAAAACACAATAATACCAGAATAATATATTTTTATTTATAATGTTCAAAAGCAACAAGCCTCAATAAATGGGAACACATTCATCAGCCTGTGGTTAAATCTACTCTACGCAGTGGTTCGCAAAGCGGCCCTGTGAAAACAATAGCGCCCCGGGTCTAAATGACTTAATACTACATATTGTTAGGTCGGTATTCGCTCAAATCAGATATCCTTCTTACGCAGCGGAAAAAGGGTAAAGTTATGCAGGAAATGGGGGATACAGCCAGCATGCGCACCTTCGACTGTACTTCCGGTAATCAGTGCTGAACCTCAACTACAAGGGGTAAGTCTAAATGGACAGTAAGGTAAGGGTAATTGTGGTATTCCCTGGAGATCTCCTTGAAGTGGTGATCTAACCTGATTCGAGTCGACCGGAGAAGTTACTATCAAAGAAACTGTATCTGACCTCCTCGGGCCCAGGGAGGCTCAGATATTACTGAAGAACGAACCGAACACTACCTGAAGGGTCACGTAAACTAATCCCTGGGGATATCACAATACCTCGGAACAATTATCTAGCAATCAGGATATCTGGAGTTATTTACTTTCTCTATACGATATGTTGTCCTCTACCAGGACTCCCCAGCAATTTACCCTAAAGAACGCCACTGGTTCACATAGAATACAATCTCTCAAAGTAAGCGGGCACATGCATATGACAAATAGGTAACACAAACTGACCAGGACATTATAAAATAGATACAGTACCCCATTACCCAGGCGTGTTAATGGACGTTACAATAAGAACAAAGAAATGGGTATCCGGGGGATCACACAAGAGTACATACAAACCAGTTACATATCAAGCACCGCAATTAGTAAGAAAAGATACTACAAATCCTTATTGGCAAGTATTACGCAGATAAAGAACCACTATTTACAAATACAGCAAAAGGCAATCAGGTACCGAGAGAAAGTATACAATACAAACAGAAAACTTGTGAGGGTTGCTTAAGTTATGTACAAAGGCAATGCAATTTAGTTAAAACATTCCGGTGGGATTAAATAACGGCAAAGCAAAAATACAAGAATGGAAAGCGAAGTACAATGAGCGAGCGTGCAGTCATTAATTTCACATTAACACAAAGGTGGTATTTAAAAATGCAACGCATGCAATTAATCAGAAGCATTTAAAAGAAGTTTACTTACTAAGAGTTACCAAGGGACACTGTTATAAATACTATTATTTCGAGTAGACTACTAAGTTGCTCAGGAGGTTTATTTCCAAGAACCTTCCTCTCGAATGAATTGAAATACAATAGGGACGCTATAAGGACATTGTCCTCCTTTGTTATTGTCACTAATCACTTACGTGTCAAGTTACAGTTTCACAGAGTATTTCGGTGTCAAAATACTCTGTATTTTGACACCGAAAAATAACGCGGGTAAATACAATGAGATAATGATGGAATTTATATAATCTATCAGGGACTCTGTGACTCGTATGATCCTTAGAGGATCCGGATCTCTTCAACAGTAATACCAAAATAATATTTTATTCTATTAATAATGTTCAAAAGCAACAACCCTCAATAAATGGAAACACATTTATCAGCTTGTGGGTAAATCTATTCTACGCAGTGGTTCGCAAAGCGCCCTAAATGACTTATTACTACATATTGTTAGGTCGGTACTCGCTCAAATCAGATATCATTCTTATGCAGCGGAAAGGGTTAAAGTTATGCCGGAAAGGGGATACAGTCAGCGTGCACCTTTAACTGCACTTCCGGTAACTAGTGCTGAACCTTCCGTTACAAGGGGTAAGTTTAAACGGACAGTAAGGTATGCCCAGGATATCTCCTTGAAGAGGGGATCTAACATAATTCGTGTCGACCGGAAAAGTTACTATCAAAATGGACTGTATCTAGTGACAAAAGCCCAGGAAGGCTTAGCTATTACTGAAGAACGAACCGAACACTACCTGAAGGGTCACGCAAACTAATATCTGGAGATATCACAGTACCCGGAACAAATATCTAGCAATCACTCACACATTCTCACAATAACGTTGGATATCCGGAGCTATTTACTGTCTATACGATATGTCGTCCTCTACCAGGACTACTCTGCGGTTTACCCTAACGAACGCCACTGGTTCAGAAGGAATACAATCTTTCAAGGTAAGCGGGCACATGCATATGACAAATATGTAACATGAACTGACTACGACATTATAAAATAGATGGAGTACCCTATCACCTAGGTGCGTTAATGAACGTTACAATAAGGACAAACAAAGAAATAGGTAGCCGGGGGATCACACAAGAGTACATGCAAAGCAGTTACATATCAAGCACCGCAATTAGGACGAACAGATAATACAAAATCCCTATTAGCAAGTATTACGCAGATAAAGAACCACTATTAACAAATACAACAAAACCAAACAGGCACTGAAACAGAATTTACAATATAAACAAAGAAGTTGTGAGGGTTGTGTCGATTTAGTTCTATACAAAGTCAAGCATATTAACCTTTTTATCGTGATCGTCTAGTGGCGGGCGAATAGGACGTTACGTTGTGTAGACAACCCAAATTACACCTAACGAGAGCAAGGAAACAGTGACGGGAGGTTCAAATATTCGAAACACAGTAATACCAGAATAATATACTTCTTTTAGTAATGTTAAAAAGCAGCAACCCTCAATGAATGGATACACATTTAACAGCCTGTGGTTAAATCTACTCTACGCAATGGTTCACAAACCGCTCCAGTGAACCCAATAGCGCCCCGGGTCTAAATGACTTATTATTACATATCGTTAGATCGGTAACTCACTCAAATCAGATATCATTCTTATGCAGCGGAAGGGGTTAGAAGGGACAGGATACAGTCAGCATGCGCACCTTCAACTGCATTTCTGGTAACCAGTGCTGAACCTAACCGTTACAAGGAGTAAGTTCAAATGGACAGTAAGGTAAGAATAACTGTGGCATTCCCAGGAGATCTCCTTGAAGAGGGGATCTAATATAATTCGAGTCGACCGGAAAAGTTACTATCAAAAGAACTGTATCTGGCCTCCTCGGGGTGGTCAAGCCCCAGGAAGGCTCAGATATTACTGAATATTATCACAATACCTCGGAACAATGATCTAGTAATCACTCACACATTCTCATAATAGCGTTGGATATCCAGAGCTATTTAATATCTCTATACGATATGTCTCCTCTACCAGGACTACTCAGAACGCCACTGGTTCACAAGGAATACAATCTCACAAAGTAAGTGGGCACGAGCATATGACAATTATGCAACACAAACTGACCAGGACATTATAAAATAGATACAGTTCCCCATCACACAGGCGTGTTAATGAACATTACAATAAGAACAAACAAAGAAATAGGTAACCAGGGATCACACAAGAGTACATGCCTCGATTAAAGCCTATAGCCAAAGAAGCTCCCGATGATAGAAGAGAGAGACTAGAGTATTCGATGTTAAGAAAAGGTCTGAAAGAAAGCGTTAAATCCAATAAAGAATATATGACATCAATAGCTGCGGCAAATGTTGAAGAATTGTATTTTAAGATTAAGGAAAAGGAGGGTGTGTTTTGAAGAAATGTAAGAGCAAGTTATACTTTGTGTATATTAGTGAACCTCTTGTGAAAATTAAGTGCAGTGTTGTAGTGTTGGAAGACATGACGCTGAAAGTATATTTCAGGGAAATGGCAGTACAGGACCTATTCAATAGTAGTAAAGACAATCAGCAAACTACCTACTGATCCTCATTTAGAACAGCACGAATCTGGATTTTTACGCTGTACTTGTTCTAAATTTAATATTTTGAAATATGAGGATAAATCGATAGTACTTATGATTGACGAAATACATATTAAACCTTATATTGATTATCAAGGAGGCAAAGTTATTGAGAATACTTATAATAATTCTGATAGAGCTACAAGTGCACATGTGTTTATCAGCAGTCTCTTATCAGCATATAAAGAAGTAGTGCATATTTTACCTGTAAGAACTTTGAAAGCAGATTCATTACATCAATTCATAAAGGAAGTTATTGTTGGCTCAGAAGACATTGGATTCGAAGCTTTAGCTGTTGTTTGAGATAATAATGCTATTAATTGGAAATCAATGAGTTATTTCAGCTACACTAATATTTTGAGTAATGTTGATAGGAATCCTGTGAATATAAATAGACCTTTGTTTTTTATCATAGATCCTGTTCACATTCTCAAAAACATTAGAAACAATTGGATCAATAAGACTTTTCAGAAATTTGTTTATCCAGATTTTATTGAGAATGAGTGGAAAACTGCATCATTAAATTCATTAAAACAAATGCATCAATTAGAGCCAATTGTTAAAATATGATTGATTACACATTATCTTTGAAGGCACTTTATCCTACATCACTGGAACGACAAAATGTCAATTTAGTATTGCAAATTTTCAATTCGAATATTGTTAATGCTCTTAGAGAACTAGGAGGGAAAAAAATTGGATAACTTTGCGGAAACTTCTGACTTGATTATTATATTGAAACTCCACTGAAAGGTCAAAGATTTTGGAATAAAAACTGATGTAAGGAAATAATATTTTCCTTTAATAGTTTCATTCGTTTGTTAATGAATATCCTACAAATAGACTTTCAAAACTCATGACAAACTTTCGTTCAACATTTATCTATTCAGTGTTGATTATATTCATTATTGATATTTTCCTCCTGAAATGTTTCAACATAGTATGTACCAAGTAATATATTGAATTGTTTCAGCCGTTACTATTTGGTAGTTGATCATAATTAAAACAAATTGTAGAAATTACTATGTTTTACTACCAATAAAAATATATTTTACATATTCTCTTGTAACTCGAGTTTCGGGAAATGATCTATCTCATCATCAGACAACTGAAGACCTAACAGTGGTACAGAGGTATTTAAACAAAAGTGATAAATATTTTGAATATTTCAATAGATTCTAACACCTAATAGTGGTACAGAGGTTTACAAGCGGAACGTGATAAAAACCCGGTTAAAAAAGAGGGGCCTTCTAACAGATATCGGAATGTCAGCAATCGACAATGTAGGTTATTAAACAGATGGTAGCCATTTAAATATCTCAAATAATTTTTGGGTTACATACATATTGTACTTTTGCCACTCATTGTCTAGAAAACGGTCATTCCTTTCCCACAATAGATAATCTTAAAATTTTACATGTAGAATCAAAAGGGAAGAAACTCGATTATCTAGAATCTGTTGGAATTTTCAAATTAGTTCACAATAACAATAATGTAAAAATAATGAATGACTGTACGGAGCTATGTAAATCGAAAATATTTGAGATATTCAAAAAGTAACATCTGTTTAAAACCTTTTTCAACGAACATAAAATGAATTTAATGAAAAGTAAACAAAAATTCTACTTTTGCCACTCATTCTTTAGAAAACAGTAATTTCTTTCGACAAAAGAAAATATTAAGAAAAAAATTTTACATGTAGATTCAAATGAAAAGAAACTTTATTATTAAAAGTTTTCAAATTCGTTCACAATAAAAATAATTTAAAAAATAATGAATGACTGTATGGAGCTATGTAAATCCAAATATTTGAGATGTACAACAAAACAACGTGAAAATAATGAATGACTGTACGGAGCTATGTAACCCAAAAATTATTTGAGATATTTAAATGGGTACCATCTGTTTAATAACCTTCTTTGTCGATTGCCGACGATTGCCTTCTAACATCTGTTAGAAGGCCCCTCTTTTTTAACCTAGGTTTTATCACGTTCCGCTTGTAAACCTCTGTACCACTATTAGGTGTTAGAATCTATTGAAATATTCAAAATATTTATCACTTTTGTTTAAATACCTCTGTACCACTGTTAGGTCTTCAGTTGTCTGATGATGGGATAGTTCATTTCCCGAAACTCGAGTCACAAGAAAATGTGTAAAATATATTTTTATTGGTAGTAAAACATAGTAATTTCTACAATTTGTTTTAATTAAAGTAATGTATTATTTGTTTTCCTTGAATTGTGTTTGATTTAATCCATAGACAAGATATACTGATTTAATATTAAGATTTAAATCTCTGAATAAATATTTAATGTATTCAATCACTTTATTCCACAGAATATTAATTTTCATTGTCAATATATATCATATGTCTTCCAAGTGACATTCGTTCAAAATTCAGAAAATAATAAAAATTTAATTTTGGTAAATTTCAAGTTGATTTCCTCCATACAAATGGAAGGGATGAACATAATTCGGAACTTTTACGAATTATTATTATTTATGGCGAGCGGGCGTCTGCCCGCCCTACCACTGCGTCCGCACGGACTATTGTAGTTCACCTCTAATTTATATCTCCCCGACGAAATCCAGTTTTTGGATAAAACCGATAATCTTGTTCGGGGGTAATTTTTTCAGTTCGCAGTGGGCTATAAAAGCCTGGCCAAAGACTTCGAATCTGATGCCACTCACCGCTGGGCACTCTGAGACGATGTGCAGGCTGTTTCAGGGTCCGCAAGACAAAGCCTGATAATTCCGACAAGTGTTCTTAGTTTGGCCCTATCCAGACCTAGCGCTAGGTTCGCCATCTTTTTGTTCGAAGCTGTTCCAAGGAACAACTTCGAATGTTTTAGGCCAGAATGGTTCCGCCAGAAAGACTCTAGCCTTGAGTTCATTCTGCCTGTTATCGCCTCGTTAGCCACGTCATGTGGTATTCCCAGGAATGGTTCCGTTCCTACCAGAGGCAGCGCAGCTCCAGCAAACGCCAGCCGATCAGTCTCCTCGTTACCGAGCCCGTTTAAAGCCGTGCGGCAATTCCAGACTGTTCTCGAGCTGGATTCCAAAGCTTTTAGTACTGACTGAGTATCAGTAAATATTTTGATTTTACCGTGGTGGATTTGCCGTTTTATCAGCAGTTCCGCCGCGATCTCAATGGCAAATAGTTCTGCCTAGAATATGGTTGCGTTTTGACCGAGACTCATTGAGATGTTAATTCTCGGTTTGCTCCCATAGACTCCCGCTCCTGCTCCGTTCGTCGTTCGCGAGCCGTCTGTGAACAAGCCAAGGTCGGTTCTCAATAGAACCTCAGCATGCTGGGTTCATTCGTCCCGGCTGGGGACGATTACATTGAAATGCCGTTCTTGGCTCGTGACTTTTGACATTAGATCCGAGGGCATCGATAGGATACTGTTCGTTAAAAGCTCGTCCAGCAGTCCTGAGCCTCCCATCACTATTGTCTCTGGCCTGTCAATCGCCAGTTGATATAGTTTGTATGTGGTCCGTTCCGCCTCATTCTGTACGTGTAGGTGCAGGGGTGGTAGATTTAGTAGGACCTCCATGGCTGTCGTGGGTCTGGTGCGAAGCACACCTGTAATTGCAAGGCAAGCCTGTCTCTGTAGTCGGTTGAGCTTATGTTCACCAACCGTTTGTTGGCCTTTCTTCCACCACGCTACAGCGCCATACACTATTCGTGGTATTTACCACGTATTTACCACGTATTCGTGGTAATTACCATAGTGTATAGCCAGTACATCTGCCTGGGCTTTAGCCCCCAGTTTTTACCACAGATCCGCTTGCAAGTCCAGAAACCCATTCTGGCCTTATGACACACTTTATCTAGGTGTGCATTCCAACTGAGGGTCTTGTCCAGGACTATTCCCAGGTATTTTAAGAATACTAGTAGCCCTATCCGTGATGTCTCATCTTTCGTAGTGAGTAGGTCTTGTTGTTTAGGTGGTGTTGGTTCAGCACTGGTTACCGGAAGTGTAGTTGAAGGTGTGCATGCTGACTGTATCCTGTCCCTTCTAACCTATTCTGCTGCTTAAGAATGATATCTGATTTGAGCTAGTTACCGACCTAAAGATATGTAGTAATTAGTCATTTAGACCCAGGGGCTCTATTAGGTTCACTGTGGAGCTTTGCGAACCACTGCGTAGAGTTTCCATTGATTGAGGATTGTGGCTTTTCAATATTACTAATAGATATACATTATTCTGTCGTTACTGTGTATTGAATATTTGAATCTTCCGTCACTGTTACCTTGCTCTCGTTAGATGTAATTTGGGTTGTATACACAACGTAAAGTCCTATTCTCTATTCTCCTGCCACTAGACGATCACGATATAAAGGTTAGAGTACTCCGTATAATCCCAGATATCTTAGAGTACTCCGTTAAATCCCGGATCTTTTAGAGTACTCCGTATAACACGGGATAGCTCAATATTATTGTCGTTTTTTAATGAATAGTCTTTGGGGCCTATGACAAAGGCGATTGCTGAATCTTTATTCAACTACTCCAGTAACTGGTCATGGTTGTTTGATAAGAGGTGATGAACTTCTCAGTTAGTAAATTGACTTTTTTCCAATTAGATTCCCAATGTGACGTTTAAAGATATGTTCTCAATGTAAATAATTTTCGAAAGTATAGACCCCACCAAATAATATTCGTCCTCTTCTTCTAAATCTTGTTCCTCCTATGAATCCGGCCTGCCTATTTCCTCCGACTCTCTGATTTGACGCGTTTCCACGTAATCCCGACCCTTGCTCGGCTACTCGTTCATTATTTGCAGTTTCTACACTGCACTCCTTTCCCTGCAGTGCCGTACAATTTAGGAATATGGCCCAACTTGCCACACGAAAAACATTCCGTTTTCCTTGGTGTCCACTCAGGTCTCGAATTCCACCAGCTTCGGCAATCCTTAATCAAATAGCCGTATTTACCCAACACCTGACACCATATGTAATAAGCCACCTCTTTCTTGGAGTTGGTTGGATGGAAGATATTACTAGATTGACTTATTTACGAAAAGGATGCGAACCAATCCTAGTCGAGCGGAAATGGAAGGTCTTTGATGTTAATAAATTTTCTCTGTGATAATGAAAATGGTAATGAAACTCAATTATTGATTTTCAGAAGTATAATGATAAAATGTGCTAAAATACAATATGGTTTCATCAATTTCAATCTTTAACTCAATAAAATCTCAATAAAGATGACACACTGAATAATTAAGGAAAAGGCGATGCGGATCCCTCAAGCACTACGAATCATTCATGTTCCGTTTCATTGGAAACGGCCCTGTCGTTCGACATTATTTTGTCATGATACTAAGGTCTTTCACGTTGATATGGCCATCTAGCAGTTTTGAGATTTGTTTCGAACTGTTAAGTTTTATTCTACACTTCCAATTATTTGTTTTCTAATGATTATATATGGCCTTAGAAAACATGAAAAGTCTTTTAGTGATTTTGATATATTTATGCCTGTTAATTTCAGATGACACAGTATTCGAAATTATAAATTGTTTCTGTCCTTATTCACTACCATTGACCTCATTATTTTTCTAAAACCTATAAGAAGGTTTATTTCATTAACTCGGTCCACCCAGAAACAGTATGTCCAATCAATTACGTTAATTTCCCTCTTTTGTTAGGAGGGATGCATCGAGCACCTCTAACGCTCAGTCTTTGAAAAGACTGTAATGTCATTATCGTTTGGGTACTCAAACTTGTCGTATGTAGCTTCTGCTACATTATACATTATCGTTCGGGTAGTCAAACTTGTCGTACGTAGCTTGTGACATTTCGGTCCAAGCTAACGCGGTTATTATTGTTGATATAGTAATTCAGTTGATGGCCAAAGCATTGGAAAATTCATTATAGTTGTTTTTAGAGTAACAATTATACCTTTTGATTTGGTTTATATAGAGTAAACCAAGAATTATAGTTCGTTGCTATTATAGTGTAATGTTGAAATCCAACAAAACCAATGCATAAACAATATCACATGCTTATATTGTGATACGCTAGTGGATTCCATTTCCAGCCCTCTACCCCGCCAGAAGAGACCCTAGCTTAGCAGGGTCGGACTGGCTTGATTTGGCCCCGTCGGCAAAAGGACAAATTTGGCCCCTTTATATAAAAATCGGTCTTCAAAATATAGGTATTTTATAGTGAATTATAGAAAAGAATTTCACATTAATTTTTTTCATTTATTTAAGTACATAGAATACTAATCTTATATATATATATATATATATATATATATATATATATATATATATATATATATATTAATATCCAGCGTACAAGGCTGCATCCCCATGTAAAATTACCGGTATAGATGGCATCCGAGGTAAGGTGGCATCCAATATACGGATGCCAACTTACCAACACGAAGTGACATGGGTAAATGATATAAGGGAACATGACACAAGGGAACGTTTGCGCTAATTTTCAACAGAATGCCAAATTGACCCTTTTTGGACCTATCTCGACTGCCGTGGATACTTTAGGTTCACCGAGTTTTATCATGGTGGCGCTCGGGTCCATTTCGTGTATACTTTGTATATCATAAATAAACTATTATTATTATTATCGAAACAATGGTTCACTTGGCATCCAGTACATTTGACAACGTGGATGTGTTTACTTTGCAATTATCTTGCATTCGTTCTTGGAATTCATAAGAGTAGAAGGTGAAGATAGTTTTTTCCGTTCGATCGATACGTGACTGTATTATGCTCGAGACTGACGATATTGTTGAGCTCTGAATTGTTTTTTAGCGCTACGTTGGACATTAATTCGTATTGATGTTAAAGATTATTATTTTATTATGGATTCTTTTGCGTGCATGTCCTAGGTAATATCTTGCTATTTTTTTAATTTTCAAGGTAGGTTTGGAGTCAAAATATTTTTACTGGATTCATTAATAAGCAATTTATTTCTCTTGATTTCGAAGTTATTGATATTCGAAATTTTTCTTATTTTTTACAATATTTTCGAAACTGCAGATCTTTTCGAATTGGAATGTAGTATAAAATAGTAAAATTATAACGCATACGTTTGTGAAAAATTTCGTCGGGTTCACATAATCTGAAAATTCAAAAAAATATATTCAAATCAAGGTTTTCCCCTAATATTTCATATCAGTTCATATCGATTTGTGTAACTGATTATACATTTTCGTTGATTTCGTTGAAAGGTTTATGCGTTTTTGCAGCTCAGTAATTGAAACTTTAGGAATAATCCACTCGGCTGATACGTAAACTTTTGGGATTGGAGCGGTATTCGAATTAGAAATATATTGGATTGCGTTAAATTCATGAAGCTTTTTCTTCTCATTCATCGTTTGAATACAAACAAGCGTTTTGTATCGGTTTTATAGAATACATCATTTTTTTTCTGTAAAATGGCGGTTTAACGTGATTCGGATGACTTTAAGTCAAGTGGAAGATAATTATCGCTGTTATCTTAAGTTTTATTCGTTCATGCAGCTCGGCGATTGAATTTGATTGAATAAACAGATTCTATCAATGCTATATCACGGCTCACCTTCGAAGTTAAGGAGTACCATTCGCTATTGGGTAAACAATTAAGGGCGCAGTTCCTAAAGTGGTATAAAGAAAACAGTAACGAACATAGAACACACGCTATCTCCTAACTCGCACAATAAAATGAAAAAATAAAAATACAAGAAAAATTTCCTCGAATAATAAATAATATTGGTAGATTAGTCAAAAAAAATGAATAAGTAAAAATGAATTTAATGGAAAGAACAAGTAAATTTCCACTGTAATATTTCCATCCTGTTATTTGATTTAATTTATTTCGTTTCCATACAATGCGATAATGATGAAAAGTAATAGTTAATCAGAGGAGATAAATGATCATATCATTTTTTCTGTCACTACATCAATAAAGTATTTTCAACTCGCTCGATATCTGCTATTAACTGTTTGAATAATTTCCCAAAATATTGGCAGATTTTGCATTGCCAATTTAGACTTGAAATCTACGTGAAAATTTGAAATCTTTGAGCTAATTCCTAATAATAATAATATTTATTCACTTAGTTATCTATATACATTCGATAAAAATGCCTTCAAGCACTGCCATTTTCCATCGACTATTTCATTGAATTAACACGAAGCAAAAAAAATTGTCAATCATAAAAAAAATGAAAATCTACAAGAATATGGATGCTTCGATTTAAATTTTTTAATTCATGGAAAAATTTCCATTTTCAGAGGTTATCAGAAAAAATCGTCATTTTGTCAATAGTCATTATGACATATTTCAATTAGATTCTCTCCTAATACAATCTGAACGAATCATCTAACCTTTGTGCAATCAATAATGTTTTCACATATGACATCGAATGTTCTTTCTGATTCGGCGTCAAAATAAATAGTGCTGAACATAATTTTTTTTAAAAGCGCTGACGTCAGATCACAATGTTGTGTTCAAATATCTGGAATTTTGGAATGTTCAGCTGAAAAGAGTCTCAAACGGCTAGGTTGGACGTACCCATGAAAAATTAGTGGTTAAAAGTGATTATGTCCTGCCGAATGTAAAGACAGCAACTTAAGAATGAAAAAACCAGATTTTTGAAATTTCAAGGCATAAATATGTATCTCGGCTGAGTTCGTTCGGCAACACCCGTCGAATAGGTTAGGAGTTATTGACATTTGAAATTTTATTTTTCCCGTATTTCAAAAACTAATGATACGGCCGATGTGATATTGTGTACAGATGAATTTCGTGAGAATCGTATAATTATGAAATAAAAATATAAATATTATGTTAGTAGAGCAACGTTAGTAGAGAAAATTGAAGGCTACCAGAACCTCGATGGTTGAGGGCATGTCAGCGCCTTCGAATCGAAATTTCGTATTTGGATATAAAATACATAAAAACAAGTTATTAGAAATAACTGTTTTACTAGCAATAAATTGATATTTTACACATTTTTTGTAACTCAAGTTTCGAGAGATAAATATTCCTTCTTCAGACAACTGAAAACTTAACAAGCAGGACAGAGTATTTATGCTTGTACAGGTGAAACAGGTGATATAAAGAGGTTAAAAAGAAAACAAACCCTCAACAACTATTGTAATGTCAACACGCAAAGAAGATTCCGCAACATATGTGACTTATTTGAATTCACCTTTTTTCGAGAATATTTTTCGTCAGAATTCGAAATTTAACAACGTTTGAACGAAAAAATAACACATTCTGTGACTAAATAAAACTATCTGCTAGTTTGAAGTCACTAGGTCTTTTTTTTGAAAGTTATCGTGTTTGAGACCAGCCGTCAGACAGAATTGAATTCGACCACGAATTCTTTCCGTAGGTCCAACTCAGTCGTTTGAGGCCAGTCTCAGCTCAAAATTATAAAATTACAGGTATTTGGACGAATCGACAACGAGTTATGTTCATAGAATCAGAGAGGAAAAAATATTGAAATCTATTCAAACAGAGAGAGTTTTGAATATGAGAATATGGAAAAACATATGAGGAAATAGATTAGATTAAACTATATGATAAAATTCCAAAAAATATCAATTCTTCAATAATATTCACGAAAAATTCAACTAATCAATCAATTCAATAATTCACAATAATGAACCATCAAAACTCGCGTACCGTATGACTTATCCGAAGCAACAGAATAACAGCGAACCCTGAAAAAATTCCATTCATGCTAGCAATCGTTCTGTGTAATATTTACCGCTTGAATATTACCATTCATTACACCAGACAAATACAGCAGTATGGCAAACATTTCAGTGTGCCACCTTGGCTGGTACTACATTATACGGCAGCCAACTTGTACCATTATAGGTAAAAAAGTATACGGATGCCAACTCGATCGCTATCTATACCGGTAGTCATCTTATGCGGAAAAAAACTCCGAATATACACGAAGTATACACGAGGATGCAGGCCGATACCCTTTTTGTACGGATGCCAGCTAGTTCGGCAGATGTATATGTATATATATATATATATATATATATATATATATTAGGAGTACAAATAAGTTTCCGCCGTTTCTTAACACAAAATAAATTTAAACGATGTGAGACTGCTTGCTGAGTGACTTCTAATGTTAGAGCAAGTTCTTTTTGTGTTTGAGATGAATCTTCCTCCAATAATTCCTCCAATTCTGCATCCTCGTAAATTTTTGGCCTTTCACTGCGTTCTCTGTCTTCTACGTCGAAATCACCGTTTTTAAACCTTTGAAACCACTCTCGACACTCACTCAAAGCACCCTCACCATATGCTTCTACGAGCAATTGATGCGCCTCAACAGCAGATTTCTTTAAATTAAAGAAGTAAACTAATATTTCCCGCAAATGACGCTTACTTGGCTCAAATTTTGACATTTTCAACTTATAAAAATTATATTTTACCAGTATAAAATCAATGATATTAGTGGTTATATTATTCTTGAATGTCCAAACTATTTTTTAATAACCGAAAACCGAAACTCCGTGCCGCGCCATCTACAATAAAACAGCGGAAACTTATTTCTACTCCTAATATATATATATATATATATATATATATATATATATACAGGTAAAATTTTTTTTAACAAACCAAAAAGAGGCAAGAAAGTAAAAAAAGAAAGATATTTAGAAAAATAAGTAAAATATATTATAGTAAATTAGATATTAACAACGAGTATTTAATCATGAAATAGTAACAATGGTAATTCTAACATTTTTATCTTAATTTCAGTTCAAAATTACAATGTTAGAATATTATAATAAGATTTACTAGAACCTGCCAATTTATTTATGATTAAATCATAGTCAACATTTTTCAGTAAGTCTTTTTCAATATTTATTATAATTAAAAATTGTAATAAGTCTTGACTTAAAAGCTTAGTCGGTTTTTAATTACTTTCTTAGTCGGTTTTTAATTACCTTCAAAAGGAAAATACTCTTTCGCATGCGACTTGTGTACATGAAAGAGAAAGGATATATTTGTACACAATGTATAAATTTGTAAAGGTACATATATGCATATTGTGCTCCCTCAATATCTCCAAAGCACAATGAATACAACCCAAACATTTATTTTTATCAGATTTATAAATCTGTTAAACTATCATTTTTTAATGTACTAAATAATTGTACAAAATTGGAAAGTTCGTTTCTTAACTTTAAGTCATCATCATCTAAGTCAATTAATTTTATTTCCTATTATATTTATTATTTTATTTACAGTAGATTTACAAAGAGAGTTACTAAGGCTCCCCGTCCGCGGTTACTTCCATGTTTATTTTTACGTAACGACGCCTGTTCTGCAACCTTTTTGACGTGATTTTTTAATATGTGGTCATATTTTGCTAATAACAAAACTAATTCCAAAAAATTTCTCTTATTTATCGCTTTAGTGCCATTATCGTCTGTTATCAAATTAAATGCAGCTTCATCTTTTCCTCTGTATGCAATACTTTGTTTATCTATAAAACATATTATGTCAATAATCCTAAATAAGCATTGGCGATTCTTTTTTAAATTTCCTCTTTCTTCTTATCCTGTATTTCTTTATATAGCGTTCAATGTTTTTGCTGTGCTTCAGTGAAAAATATGTATTTACTGCTTGAATATGACTTTGAGATTTTTTGTGTATTTGTGCAGACTGATATATATGTCGAAAATCATTGTTGAGAGTTATAAAATTCGATGATTTTGAACTAAACGTCATACATATGGAACAAAATACTTTGTCTACTTGTGATGAATAAGACAACTAATTTATGGGAACTTTATCCCCATTACTCAAGGTTCGAAAATACAATTCTTCCGAATCAATTTTTTTAGATTCAGGTTGAATTGGATGTAAAGACAAGAATAATATTTTTGAGTACACAGAAGAATCTATGGACGGTGGAATAAACTTGACTACATCTTCTGGATCGTCTACCATACCACCTCCAGGCTCCAATTCTTCGTTTTAATTTTTTCGCCACACTCCTCTTCTGTGTTATCACAGGCACTTTTTTCGGGAAGCAAAGTTGTCATACTAATATCTGGAATATAAGCTAGTATTTAATTACAATCTCTAGTTACTTTAGAAGAATCAGAAGTCGAGAAAGAAGTGCCGAAGTCAAGTGGATCTTTCAAAATTGACGGTTTTTTTTCAGTTCTCATTTGGATTTTTGTTTGAAAAAGACTTTATATTACTCTGATCAGAAGAACCAGCAGCTTGCTCCAACAATTTTTTTGTCGCTGTGCCCGTTTCCCAGTTCCAGTTTTATAAATTCTCCTTGCCTTTTTTGTTGGCTGATCCATCTGCAAAAAATTTACCGCTTTTCATTTCCAGAAAGTAAAAAATAAAAATAAACTATGGGCCGAATCTATTTCAAGACAATTTCACTGCTATGTTATCTGCAATTTCCGTATATGTTTCGAAAATTTTAAAGTCTACAACGGACGATGAGCGATAATATAATAATGGAATAAAAGACAATCTGCAGAATTAAATTATTTTATTAATATTATAAATTATGGGTCAAATTTCGTTCATGGGTACAAGATTGTATTATGAGGCAGTTCTTCAAATAATGTTTCTATTTAATTCCTTCACATATTACCATTGTGGCACTTTTTTGGAAAAAAAAATCACTTTTTATTAAATTTTAATGAAGCAAAAAATTTCCATATAATACGTACTTTTAAGAACAGAAGACAGCTTAAAAAACATTCGAAATTCATTTCATTTCAGAACCTTTCGAAAATGACCAAAGGCGCATATGACTTAAAAAACTAAAAGAATATTCTCAACCCTTGACCTTAATTTTAGTATAAGAATTGTCAAATTGTCAAATATCAAGTCTACTATCATTATGTAGTACTAGTACCATTCCAAACTAAATTAATCAAATAAAAATCAAGAATATTTTGTATGTAAGTATATGCTAAAATAAACTTACCTTTTGAGCTATCCCGTGCATTACAGAGTACTCTAAAAGATCCGGGATGTTACGTAGTACTCTAAGATCTGGGGGTTTACGGAGTACTCTGAAAGATCTAGGGGTTTACGGAGTACTCTTAACGATCTGGAATTATACGAAGTAATCTAAAGAGCGCTAACCTTTTTATCGTGATTGTCTAGTGGCGGGCGAATAGGACGTTACGTTGTGTAGGCAGCCCAAATTACACCTAACGAGAGCAAGGAAACAGTGACGGGAGGTTCAAATATTCGAAACACAATAATACCAGAATAATATATTTTTATTAATAATGTTCAAAAGCAACAACCCTCAATAAATGGAAACACATTCATCAGCCTGTGGTTAAATCTACTCTACGCAGTGGTTCGCAAAGCGGCCCTGTGAAACCAAGAGCGCCCCGGGTCTAAGTGACTTATTACTACATATTGTTAGGTCGGTATTCGCTCAAATCAGATATCATTCTTGCGCAGCGGAAAGGGGAAAGTTTTGCAGGAAATGGGCGATACAGCCAGCAAGCGCACCTTCGACTGTACTTCCGGTAATCAGTGCTGAACCTCAATTACAAGGGGTAAGTCTAAATGGACAGTAAGGTAAGGGTAATTGTGGCATTCCCAGGAGATCTCCTTGAAGAGGGGATCTAACCTGATTCGAGTCGACCGGAGAAGTTACTATCAAAGGAACTGTATCTGACCTCCTCGGGCCCAGGAAGGCTCAGATATTACTGAAGAACGAACCGAACACTACCTGAAGAGTCACGTAAACTAATCCCTGGGGATATCACAATACCTCGGAACAATTATCTAGCAATCAGGATATCTGGAGTTATTTACTTTCTCTATACGATATGTTGTCCTCTACCAGGACTCCCCAGCAATTTACCCTAAAGAACGCCACTGGTTCACATGGAATACAATCTCTCAAAGAAAGCGGGCACATGCATATGACAAATAGGTAACACAAACTGACCAGGACATTATAGAATAGATACAGTATCCCATTACCCAGGCGTGTTAATGGACGTTACAATAAGAACAAAGAAATGGGTATCCGGGGGATCACACAAGAGTACATACAAATCAGTTACATATCAAGCACCGCAATTAGTAAGAAAAGATAATAAAAATCCCTATTGGCAAGTTTTACGCAGATAAAGAACCACTATTTACAAATACAGCAAAAAGCAATAAGGCACCGAGAGAAAGTATACAATACAAACAGAAAACTTGTGAGGGTTGCTTAAGTTATGTACAAAGGCAATGCAATTTAGTTAAAACATTCCGGTGGGATTAAATAACGGCAAAGCAAAAATACAAGAATGGAAAGCGAAGTACAATGAACGAGCGTGCAGTCATTAATTTCACATTAACACAAAGGTGGTATTTAAAAATGCAAAGTATGCAATTAATCAGAAGCATTTAAAAGAAGTTTACTTACTAAGAGTTACCAAGGGACGCTGTTATAAATACTATCATCTCGAGTAGACTGCTAAGTTGCTCAGGAGGTTTATTTCCAAGAACCTTCCTCTCGAATGAATTCAAATACAATGGGGACGCTATAAGGACCTTGTTCTCCTTTGTTATTCTCACTAATCATTTACTTGTCAAGTCACCGCAACACAGAGTATTTTTACACAGAAATTAAAGCGGGAAAATACAATGACATATTGGTGGAATTTATATAATCTATCAGGGACTCCGTGACTCGTATGATCCTTAGAGGATCCGGATCTCTTCACTTTTTTATGAAAATTAATCAATGATTCACTAATAAAACACAAATTCGCACTTTATATACCCTTTTACACTGTTACTCGGCCGAAACACACTCGCTATCTGTTATATTTGTAAATAAGGATGGCTGTTGGATGGCGGCGAGTGCCAATCTGAGCCTAGGTACTTCCCCGAACTATCCGGGGTTTTTATGCTCGGCAATGTCAATTGCGCCTACAATGATAGAGTAATGTTTGGTGTCCAGTTGTAAAAAGATAAAAGATATAAAATTTATTTTTGACGTTTTTTTATTTTCTCTTGCTTCGATTTTATTTGTTTTAAATATTTTATTTTTGGATTTGGCCCCCTGGCCCCTAATTGCCATTTGGCTCCGTCGTAAATTGCCGATCTGTCCAGTCCGACCCTGACTCGAGAGGATCCACAATTAGATCACCATCCAAAAATGCTTCTTTGTAATAAACGAAATCGACGGTAATATACCCGCCCCACCGATAAACGCGTCAGACCTAAAGGTGCCAGAGCATATTAGTTTAGCTGATCCGACTTATCACAAGCCGGGAAAAATTGATATGTTACTGGGATCAGATCTATTTTGAAACCTTCTCAGCGTAGGACAGATATCATTAGGAAAAAATCGTCCCATATTGCAAAATACTAAGCTGGGTTGGATTATTTCAGGTCTAATCAGCTTGGAGGAGAAAACTATTAGTTGTCATTTAGTTAATTTAGACTCGCCGGAATCAGAAATCCAACAGTCACTCACAAGATTTTGGGAAATCGAAAATATTGGGTCTGATCCAGCTAGGTCGCAGGATGAACGCAGCTGCGCAGAACATTTTATGAAGTTTACTAAGCGAGACCCGGACGGCCGCTTCATAGTGTCTTTTCCTTTTAAAGAATCTCTCGAAAAACTAGGTGACTCATTAGATAATGCGAAAAAACGTTTTTTTGCCCTGGAACGCAAGTTTCAAAATAATCAAAATTTTCATATTCCGAGTTCATGGAAGAATACATTTCAATAAATCATATGAAACATTTGGATTCATTAGACACCCAATCAGTACGGTATTACATGCCTCATCATGGGGTTCTTAAGGCGGACAGTATGACAACTAAGTTACGTGTGGTATTCGACGCATCCGCACCGACAAGCTCAGGATTCTCTCTGAATCAGCTTCAACACGTCGGTCCCTCTCTGCAAGAGCATTTGTTTTCAATTCTAATACGCTTTCGAGGCCACAGATATGTAATCTGTGCGGACATAGTCAAAATGTATAGGTAGATTTTGATATCCCCAGAACAACGTTCATTTACAAAGAAT
Organism: Megalocaria dilatata; assembly: GCA_034642435.1. Lineage (NCBI taxonomy): Eukaryota > Metazoa > Arthropoda > Insecta > Coleoptera > Coccinellidae > Megalocaria > Megalocaria dilatata. The sequence continues at coordinate 1,235,918 of CM067858.1, read as the reverse complement.
TTTGTGGAAGAAGGGACCCGACCTTCAGTTGAGCATATACGAGCTGCAAACAGTAACGTACGGCACCACTGCAGCTTCTGTCCTGGCCATGCGATGTTTATTCTCTCTAGCCGATGAAAAAGCTTCTAAATTTCCGAAAATCTGTAAAATAATTAAGACAGACTTTTACGTAGACGATCTTCTGACCGGTTCAGAAAGTCTCGAGGAGGCAGCCTGTATATGTCGCGATGTCAAGGTTATATTAAAACAAGGAGGTTTCTAATTGCGAAAATTTTATTCTAATGATGTTTCAGCACTACAATACATTGATAATAATGAATCAGAATTAGACATCATAAACTTCAGCGAACTTGAAAACGCAAAAACGTTGGGATGAAGTGTTTCCATTCCAATTTTCACTTCGTGAATTTAGAGATCAACTACCGGCACTTAACGACGTAATCATAAACAGAAGGGTACTTTGCGATAATCCTGTCCGTATCGAATTACATGGCTTTTCAGATGCATCTGAGGACGCCTTTGGCGGTTTTTTATACATGAGGTCGATTAACAAGAACGCATTAGTTCACACGGGACTGTTATGTGCCAAATCGAAGGTAGCACCCTTAAAGACGATAAGTCTTCCTCGCTTAGAGCTAATGGGAGCTTGGACTCTCTCATAGTTAGTGAAAAAAACTATAGACGCGTTGCACACTTTAGAATTCGACGAATGCTTTCTTTGCTCAGATTCGACAATAGTCTTAGGTTGGATAAAACAACCACCCAATAAACTCAAAACATTTGTTAGCAATCGCGTAGCGGATATACAAGAGATAACTGCGTCTTATACATGGAACCACATATCCACATAGGATACCCCTCCTGATTTGTTGTCGCGCGGAATCAAACCAAAATTACTTATTGAGAATAAATTATGGTGGAGAATAGTCCATCGTTACTAAAACAAAACCCAAATTCTTGGCGTACAAAACACAATGTCCATACACATGACATGCCTGATATGCGGATTAAACAAGTTCAGGTGTTATCAGTTTATACATCGGAAGAATATTTGATAACAAAACACTCAAAATTATCGAAATTGAAGCGAATAGTCGCGTACGTTCTAAGATTTTAAAGGAACTGTAAATAGAAAAAGAATAAATCAGAACTGAACATTGGGGAGCTGAGTATCGCTCTAACGAGATTAATTAAAATATCACAAGCGCATTATTTCAAGGATGAGATTAAAAAAATTAAAGCACGAACGTCTATTTCAAGCTGAAAACTGTCTAACCTTAACCCGTTCATTGATGAATACGATATACTACGAGTTGGAGGTCGCTTGAATAATTCAAACTTTAAATTTGAGAAAAAACCCTGCCATATTAAGTCACCTGTCAAAACTAATCATGGAGCAAACCCATGTAAAATTATTACATGCTGGTCCTCAGCACACATTATCAGTCATCCGAGAAAATTTCTGGATAATTGCCGGTCGCGTTCTTGCAAAGCGTGTTGTCGGAAAATGCACTCCATGTTTTCGATCGAATCCGAAGACTATAAATCCCATTATGGCGCCTTTGCCAAAATTTCGATTGGAACCTAGAACCGTGTTTCAGGTGACAGGTGTAGATTATGCTGGCTCAATGCATCTTAAAAGTAAATCTGGTCGTGGTTACAAGATCAGTAAAGCTTACGTCAGCCTGTTTGTTTGCACAGTTACCAAAGCAATTCATATCGAGCTCGTGTCGGATTTATCTAAAGAATCGTTCCTATTAGCGTTGAAACGATTCGTCTCTCGAAGAGGAAACTAATATGCAGTGATAAGGGGTCAAATTTTAAGGCAGCGAGCCACGAAATCAGCGAGTTGGACAGGTTTATTGCTACACACAGAGATGAGTTGGAGGAATCATTCAACAGGAATGATTTCAATTGGAAATTCATACCTCCCTATTCCCCTCACTTCGGTGGCTTGTGGGAGACAGGACTAAAAAGAATGAAATATCATTTGCGTCGTATTACGAAAGACGTGATATTAACTTTCGAGCAATTAAATACGTTGTTGGTTGAAATAGAGGCCATATTAAATTCAAGACCACTATCTCCCTTATCTGATTCGTCCCATGACCTTCTTTCTTTAACCCCCGTACATTTCCTTATTGGACGATCGTCATTTACTCTACAAGAACTGAATGTAACACGTCTTCCAGTCAACAAAATGTCTTTATACCAACACCTTACCCAACTAAAATAGCACATTTGGAAGAAATGGTGCAAAGAATACGTCAGCGAACTTCAACAACGATCAAAATGGAAGATCAATCACGATTCACTAAAACTTGGTTCACTTGTCCTCTTGAAGGAGGATAATACCCCTGTCATGCAGTGGAAGCTAGGACGAGTAGAAACCATACATAATGGAGGCGATGGTATAGCAAGAATTGCCTCTATCTGAACACAAGGTGGAGTTATAAAGAGGACATTCCAGAAGATATGTCCACTACCCATCGAATCACCAGACATTCCTAATTGAAAGTCAACCCTTTCAAGGCCGGGGGCATGTTCAGTACGACCGAGTAAGCCCGAAGAGGACCGCCCTTCTACCCACGAGGACCAAGGGACGACGGAGGGTAGTACGAGTCGAACATTCACTCAAGGCAGTCAGATTTCACAAGTTTAATCTGATTCTCAATTAATACGTTATTATTGTCAAATCAGTTTTTGACTAAACACTTACTTCCATGAAGCCTTCTAATTAAATCAAGAAATACAAACAAACTCACCTGAAAAAGTCTGAATCAAGTTTGTCGATTTTTTGTAGCGACTGGTGCATGAAACAAATTCAACTAGAGAAAACTGTATTACCAACTCTCAAGAGAACTGTATTAGAATACTGCTTTATCGACGCTTGGCACGGATATTTGTATCTTCGTTCAGTTTTTCCTAGGGCTAAAATCAAAACAAGTGTTCCGAAATTAGTATGTTTTACTACCAAAACATTGAAATGCTTACATTCACACAACTTGACAACAAATACATTCAAATTTTTTGGTAGTAAAACATAGTAATTTCTGAGCACTCGTTTTAATCTTAACCCTAGGAAAAACTGAAAGAAAATTCAAATATTCGTTTCAATCTTCAAACTCATTATTTGAATAACAGAAACATGTTTGAACTATAATTATTTATTCATTATGAAAAATAGAAACTATTAAATAAAAAAAGACATGAAATTAACATATTTATTAATAATATTTACATTTAATTTTTTTGTAGTACAACACAGTTATTTCCAAAAACTTGTTTTAATGTTCAAACTCACTATTTGAATAATAAAAATATGTTTGAATAATAATTATTTATTGGTTATAAAAAAAATAAAAGCTATTAAATAAAAAAAGAGATAAAATTAACACATTAACAACATTCCTAGGTGTTAAGACAAAAATAGAACCTTGAGAACACTTATTTATGAGATTTTCTTCAAGATTCAAAATGTCTTTCACCTAGGACCTTAATCGGGTCAATAAATTTCTTCGCTGGATTACTGAATAAAAATTTTGAATCAGTTCTGGTTGCTATTTTATTCACGTCAAGCATAGTATTTGATAAAGATTATGTGAAGCATACTTCATAATTTAAAGATTTAAATTCTTCAATATGATATTTTCAAGAGATTTTGAGATTTTTTTTCTCTCACAAAGTCTTGGAATGAAATGGAATTAAAACACTGATTAAATAAAAAGTAAGTATAGTTTTCATCAAATTACCGAATTGATATTTCCTACACTCAATAAAATCTATATCTTCTAACAACTCACTATGACCAAGTAAATTAATCCTTCAGATTGCACAGTTTCTGATAGGAAAATCATGTGATATATTCTTACAAATTGCACCACTCAATCTGAAGAAGTCCTTTTCATATCAACATTTGGCACTGATCTAGAAACTGACCCGTACCATTTCAATATCTGTTACCTCAGAAAAATCACCTAGAAAAAATAATATTATTAGATCATCCAGAGCATTTTGTTGCTGTTTTACATAGCATTGATTTATATTCCAAACTAACCAACTAAACATAAAAATATTCTAGACTACATAGTAAATTAAAATTAACCAACCTGAAGAAATTATATTCCTGTCAATATTTGATCATCTGATAATTTGAGCCTATCAGTTGGCTGTACAATTTCAATCTACCTCTTAAATAATTTGGGATCTCTCTTGGGAAAATGATGTCTAGGGCTTGTTAGATCTTGACACCCATGTACACAACATTTCTTAGTATATCCCATTTTCAAGTACTGTATTGAACTCCATATTTGAAAATACACTAGTTTAGATGCATTAAACTGTTTTGAACTTAACTCTCACACGAAATTTAATCAAAAATAAATATGAGATGTACCCGAGGTTGGGCCACAACAAATCGTAAACAAAAGCACCACTTCTTTTCGAAATATATGACCATTATAACTACAATTATGGATAACGGCTGAGCAGCGGTAGTAGCGGCGAAAGCAAAATGTATAAGTTGATGGTTGGTGCTATCTATTGACTGGTGCATCAACTAAAAACTTAGTTTTCGGTGGGGGTTGGCGAGTGACCAATCTATATATTATTTTATTTATGACGCTGATTCTTACATTAGATCTAAGCTCATTCATAACTCTGTAGTTTTCCAAATAAATAGTTTTGTAAACTTGAAATATCAAAACAGATTCAATCTATTAGTCTCCTAAAATATTAATTTAAAAAAATTTTAAAATTTTTTGAAATTAAAATTGTAGGAGACCAACAGATTGAATCTGTTTTGATATTCAAAGTTTGCAATAATTCTTCTATCGAGTAAAAAACCGCTTCTTAATATTTTAAAAAGTATCGTTTTTGAAAAACAAGGTTTTCGAACAAAAAACATATTTATTTATATAGCCTGATTCATCTACAATAATTTATTTCAGATTTTCAACCTTTATTTAATTAATAACGATTTTTTTGGTACGAGATTACATTTATATTTATTGTTTTCCTTATTCTCCTTTTTTCATATATGCTCCATTAAAAAATATTCTATTTTTAGTGTTCTGCTTAGATCTGCTGGAGCTAAATAAAACTCAGTGGTAACTTGAGACAACAAGATGATATACAAATACATCAAAGTACTGTCGAAGATCTATGCCCATATTTTCTCAGTATTAGCTCTGCATGCTGAACTTCGTACATTTTCAATGCTAGTATTAATTTTTGCCTTGACGGATTATTGTTCCACAGATGATGAGGAGTCATGATCACGTAAAACATTCGTTGCAGTGTTTCTGAGTTACAACCATAGATGTATTAGGATAATAAGTCTATGGTTCCAACCCATCCCGATTTCTGTCCATCGCGGAAACTTTAGTTAGTTTATTAGCAGTTATTTCAACATGCTTACTCCAGAAGATTACTGTAAAATAATTAACTTTTACCTTTAGCTTTATGATATCTCTACTCAAGTCACTAACCTGCGCCACCAACTCAAATGACTTTCAAATTTTTTACTGTTGAAGCTCGCCTTTTCTACTAATCCGCCGATTTCTCGTTCTAACTTACAGTCCAACAGTATTATTTCGGAATGAAAATAAATACCATGGAATTGAATTCTTCCATCGCTAATGGCAGGTATCTTCCTTACCGGGCATCTTCCTCACTGTGGCATCTTTTTCCCTAAGGTGTAATAAAGGTCCTATGTTTTACTTAGAAATAGGGAAATAAATTTTGATACAAAAAAGTCTATTATAATAAAACTAGGGGACTTGAGAGGACTGCGGCTGATAAGTGGCATTAATAGTTGTATAAACAACGAGTGAGAATCTTAAAGTAACAATGTATTAATCAATGGATCGATTCAATTAAATTTGAACGAGGGGGTCTTGGGAACGGAAGTTCGCGATTATGATTTTAGTGCAGACGACACAAAGGACTTCAAGGCTAAGATTGGAAATTCTCAGTAAAGTCGAGATAAGAAATCGACAAGTCAAAAGATCTAGATGGTCTAGACGTGTGCAGGCGTTGAAATGATGGGAACTTAGAAAAAGCCGACCGAGGAAAATTTTGAGTAGGAGGATAGAAGCCAACGTTTTGGAAGTTCGAAAAAAAAAGGAGTCGTCATTAGGCATTGGTGACAGAAAGTCACTAATCGGTTCGTGGTCGGTATAGTTTAGTTTAATTCCGTTTGGAAAATAGAGGGCTAAAATATAGTCTTTGTTCTTGAAGGGGTGTTGTGCCTTTGACGAAGGCCAACACCCCCGTGTAGAGGGTTCAGCTATTGAACATCTGATTTTGTGGATCGGTGTCCCGAAAAACGTAGGATATTTTTTGGAACTTCACTAACATCTCTTTATTGGTTTTGACTATAAATTGTTTATGAGTGAGAACGAAAGTATGAATTATTAAAATTGACAGTCCAGGGTCCTGAAGTCTTCCAAAAATTGATTTAAATAATTACTATAATTTGATTTAAGGATATCGGTTTACATCAATTGCTTTTTAAAGGACTGTGAAAAATTGTGAATATTGAGATTTATATCGACTGATAACATTTAATTCATTATATGTGATATCACATTTAAATGTGTTATTTTTGCTCTATCCATCTCGTCAGAAAACACTTTTGAAACAAAAGGCTTATCCTTGCTGTGACGAGCACGAACCCCAGTTCTCTCCAAAAAGAGTTTCGCCAAGTAAGTACATATACTACTCAGTCAAGAAAGTACCGGGAATTTTCAATTAAAACAACATTTTTACATTTAAACGTCAAAATTTATTGGGTCGCCTTCAAAATAGGCTTCATTTGCTCCAATACATCTGTGCCAACGGCACTTCCAATTATCGAAACATTTTTTATAGGCGCTTTCCGGGATGGACTTTAGCTTCGCGCCGAATTTTGTTTTATGGCTTCAATCGACTCAAAACGGGTGCCACGAAGGGGCAATTTTAGTTTTGGGAAGAGGAAAAAGTCGCAGGGAGCCAAATCCGGCGAATACGGTGGTTGCTGAAGCACGTTTGTTGAGTTTTTGGCGAGAAAGTCAGTCACAATCGTAGCTCGGTGAGAAGGCGCGTTATCGTCATGCAAAATCCATGAGTTGTTCGCCCACAAATTTGGCCGCTTCTTACGGATACGCTCACGCAAACGTTTCATAACGCCTAGGTAATACTCCTTGTTTACCGTCTGACCCTCTGGAACGAATTCGTAGTGCACCACGCCACGGATATCGAAGAAAACAATGAGCATCACCTTCATTTTCGAGCGGCTTTGGCGTGGTTTTTTCGGTTTCGGCTCATTTTTTGCCACCCATTCCGATGATTGCTGGCTTGTTTGCATATCGTACTCGTAGACCCAGGTCTCATCACCAGTTATAATGCGTTCCATGAATGTAGAATCGGAATTACAGCGATCCAGCATGTCTGAAGCAACTTGTTCGCGATGACGTTTTTGAAGAAAATTCAGGTCTTTCGGTACGAGTCGTGCGGCTACCTTTCTCATGCCCAAAATATCAATCAAAATCGTACGTGCGGACTCGTGGGATATCTTAAGATCATGTGCTATCTCTCTCAAGCTGGTACGACGGTTTTCCAGCACCCTTTCCTTAATTCTATCGACGTTATCTTCGATCGAACGAGGCAAGTCTTCGACCACTTCACGACCGTCCTTGAAAGCTGTACCACTGATATGCACGAGTTTCCGATAGAGCATTATCACCAAAGGCCTTTTGCAACATTTTCAATGCATCGGCATACGAAAATTCATTTGCAACACAAAACTTTAAACAAATTCTTTGCTCAACGTAATCACCCATAGTAAAAATCGGCACGCACTCTGACATCGACTGACTTAATCAGCTGTTGCAAATACACTAGTTGACAGATCCCGCTCAAGCTTGGCATAGTAATTAAGGACAGTGGTACCAACCTAGGAAAAAAAATTTTTACCTGCCTCATTGCCCTGCCAGATTTAAATCGATAATTCCCGGTACTTTCTTGACAGAATGTATGATTTGATATATTTTCGAGTTGGGAACTAGGAATTATGAGTGGAATAAAGTAAATGGTGACAGTGGTAAGGGTTAATAGTTACAAAAAGGTTTATATTGGGTAATATTTTGGTTTTTCTTATTTCATTATTTAAAAATTATTTTATTTTTTTGAAAGTAGGAAATATTAAAAGTTTCACACACGTTACCCTTTTTATGATGAGATAAACACCCCTTATATATCAAGGGAATCGGGTAGGAATGGGTTACAGATGAAATTGGTGTATTACAATGGCATCTTTTAGGTTGAAAATATCCGCAATATCTAATATTATTTCTGAGTACTCCATGGAAAATATTCCTATACAAAAATAGGACATAACTGATTTCCCACTTAGTTTGAAAAGGTTCTTCTGTGCATTTGGTGAGACTGGAAAGGAATAATAGGGTGATAGTTCATGTCCTTTCGCCGATATCTCAACTTCAATTTCTACTCACTCAATCGAAAATATTATTCAGAAAAGAGGACAGCAATATGAAAGTCGGTCGAATCGTTTCTTTTGGGACAAGAATAAAACGGTTACTAAAGTCTATAAAGAGTTTATTGAGTTAACGCAGTGATGATTATCGTGAATAAAAATGAACGTAATAATATATTTAGATTAGCAACATAACATAACCAGTGGCTGGCTTAGGACATATTAACTAGGTAATACGGCATCGACCGCGCCCTATATTGCATTGTCGCAGTAGTGGTGCAGTAATACTGGTGAAAGTAATGCTTTTGCGCCATAGTCATACCATAGAATGTACATTTGTTGCATCTCAACACCCGACAACCAAGATACCGACTTGGAAGTGCACCTCGATTTTTTTTGTTGATCTTCTGTATCTGTTTGCGTCTCAATCTGATCATGTACTGGTTCACCAATTAATCTGGTTCTTGTTGTTGCTCCTTTGACACAATTTTGGGCTTGTAAGAAATCAATTTCAACAAGATTATTGTCTATTTCTTCACCAGTGTTATTATCCTTATCAAGAAATCAACGTCTCGACTGATTTTAATTTTTTCCGTCGCCTTATTCAAAAGTTTGTATGTTTTCGACTGTTTTGAATATCATAAATATATGTAGTTTTCAGCTTTAACTTCAAGTTTTTGTCGTAATTCATTGGGTACATGAACATAAACCTCGCAACCATATATATGGAAGTAACTAACGTCTGGTTTTTTTGAATTCCATATTTCATAAGGTGTCTTCTCCCGAGTTCTGGTGGACAATCTATTTTGCGAAAAATCTGCTGTATTTACGACCTCTGCCCAAAATTTTTTTTCTGACTTAGCGTCTAATAACATGCATCTTGTCGTTTCTATTAAATATCTATTTTTTTCTTTCAGCAACGCAGTTTTGCTATGGTGAATTTTCATTGCTTAACTCTTTATGTAGTTAACTAGGTCTGAATTTACATATTCTCGTTCTCGATCCCTTGGTCTTATGCATTTTTTTTGCTGAGTTTTCATCTCTTTAATGAAATCTTTCAAATACTTACCGGCCTCACTTTTATATTTTAAAAGGTATGATAATGAAAATTTCGAATAATCATCAATAATTGTCATCACATACCTTTTTCCAGCAGGTGATTCTGTCTGCATGGGCCCACAAACGTCTGTGTGTATAAGTACGAGTACAGTTTGAGTCTTCTTCTCGCTTTCTTTCCGAAAAGGATATCTTACCATTTTACATTCAAGACAGCATTCACAAATGATTTCTATTTCTCAGTCTCGAATTTTTATTCCTGAAACAAGATCTTTCTTCACTAAGTCCTTTATCGGTATCTCTGTGACCGAAACGCCTGTGCCAGATGTGGTAGCAGTTTTTGCTATGGTTCTCTGAGTCTATGGTTGCTTTATTATTATTATTTATGGCGAGCGGGCGTCTGCCACCCATCATCAGACAACAGTTGTCTGATGATGGGATAGTTCATTTCCCGAAACTCGAGGACAAGAAAATGTGTAAAATATATTTTTATTGGTGTAAAACATAGAAATTTCTACAATTTGTTTTAAAAGTGAAATAATCCTTCCAGCTTTTATGTTTTTTGTATTGCCAGTGAATCCTCTATTTATCAAGAATACGATTCTTCAGGGCATTGGTGCACCAGGAAGGAAAGGTGTATCTTTCAATGTGGGTTTCAGGTACAGAAATATCCATACTTCATTAGCACATTATAGCATTTATTAACCATCTATCTGCCTGAGGTCAGGCAAAATAACGTGGCATTTCAAGTCCAATAAATAGTTATTAAGTTCCACAGGCTCTCCTGCAATCCTAAGAATTGATACGTATAACAGAAGACTCTGTTATTTAACAAAATGTGTATTCAAAGTGCGACATGGTAGGCTTCTAACCTAGAAAGACGTCCATGATAGGCTCAACTTTGCTGCTTCCAAATCATAAACGCTCCCCCATGACTACCATCATGAATCAACGAAGATGCAGAATTTCTAGGGCTCTCCTGATCACGATGCACCGATTAGGAACGCAGAAAGTGACTGTTACTTACCCTGAAGTGATATCTTCTGCCTTAGTAATGACCTGTACGGAGGTAGCATCCTATCTTTCATCTGCATTGTTCGGAAGAGATTATTCTCTTTAATTTTCGGCTTGCATTACCTGAAATGCTTTTTTTGATAGAAATCCTGGCAAGCCAAATGATATTCGTGGAAGACATTTCTATTCTGCAAAGAAAAAGGAGGAAAGCAAGAATAACAGGAGGACACCGGGTAAACTGCCAATAGATATTACGACTAAGAAAAAGGGCGTGAAGTTACACCTCAATATCTCCTCCGCTTTGCTTAGTTCAAGTTTTCAAACTGAGTAAGATACCAGTTATGTATTACTTTAGTATAGAGTTATGTTCCGTTGATACTCAGAAATAATACTAGATATTGAAGATATTTCAAACCTAAAAGCACCCATAGTAAGAAAGATTACAGTGGGGAAAATGCTTGTTAGTACCAAAGGAAGACTTCAATTCAATAGTATTCATTTACATCACGGAATGACGCTGCTGAGCTGTAAGAACGAGAAATCGGCGATTGGCTGAAAAGCTGAGCTTCAATAGTGAAGAATTTGGAAATAAAGCGTCATTAGTTTTACCGAGATTTCAGTCCTTAAATTTAGTCAAGATTACCCATATACTTCAAGATGAGTAGGGAGGAAAGCTTCTTGGATATCAAACATGTTGAAATAACTGCCTGTAACGTAAATTAAGTTTCCACGACAGACAGAAAACTGGCAGTGATGGGTTGAAACCATAGACTATTATGCTAATACATCTATGGTTGTAACTCAGAAATACTACAACGAATGTATTACGTGATCGTGGGACAGTAATATATCAAGGCAAAAAAAATATTACAAGTGAAGCATTGATAAATTACAAAGTTTCGTATGCGGAACTTATACTCAGAAAAGATATATGGACATAGATTTTCGCCAATGCAATGATGTATATCACCATTGTTGTCTGAAGTACCACTTGTTTAGTTCCAGCAGACATCTAGATTACCAAAAATTAGAATAATTTTTCATGAAGTAACTATGAAAAAAAGGAAAATAAAAACTAAATATAATTTAATCGGTCAGTTGAAGAACAGTACAAGTCCAAAATAGCCATTTTTATCTAAGAGGGCCAAAATGCTCATGTGTTGTAGCTCTATTGATTCAGCGAGAGAACAGTATAATTAATACGTACACTAAGACTGTACGACCCCCATTTATATCAATCAGCCTAACAACAGTCCAGGACTTGTACTGTCTCATATTGATTGCACAGATATCCGCCTGTGACAAGTAATAGAGGTAAGATGGAATGTTATTATTGTCATTGACGTATTCGTGTGCGATTATTAGCGTTGTTGTAATCGAGATTGCAAAATATCTAGTGGTGATGAAGCTAATGACAGCGAAAATATCGAGGGTTCCAGAAAACGCAAGAGGAATCTTGAGAATTGGAAGAACAATCGAATTAAAAATTACCGATTAAGTGGTACTTCTTATATCAGCTCTAGATATATATAAGCAAACCGAGAAAAACAATCTGGATTGCCATACCCCTGTGTATGTTAAGTGCTATGATTTCATAAATGGCTTCATTTCATATACTTTCAAATTGCTGATACAAAATATAGCTTCTCCGCAGCTGCGTTGTGATCCTGCTTATTCTGAACAATTACCTATCAATTTACAAAAAATTGATGACGTGAAAAAATTGATGAAATATATAAAGGGTAAAAATTTGGAGTTCTATTACCATATAACATCTTGGAAGATCACAGATTCTGATGATAACTGAATGATACCTTTTCTTCTTTACTTTTCATTTAAGTTTATGTATTAGAACAAGTTTAGAAAATTTGAAATATATTCCATTGAAAATATTCTGATTTTTATTGATTTCCTGCTATCCATCAACCATTCACTTCAAGAGCAGTACATGTCCGCGATCTTATTTTTTTAATAACTAAATTGCATAAACCAAAATTTACCTAATTCTGATTTCAATCTATCCACCTAGTTATACAAAACAAATATGTACTTGCTTCAAACAATATATAATTGACGAATGAGAAACTATAAAGTTTTTTGTGATTATCTCCTAATAGCAATTTTGGACTGTTCTTCAACTGACCGATTCAATTCTTATTTCGTTTCAAAAGAATGGTTATTAATAAGTGAAAATAACTGAAAATCTATGGGAATCAGGCTGAACAAGGACCCTACTTCTCGAAAGGAGCATCGTATCGATCCGTATTCTCAACGGTCGGATTCCAAGTTTCACTAAGAAATTTTTTTCAAATGAATCTCTTTGCTTTACTCAGAATACGCAGAGATTATGTTTACGGAATTATAAGGATTTTTGGATTTACTCAGCTTGTAGTTGAGCTTTTCAGAGCAGTGACTATAATATTAGTTGTTGAATAGATCTGTTTGTGGAGTGTCAAATGCTTGGTATTCATTTCAGCATGCAACAATACGATGCTGGTAAGTGCGAAAAGATAGAATCTACTATATGTATACTATATAATCGATTCTCTTGGGACTGTAGGTAGGAGGCAGGTTTAGCTCGACGATTTTTTCAATGAACTCCTTGTCGTTGGATTCCGCATTGGGAAAGAATCTTTCTGAAAAAGTTGTGTTGTATTTTGTTCTTATTCAGAATATCGATGAATATAATAGGCTTCGGACGCCACGGAATATAAGATGTCCTTAGACTGTATACCGAGGACAGGATTTTAGGCAGAATGTGCGTCCCTCCAAGATTGCAGCGAAGGAAGTGGGTAGATATCAAATTCTCAGTTTTTTTTGTCAAGAGGTACAACTGTGGAACTTGAACGTAATTTGATCTTACAATTAGACTGTAAAGATCTTGGGGAACGTTTCCTCGATATAAGATTGGACGCAGTAGACGGAATGTTCACTCTGTCAAAAGGTTTGCATCCGGTAGCGGGCCCAAATTCTCCGACCCAGACGAAGAAAAAGGGAGCTGGATGACGGAGCATCCAATCGAAACACTCTTTAACGGCGTTGGAACTCTCATTACTGCGCAGCAAACTTCAAACTTCTTTGATGTTCAACATAAAGTCTTAGTCATCTTCAGTTAATCGCTTCATCCTCCAATTTAGGAAGGGTTTAACAGAATACTTGGCGGTTTCTCCAACCCCCTAACCGCTACAAGACACTGACCATAGGGAGCTATGAGTCCTTCGTATCAGATCTGGAAACTACAAATCATTATGAATCATACACCCTTTCAGCTAGTGATAGACAAAATAGAGCACGTAGACACTTTTGAAATAAATAGAAAAAGAGATGAGAGATGTGAGAATCGAAAACCAGCAATTTTGATCATATTTGACGAATGCATATAATCTGCCAGATTCTGAAAGATGACGATATTAGGAGATTCAACTTTGAAAGGTATTTCACCCCAATAAGAAGCATAAAGAAAGAATAGAATGGGAGTCCATCACCCACTCTTTTATGGAGAATATCTTAAAATAGTACATGGTACGAGAGCCATCAAAAAAGCAAGATTGCGATTATTCCAAACAAGGACAAAATATATCTGTGTCTGTGGGGATACCTTAAAGCCATCTCAGCAACTGAATATAACAATTAACTTTTTTGTTTTATAAACTTTCATTGAAATCTCTGCTGTCACCAATTTAATCGCAACGAACTACTGTGTTGCTTTCTAATTTCCATACTGATGACTACTGCCACCAATTCTTATCACTTTATCCAAAAGTAACACGATATTGTCTATTTTTTCCTGAGGTGGTAGGCAAAAAAATCAGATCCCATAATTTCAATCACTTATATTTGAGAATGGAAGGATCTGAAGTGGCAATTTACAAACAATGATAAGCATGAAAAAATAGTACATGAATTATCCAAATCAGTATTTCAGATCTTTCAATAACATGGGATATACGTAGTTTTACTGTGTTAAACGGAAAGTCACTCAGTAGAAAAATATTCAAATCAGGTTTTCATATTGCAAGGCTCACCCTGCCAAATGCAGATATCCTAAATCACAAATAAAAAAAATACAAAAACGTTTCCCTTTAACGCTTTTAACGTATTTTTCACTTCTTCGACTATTTTTCGAAGCAATGAATTTTAAATGGAAAAACTAGTGCCGAGTAATCCTATGACCTGGAGTTAACGGAAACGCACCTAAAATTTGGTTAATTCTTTTTTCCCCTGATTCGTTATACGGGAAAAAAAAATTTAGTTGGACGGGTGTCGGCTACCATTTCACTGTTGGGTCGAAATTTAACAGTGCTGTGACCTACAGTGGCGCAAGATTGCAGTAACAAAGCCTACCCAAAACACAACTGAACTCCTAACTCGCACAAGCTGAAAAAGCTACTGAGGGATCTTCACAGAAGATCTAGGAGTAGCAGGATAATAATAATAATAATACCCCGATTCCCTGGAATCGTAAAATTTTCGTCACTCTTTACTTGCCGGATTTCTAACCGATTAAATTGTTCCCCGAACTACCATCACCATATGTGAAAATTTCGTAAAATCCCAAAAGTATTTTGTCAGCGTCCCATTCTTTTCAACTGATAAATGTTAACTTCGAATCCAGTACATGGAATCGATTCCAATTCTTATAAATAAATCGAAAAAATCATTCCTTCAGTCGTGTTACACATATCGAGAAGTCGATCATAATACGACCGAAAAATAGTTCTATATCAAAATGCACCCCAAATAATTCTGTGTCATAATATATCCAAAGATACTTCAGTTATTCCAAGAAAGAGGATGAAATATATCACCCAGTTGCGGTTTATCCATACCCAAAGTTCTAATGATACGGCAATATACATTCAGCGTATAAATGAAAATAATTATTCTTCCCATTAAAATATAATATGCTTGAATTGGGGGAAAATTTCAATACAAAATTAGTAATTGAACGAAAAATAAATTAATTCGTCCGAACTGTACCAAATAATATTAAAAAGGAGAACGAGTTATGTTAATAGAAAGTTCTACAAATCGAGACAATGTAACATACATTTGTAAAGATCATTTATATATTATAATATTAACAGATATATTCTGTTAGCTTTCTACATATTTAATTTCAAAATATTTTATTTAATATTATAACTTCAGGAATTAAATTAATATTATATAAGTACTACTTATATCAAACGATATATAAAATAAACATTCATTATAAGACATCCAAATGATATAACAAAATCCAATAAATATAAATTGTTAACTAAAATTCTATGAATTAAATATTTCGAGTAGACAAAATTTTGTCTCTGCTTATCCCTATTATATTTAATTTATAGGATTTTTGTTAACAATTTATATTTATTGAATTT